>WBNH01007081.1:178459-208708 GCA_013401255.1 Urocolius indicus
CTCCCCCCCCCCCACCCCCCCGCTCCGTCGCGGCGGTGCCGGTTGCCGGGGTGACCCGTCTCCCCCCAAAGGGCCCGCTCTGGCCGCCCCGCCCCGCCCCGCCGGTTGCTGGCGCCGGCGGGGGTGTCGGTGTCGGTGCCGGTGCCGGTGCCGGTGTCCTGCGCGGGGGGAGGGATGGCCGGGCGGGACGGTGTCGGTGAGGAGGCCGTGGGCAGTCGCAGGCGGCCGCCGGCGAGTTGACGTCGCCTTGTGGTTGCGCTGGCAGGAGCGAGGCCGGGATGGAAGCCGGGGGTCCGGCGGGAGGGCCGCACAGCGTCTGCATGGTGTCGGACTTCTTCTACCCCAACGTGGGGGGCGTAGAGAGCCACGTGTACCAGCTGTCGCAGTGCCTCATCGAGCGTGGTCACAAGGTCCTGGTGGTCACCCACGCCTACGGCTGCCGGAAAGGCGTCCGCTACCTCACCAACGGCCTCAAAGTCTACTACTTGCCGCTGAAGGTGATGTACAACCAGTCCACGGCCACGACGCTCTTCCACAGCCTGCCCTTGCTCAGGTGCATCTTTGTGCGGGAGAGGGTCACCGTCGTCCATGCCCACAGCTCCTTCTCGGCCATGGCCCACGACGCCCTGTTCCACGCCAAGACCATGGGGCTGCGGACGGTGTTCACGGACCATTCCCTGTTTGGGTTTGCGGACGTCAGCTCGGTGCTTACCAACAAACTCCTGACGGTGTCCCTGTGTGACACGAACCACATCATCTGTGTCTCCTACACGAGTAAGGAGAACACGGTGCTGCGCGCAGCTTTGGACCCACGGATAGTCTCTGTCATCCCCAACGCCGTCGACCCCACCGACTTCACTCCCGACCCATCAAGGAGGGATGACGGTACAATAACGATCGTTGTTGTCAGCAGACTTGTTTACAGAAAAGGTAATGGGGGATAAAATGTAAGTTTATTCTGGTTATTTTTTTTTACTTTGGGGTAGAATAAGAAAAGTCTTGGTCAGGTACCACTGCGCGTGGTATACCACAGTATGTGATATGATTTGGACTTTTAAATGGAAGTTGTTAGGTGACAGTTCTGAGCTTTTGTGTCCAGGCATTCAAGAAGAAATCTGCATTTCAACTGTTGAGTGTTGGGCTAAGAGGTATAATTCTTTTGCGATATTTAAGATACTGAAAACTGAAGTTTGAGAAAACAAAAAGGCTTGACTTATATTGGGGATATGGTTTTGGCCATAAACTGTATATTCTGTTACAAATGTTTTAACTGCTTTTTATTTAGTCAAGTTAACAGCAGCCGAAGTGATTTGGCTTGTTTTTCATATTTGTCTCCTGATAGACCACAAGTTGTCCCTTTTTTTCGAAGTTTGTATTCAGCAGTGTAACTGTCTTCAAGAGATCTTTTTCATCTCTCAAACAGAGTTATAGCTGTAGGCTACATTGTGATGATTTCTAAAATCAAATGCAGTAACGTCTTGCCCTAAATTTTCTACTCTTAGGTATAGACTTGCTTAGTGGTATAATTCCTGAGCTCTGTCAGAAGTATCCAGAGTTACATTTCTTAGTCGGAGGAGAAGGACCAAAACGAATCGTACTGGAAGAAGTCCGGGAAAGATACCAGCTACATGACAGGTGTGTTCTGTGCGTGTCTATGACCTTTCAATGTACTTTAGGGGTAAGGAAGACAACAGCAATGCTCTTTTCTGCCTGCCACCCTTCTGCCCCAGAAAAACCCCAAAAACTGGAAGCTGGAGAAGATAAAAACTGTTGATAGACCAGACACTAACTGAAGACTGACAGACCTGGACTGCAAGTTAATTAATAGAAATAGACCCCTGTATGAACCTTCACTTGAGTCAAAGAAGAGCTGACTTAGGCATAAATTAATCTTATTCCTCTCTGAAACTGTAATGCTCTGATCCCATATTGTCATTGGGATAAGGTGTTAGACACAGTTGGTGTCACTGCTGTTGGTGAGGATGTCTGCTAGAAATTTATTTCATTATTTCAGTGTGAAATTTCTCAGGTTATTGGTTACCTAGTGTGTCTTCTTGTGTTACTGCAAACGTATTCCCTGGTGCTACTGTGTTGCCAACATGTTTCTGTGATACATGTGCATTTGTGTATTTCTTTGGGTTTTTCTTGTTGTTCGAATATGGTTCTATGTGGCAAGTTTCTTAATTTTACATTTCCTTTCCTGTGTTTTCCATTGCCTGTTCTGCACTTCAGTCAGTGATTCCTCTGATAAAGTTGTTTGTTGGTATCGTTCTTATTTTGTAGTTTTCAATTTCATAGTATCTCTTCAAATTAATAGGGCTTGATCATTGTGTCCTAAATACATTTTTTTTTCCCTCCCCACCCCAGGCTGAAATTTATCAGACTTCACATTAAGTGTTCAGACAATACATCTAAACACAGAAAGGATTACAAATCTTAATTATTTAAGATTAATTATTAATTCATCTGGAGTACTGTGTCCAATTTTGGGCACGTTAGCTCAAGAGGGACAGGGAACTTCTGGAAAGAGTCTAGTGCAGGGCCACCGAGATGATCAGGGGACTGGAGCATCTTCCTGATGAGGAAGGGCTGCAGGAAATGGGGCTGTTCAGTCTGGAGGAGACTGCAGGGGAGCTCTCATTAATATTTACAAGTATATAAATGGTGGATGTCAGGAGGTTGGGACATCACTTTTTTTCTATTATATCTAGTGACAGGACAAGGGGTAATGGGTTGGAGCTGGAACACAAAAAGTTCCATTTAAACATGAGAAAAAACTACTTTACTGTTCAGGCGATGGAGCCCTGGCACAGGCTGCCCAGGGAAGTTGTGGAGTCTCCTTCCTTGGAGGTCTTCAAAATCCATCTGGATGCATTCCTATGCGATGTGATCTAGGTGGAGCTGCTTCTGCAGGGGGGTTGAACTAGATGATCTCTAAAGGTCCCTTCCAACCATCATTCTATGATCCTTTATTTAAGAAGCCGTGTTCTTTTACAGAGCTAAAAAGCTCAGTAGCAATGTTTTGAAGGCATTTCTCATTAAAACAAAGAGTAGTTTCTGCCCTTTTATAACTTTGTTTTCAGAAGGTTTTTTTTTTAGTGTGAAGAGAGTCTTCTGTTTCTTCATTGCTGGAAATCCTTAGAGAAAATAGAACAAAGGTGTCTGTGTTTCTTCTCTTGTGATAAAAGTCTGAACTATTGGTACATTTTTCAGAATATATGCAACACTCTAAAGTGTTATTACAGCCCAAAGCTAGTGAGTTTGTTTGTTTAGGTATTTTTTTTTCTTATATACAGGGTACGTCTCCTAGGAGCCTTGGAACACCACGATGTTAGAAATGTTCTAGTGCAAGGACACATTTTTCTCAACACTTCCCTCACTGAGGCGTTCTGTATGGCAATTGTGGAAGCAGCAAGCTGTGGCTTACAGGTAAAAAAGAAAAAGAGTTACAAAATGTCAACTATCTGATGCATGTGTCCATTTTAAATGCAATTTGTGATTAAATAATATGGCTTGTAACATTTGATTTCATCTGAGGCTCTATCTGCCTTTACAAAGGTGAGTAAACATTATCCCCATTTACAGATCACCTGGAAGCTGAGACAGAAGGGTTAACCGAAACTGCTTAAGCTCCCAGAAGAAACTTGTGCAGAATTGGGAATAACATGTAGATCTGCTACCTCTCAGCTCTCTGAACTAACCAGGCTGCCTCTTCAAAATGCTGTGTTGTATGTACTCCTTTAAAGAGTTTTGGGGTAGTTGATCTTCATGAAGGTTTATTTTGACACTAATTTAAGAGGAGCTGCAGAAAAATGGCTCACAAGGATGGGTGACTGGCCAGTCAGGCATATTGAATTACCAGATTAAACCACTGTACTGGAACTCTTTTCTTCCTGCACCAAGAACTGACATTTGTTTTCTTAGATTGACTGAGGGTGTGTTTGTCTTACTGTGTGAGCTTTCAAGATAAGAGTTGGAGAGAGACAAAACAGTAAAAGCCCTTTCTGGCTCATTTACAACTCAGACTGACAACTGAAAGAAAAAAACTAAATCAGCAGTTGCAAAGAACTGAGCTTCCCACATTAAAATATAAATACACTTCTTTTATAAAAGGTATCTGGATAAGAGTATACAAGAGGTACAGAAAATGAGACAGTTTCTTAGTTTGTTAGTTTTTATGCTAATATCCTTTCACAATAGTTACTACCTAGTTGTAATCATTCTGTGTCATCTGTGTTCATCTCTAGGGGTGGGGAAGTTCTGCAGTTCTCTTATTGCGTTATTTCTTATTCCTTATTCTGTTTAGACTTGGTTGCGTAACATGAATCTTAGTGGTTTGTGATTCAGAGAAAAAAAATAACTTCTAAAGAAATTATTGTAGATGTTCGGTAGCTTAGAAAACATAAACTGAAGGCAGATTTGGTAAGACCATCCTCAAGTAGAGACAACAGTTTTCCTGGGGAACTATGGGAAGTCCAAAACCTGGTTACACAGATTTAGTTGTATACTGTTACAAACACTTTTAGGAAGGATGTCTCATAAACCACTAATTAGACTAACTCTTCTGTTTTATCATTCTGCCAAGGATTTATTCTGAACTTGATTAAAGGTGATCTGCCATGCTAGAGCTTTTCTAGGGGCTTGACCTTTAGTTAGCATACAGGTAAAATGCCCAATGCACGGTATCAGTCTTTGCCTTCATGACAACTACTCATTGTATTTTTAATTATTTTTTTTCCCCCCCGTTCTTAAGTGCTACATCTAAACAGTGTAAAGACAGCATCGTCACTCAATTACACTGTTATGCAGCATATATGCTGTTTCTTCTGTTTCTTTCAAAGGTGGTGAGTACAAGAGTTGGTGGGATTCCTGAGGTGCTTCCAGAAGATCTCATTATTTTACGTGAACCCTCCGTGAAATCTTTGTGCGATGGTTTAGAAAAAGCTATTGCCCAGCTCAGATCAGGAACACTACCGTCTCCAGAAACTGTCCATAATAAAGTAAAGACATTTTATACGTGGAGAAATGTAGCAAAGAGAACTGAGAAAGTAAGTATAACCACTTCTTTTAAGTTCTCTGAAAGTATGTTTCTGAAACATCTGCTTCTTTGAAACATTACTGTGCACATTCTATGTTTAGTCTTTCAGTGTAATTTTTCGGTGTGTTTCCTGACATACCTACGTGATTCTAAAAGGTTCAGAAAATACTTTTTATTTCACCAAATACATCCCTAGATAGGTGTGGGGTTTTTTTCTGTTGGTATTTCTTTTATGCCCTAAATGCTGTTAAATATTCTGAAGAACAGCCTAGCTCTTTAGTTACCTTTCTACTGATATATTTTTTCCAGTCTTCACCTTAACTAATTTTCTGGCATAACTGGAAAATGGGCCCTATGAGATCTATGAAAAGGAAAGGCACAGTTCTTGATGAAGTTTTGTCTGCCACAGGCTGACAGGTGGTTTAAAATTATAAGAAGTAGTTCAATGCTGGTAGGCTGAGCATAGCTGAGTTTATATAAGCTATGGATGTAGTGAAAAGAAATGATCGATTTTGAAATGGTGTTTCAGAATTAGAACTGCACTTCAGCATAAAAACTCTGCCATTGGTGAAGGATGTTAGCTGCAATAATGCAATAAACACACCTGTGGAGATCCGTTTCTTCAGCCCCTGTATTTTAGGCAAAAGCTTAACTGAATCACATGCCTTTTAACTATGTTGTAGGTACTCATACGTCTCTTAAGTCTCCTTGAAGTATCATGTGCAATCAGTTTAGTTTATTGTTTTCAAGCAGTGTCAGAGCAATTAATTTTATGTTTGTAAAATTATGTTCTTAGGAAAGCTAAAGCCTCGTTGGAGTTGTACCTCGCCAGGGAGGTCAAGGACAACAAGGGCTTCTTCAAGTACATTGCAGATGAAACTAATGCTGGAGGCAAAGTAGGCCCACTGTTGAATGAGGTGGATGCCCTGGTGGCAGAGGATACAGAGAAGGCAGAGTTACTGAGTGCCTTCTTTGCCATTGTCTATACTGCTGGAAACTGTCCTCAGGAGCCCCTGACTCCAGAGGAAGTCAGGTTAAAGAAGGAGTTTTTTTTTGGTTGATGAGGACTGGGTTAAGGATCAGTTGAGCAGTCTGGATGTACATAAATCCACGGGCCCCGATGTGATGTACTCGTGGGTGCTGAGAGAGCTGGTAGAAGTCAATGCTAAACCACTGTCCATCATATTCAGTAAGCAGTGAAGAACAGGAGAGGTGTCTGAGGACTGGAGGAGAGCAAATGTCACTCCAGTCTTCAAAAAGGATAAGAAGGAGGAGCCAGGTAACTACAGACTGGTCAGCCTCACCTCCATCCCTGGAAAGGTGATGGAACAACTTATCCTGGGTGCTGTCTCCAGGCATTTAAAGGTCAAGAGGGTCACTAGGAGCAGTCAATATGGTTTTAACAAGGGGAAGTCATGTTTGACCAACCTGATAGCCTTTTGTGAAGGTGTAACCAGGTGGGTAGATGGTGGTAGTGCAGCGGATGTGGTTTTTCTTTATTTCAGTAAAGCATTTGACAGCATCTCCCTCAGCATCCTGGCAGCAAAACTGAGAAGGTGTGGGCTGGATGATCAGGTAGTGAGGTGAATTTTTAACTAGTTGAAGGGAGGAAGGCAGAGAGTCGTGGGGCAGGATCTTGTTGGAGACCTGTGCCTCAGGAGTCCGTGCTGGGACCAGTACTGTTCAATATCTTTCTTAATGATCTTGATGAGGGAACAGAGGGCAATGTCAGCAAATAATACTAAACTTGGGGGAGAGGCTGACACACCAGAAGGCTGTGCTGCTATTCAACAAGACCTGGACAGGCTGGAGGGTTGGGTGGCAAGTGCAGAGCCTTGCATCTGGGAAAGAACCTCATGTACCAGTACAGGTTGGGGAATGAACTGTTAGAGAGTAGTGTAGGGGAAAGAGACCTGGGAGTCTTGGTGGACAGCAGGATGAGCGTGAGCCAGCAATGAGCCCTCGTGGCCAAGAAGGCCAATGGCATCCTGGGGTGTATTAGAAGGGCTGTGGGCAGTAGGTTGAGAGAGATTCTCCTCCACCTCTGCCTTTGTGAGACCACATCTGGAATATTGTGTCCAGTTTTGGGCCCCTCAGTTCAAGAAGGACAGAGAGCTGCTGGAGAGAGTTCAGCACAGGGCCATAAAGTTGATGGAGTGGAGCATCTCCCTTATGATGAAAGTCTGAGAGAGCTGGGTCTCTTCAGCTTGGAGAGGAGGAGACTGAGGAGTGACCTCATTAATGTTTAAAAATATGTAAAAGATGAGTGTCAGGCGGGTGGAGCCAGGCTCTTCTCAATTATGTCCAATGATAGGACAAGGGACAATGAGTATAAGCTGGAACACAAGAGGTTCCAAAGAAATACAAGGAAGAATTTCTTCATTGTGAGGGTGACAGAGCACTGGCACAGGCTGCCCAGATGGGTTGTAGAGTCTCTTTCTTTGGTGATATTCAGAAACCACTTGGACGTGTTCCTGTGTGACCTACTCTAGGTGGTCCTGCTCTGGCAGGGAGGTTGGACTAGATGATCTTTCGAGGTCCCTTCCAACCTTTAAGATTCTGTGATTCTGTAATTTAAAAGCTTGCAGTTACAAAAACATTTTTTATAAAAGTTAGTCTAGATTTCTGTTTCCTTTATAATCCTTTCTTAAAAAAATCCCCAAAACTCTGAAGGCAAATGTTGGTATAATTGGAAGAAATATGCGTGGAACTTCCATTGTACGTAAGATGATTATTTTTTAGCTCATTCTTAAGTTACTCACAGGATGAAGTCTATAATGCTCTCAAGGAAAAAACTCTGTATCCTTTAAGCCTTTTTTGAGTTATATGTACTGGGTATTTATGTTTCTGTTCTCTGAAACATAGAAGTATATATTTAGTTTTATGTTTTTTGCTTTGGTGGATGGGGTTAATATTAATTCGCTAGTAGCATGCATTTGTGTTTTTCACATTCATTGAATTTTAAGAATTTTGCAAAAAATTACTAGTGTTTCCTTAAATACAGATCAATGTCCTATTAAGATTTGTTTAATTGTTCAAATATAGAGATTTGGAGGATTTCCAACTCATCTATGAGTTCATTTGATTTTGTGTTGAAAATCTAGTAATTGCATGTTCAGTCTCTTTTCATATGACTGATTTGAATATAAGATTAGAACCCATTCCTATAAGAACACCAACCCTTTCTATATATAATGAGACAAATTGAGCACCATTTCTAGTTAATGAAATGCTCTTGAGGTCTGTGGGGAAAAAAAACCCAACAAAGCAACCAAACCAAAACACCCTAACTCAAACAACAAAGCCCCAAAACCCCTCATTTGTTTTCCTTTTCATCCTTAAATAAATTAATGGCTGTTCTAGAACAGTACTCAAAAATCAATACTTAAAATCTGCAACGCTTTTTTTGGGATGGTGATATTTGTCTCAGCTATTAGTTATGAACAGATCATTCATTTTGCTTGCTGATAATAAAGTACTGCCTGATTTTTTGAGAGAGAAGCAACATCAGTTTAGGATCTTACTTTCTTTCTCTTCTCCATGTAGGTATATGACCGGGTTGCAGGTGAAGTGGTTTTACCAATGAATAAGCGACTTAACAGACTAATGTCCCACTGTGGCCCAGTGACTGGGTATATTTTTGCTCTTCTTGCTGTTCTGAACTTCCTTTTCTTAGTGTTTCTGAGGTGGATGACTCCGGATTCCATTATAGATGTTGCAATGGATGCCACAGGACCTAAAGGTGCATGGACTAAACAGTATTTTTTGAGGGCAAAGAGAAGAGTTAAAGAAGAACTTCCAAGCTCCTAAAATGCTCAAATGGAGAGGAAAGGATTGTTTGCTAAAGGTTTTAATGCTTGCTGATAGAGCCATGAGTCCTAAAACTAACTCTTCAGTGTCTTTCTGAAGTTCTTGGAAAGAAACTTGGTTAAATGCGCTACCTCAATTTAGGGTTATGTTTTAATTTCGTTTTCAATTCATGCAAATGTACAGACATCTCTTTTGCACTTAAAGCTGTGAGGAGGATGTTACTTTTTATATGTCAAAAGCCTTTGAAACAAAAAGACAAGATTTTTCTTGACAACTTGACTATTACAGACTAAGTGACTATAAACCTCAGTGGTATTTGGGAAAGCAAACCATAAAAGTGATTAGCTTACAGTAGTCCCTGCTAGTTCCTGATATTTACTGTGGTTTTCTTAATGTTGAGAATTATTTTAAAATGGAAAAACCCAAACTCACACCTATTCTCTCCTAACATGAAAATGGCACTTCAAATTAGTCGTGAAGCCCATTGTCATGAAAATCTCAGAGACCTAGTTCTAGCAGTTTTGTCCCAGTGATAGTGTTTTGCCTGCATAGTGTTATTATTTTGGGTTTCTTCCCTAATCGAATCGTGTCATCCTGTTGCTCAATCAAAACTCTGTAATGAATTTTTTTTATATTTTCAGAGGTGCTAAATTTGTCCTGTTCACTTACATGTGTGGAAGTGATGTAAAGCTTATGGCATTTTTGTAAACGACATAGATGAAGAAACTCTATTACTTAGAGATAATACAGCCTTCTTAAACAGCTCAGGCCTGAAAACTCCTCCAGCAGACTATGCCAAAGCGTGAAGTAACACGTGTGTGCATGCATGCACATGAGGGAGAGAAATCTGTGAAGGGCTTAACAAGCACCATTGTGCTTGCTCACTCTCTTCCCTCCCATCCCCTCCTTATTCTCTCTTTTTAAAAAAACTTTTTCCTTCCTCTTATTTGTGACCAAAATGGCATCTCAGTCCGTCTGTGGGATGGACAGTGTTCAGTGTCTGTGGTTTCACTTATACCATGCCAGAGACACTGTCAGGCAGGTTCTGTAAGTGAAATTTGGAGAAGCTGTCCCTTAAATGGAAATAACCAATTAGTAGAACAGGCTGCCCAGAGGGGTTGTGGAGTCTCCTTCGTTGGAGGTCTTCAAAACCCGCCTGGACATGTTCCTATGCCACCTGATTTAGGCGAACCTGCTTCTGCAGGGAGGTTGGACTAGATGATCTCTAAAGGTCCCTTCCAACCCTACCGTTCTATAATTATCTATGCTTTTCATGGAGAGGAAAATAAAGAAAAAAAGAATTGCCTCCTTGCCTTTGTTGTCATTCCTGAGTAATGTATACCTGGGACAACAGGCAGCACAACAAGAGAGGTGGGATTTATCACATTGTTGTCAACCACCTCTAAAACTGGCCCCTGCCTAATGCAAATGGTTAATTTCTTTTTCAAGCATCACTTAAGACTAAAAAATCTTACTGATTTTATGACTATTATGTAGTGTTGGACACTGTATTAGTATCAAAACTGTGCAATATGAAAATAGTGTTTCCAAACCCTTAAAGAGCAGTATTTAAAACACAACTTCTGTCATCATCTTCTTGCTTGCGTAGACATGTAGTTACCCTAACATCTGATGGTTTATAATCTCATTGGACATATTTTCATGAAAGACAAAGGCCATGTGAAATAAACACCAAAGTCTATTTTCTTTTACTAAAAATTTTAGCCTTTGATATATAGCATACACTATGCCTTGAATTACATTTTGAGTTTTTCAAACCACGTTAAAACTGCATGGAGGTCAGCTAAAATGGTGCCATACAGATTATGGATAAATGGGTAGAGTTAAGGTCATATTTTACTTTTAAAAGTTGCTGTTTTTTTTTTTTCCTCAAACATTCAAAAAACAACTTTTTAAAAACACTGATTATCATTCTGTGGAGATGTGGGGGTTTTTTATATATATATATATGGTTTATGGTTTATTTGTTTTTGGTTTACAGACAGAAATGACGTTTTCAGCAAGATTGTGGGAATCTATTCAGAATAGTTCTCTCTTTTCTTTTGTGGAACATTGTATACTCATGAATAACATAAAAACCCCCTTGTTATAGTCTTCTTTAAAAGACAAGTTTACAGTTTATCTAACATTTTCTTTACCTTTCCATAAAAAAATAATATATTTTTCAATTAATATGTGAGAACAAATACAATTACAAAGTACAGAAATATACTCCATCTTGTTGCTTACCATCACTGATGTTTGGACTTCTTGTGTCAAAGATGATTATTAAAAAACATTCTGCACAAGCTGCCACAAATATTTAATCCAGAACTGGTTTAACTACAGGTATCTTGTCTCTGAAGTAACGCAACTTGTCTTGTGGGACTGATTCACTGACCAACCTTGTGCAATGGAGTAAGGGATGATGTCACTGAATCGTTTACAGTTTTAAAAAGCATGAGTGCGTGAAAGGAAAAAGTATTAATAAAATCATCTCAATAATAAAGAAGCCAAACAGATAATGAGTTTATTTAGAAATTAATAAGCAATTTTTTTAAAAAAAAATCAAAACTGTTTCAGTTGTGCTTGTAGGTAACATTGGGACTCACACGGAAGGTCCTTCCACTTTCATAGAAGGGACCTGCAATGAAATCCCATCCGGCTGGCACAAGGGGAAATTGTTTCCAATACATTACATGCAAACACTGTGAATTAAAGTATAAAGAACATCTCGGTAATTGAAAGTTGTGTTTTAAACCAGAACAAGTGTCAAATAAAGTATGAATGTAAGATTTGTCTTTCAGGTTGTGTTTTAGTGGATGTGGATAGATCTGTAAGACGGTAAATACACTGTAATGTACTTATTTTTGTGGTCAAGTTTTTCTGCATCTTTTTAAAATAAACTTATTTTTTTCCCCTTTTGATACTTATTTCTCTTTGCTAGTCCTTTTATTTTTTCACTGTATGCTTAGGCTTATAAACAAATAATTATTAAAGCGCATCTTTCTGATGGTCCCTTAAAAGACAGACTTTATGAAAATAGCTACAAGACCAATCAATCTCAAAAGAAAAAGGTTTTACAATCTTTTTTTTTAAAAAGTTTGATTTGCTATCTGCTCTCATCATATTTGCTGAATATCTTTTATGACACTCAGTAAGTAGTACATTGACTTCCTCAGTTTTTCCTGATTAGTTGAGCATTGACACAGTCAGATAAATTGTGGATATTTTTGTTAAGAGAACAAAACTAAAGGCAAGATGCAGTTCTACATCTGAATTTGCTGTTGTACTGCAATTATGCTGCTTTCTTTTTTTCTTGTATACTTAGCAGGTAGATTGGATTTGGTTTAGATTCCAACTTGCTTCAACCCTGGCATAACTCTAGAGATGGTGTTTATGTGGAATACACTGAACTTTACCCGTGTGTAAGCTGGTTGTGTAGCACACACTAGTTCTTTAAGCTGGCTGTTGAAGCGGGCAGGACTGCTGACACGCATGAGAAAAGGAGCCTGGAGGGGGGGCAGGGAAACGAGCTGCCTGCTGGAATTTGCTGTCTTCCTGCCTGGGCAACAGCAGAAGTTTAGATAACCAGACCTTACTTGGTGCCATGGGTGGTGGATAGGTGAGATGAATCCCTGATTGTTTGAGAGCAACCAGTGAGTCACTATATACGTGGCTTTTCAAAAGCAGGAGTGATGCAATAGTGCTGACTTAAGGATGTGAATGAGGCAAGGTTTGTAGGCAAGGCTCGTAGGGGGAGTAGTGTCATTTAACAGCTCAAACTGAGAGAAAATGTAGCTAGGTTCTCCATACATCTCTGTTCTGATACCTTCCCTCCTGTCTTTTTTTTTCTTCAGTTGTCTCACTTTGAATATATTTGATATTCAAACTCTCAATGATATACATCGGAAATACACTACTCTAGTTCAAAGACTGTCTAGCAGAACAATAGACCGAATTCTTCAAGAAGAGCATCCCTCTCATCTTTATTTCATTGCCAAATTCTTCAGATCATATCTGACATTTCTCTCTGATGGCTAATGTTAAGATGAGCTGTAGTGAAAATTAGTTGTCTTCTAAGCTGGACTGCCTTTTGTGCTTATTTCTTGCCTGTTTGTAAACTAGAGATATATAAACATTAGCTTTCCAGTCCTTTGGAAAGTCTAGCTCTATTTCTATTCATTAACCATCTCACAACTTTATTGAAGTATTAATATATTTTCTGGATATTTTGATTTGACAAGTTAGTAATTAACTGAAAGCTGGAGTGATTCACGGAGTAGTTGGCAATAGTTCTCAACAAGATGTTTCTTTCTACGGAGGTCTGACTTGTTCATTCTTTCGATGGAGTTGCATAATCCATCTCATTCAGCTCTCAACAACGCTGCCCAAAACAGCAGGAGGCGGGAAAGATCTAAACCTAAATAAAATCTTAAATAAAATCATCTAAATAAAATTCTTAAGTTGTCTTGTTCTGAAGCTAGGGGGCTGATTTTGCTACTGCACAAATGGAGCTTTTCCTTCTGGAAGAGTCACCTTCCTCTAAGTGCTTCCAAGTGGTTAAATTTCCTCATGGATTTTTTGACCATTTTGAGAGCTCTTCATTTTCACTGGATTTTCACCTTCCTTTTGGGATAAGAGAATTTCAATGGAAGTCACCTAATCTCCTGTTTCTTGGATTTTTCTCAAGGTCGTGGACTTGTACAATTTTACTTACTATCTGGCAGGCTGATTGGGAAAGAAGATCCATGGATCTCAACCAAAAGTCTGGCTTTTGGTCTTTCTCTTAAGAAGTGCTGTTCCTTGTTGCGTACATGCTGTTGAATGCCAGTTTTGTAGGTCCTACATGAAAAAGATTCCTCCATCATTTAGGCTGACCTTTTATTTTTAATGATCTTCATTTTTCTTTTCTTGTTTGTCCTTTTTTTTCCTGCAGTTTATATTCCATTCTTTATACCTTTTGCTTTTCTGGCTTCAGGAGGAGTGTTTTCATGGTCTCTTATTTTTCTAGGGCTAACTGATCATCTGTTTTTTGATCCAACTTTGCTTGCTATTTTCTCCTTTTTACTCCCAGTTGAGCAAACTTCACTGTTTTCCTGTGATTCCTTATCTGAATTTCTCTTGTCGTGTAATCTGTGTCTTCAGCTGTGTTACTGTGGTCCCAAAAAATTGGAGGTTCCTTCACCCAGTGTGCAGATGCCAATTCACATACAAGGATGGAGGTATCAACATCAGTTCTCTCCTATTGAGATTTTTTTCAAATAGTCAAACTTTTAAAACAACCAGTTATCCCAAGTATTGTCAATACTACAATCAAGATCATAATCAAAATTTTTATCCATTCTTCTTTCAGTTGTCTCATTCTTCTAGGTTCAAATGGAGATGGTATTTCCTAGTTGAAAGAAGTGGACAGGGATACCTAACGGCAGCAGCTTCGTCTGGTTTAAATACTTGAGCAGAGAGAATAAAATCTGTGAAAGAGAGATTAAATACCCTTTAACTGTTTCCTGACCTCTAATATGCATCTGATCTCCCTTTATTGTGATTGCATTAGCAGGATATGATTTTTCATCCGTTCAAAAGGACTGACATTTTTCTTAATTCTCAGGGTGATCTTGACCCTCAATTAAGCCAAAGGTAAAGCCTCCACCCATTTAATGTGAGCCTCCTGACTTAGTTTTGAAATTTGTCCCCCAGCCTGTATTGGTACACGGGATTGTTCCTTCCAAGATGCAGGACTCTGCACTTCAGAGTAAAACAGACATTATTTTCAGAATAGCGGTAAGCAATGTATACAGATTTGGCACCATAGAGTGAAAGTCAACAGTTCTGGCATTCATTTCTCATGGGTCTTAGATTAACCTATATTCTTGAAAATGAGGATTTCAGACTGTAGAAATAAGAGTATTAAATTCTGAATGACATTCCTTCAATATTTTCTATCTGACTTCCAATTTGACAGGATAATGGTTTTTTTTCATTACTGATTGCAGTCCAGTCTTCAATTTTGGTCGAGGAAACCTTGCACATCCTGGTTTTCCCAATGCCCAAACCTGTGGCATTACTACATTGCACACTTCTGGAATGTCTGTGTCTCCTTTCTCATTCTGTATTAGCAAATGCATCTGGGCTTTCCAGGCATTTTCTGCAGAAATATGTAACTGCACCAAATTTTCAGTAAAGATTAATTGAGCATTTAATTTATATAGCAGATCTTTTCCTAATAAGGGAAGGAGCATTCTGGCACATAGACAAAAGACTGAGTTGGCGTGTTTCTGCCAATAATGCATTCCATTGACCTTAAGAATGGCTTTAGTGTTCTTTTCACAGTGGCACCAATTACACTAGTTTTAGTTTTACTTAATGGTTCTTTACAATTCATAAGTACTCAGTTGTTCCACTATCTATTAACAATCTAATTTTTCATTCCCCAGCTTTATTGGAACAAGAGGATAGTCTAGGGAGACTTTAATAAATTTCACCAGTCCCCTTTAGTCTAACCCTGTCTCTGTCAGTACTTTGGTGGTGGTTTCCTTCCCATTTTCTTGATTAAGTAAGCATGGGTAATTATTTTTCCAGCACCTTTCTTCTCTACAACAGGTACACTGGTTTTCTCCTAGAGTGTTACAATTACTGCCTCTAACATTTCCACAGCCTCCTTCTCTACTTCTAAATCCTCCTAATGAGTTAGATAAATTGTTTTATTTTTGTACACTCTGCTGGATCTCATTCAAAATAAATAATTTAATATTCCTTTACTTTCTCTATCCCTCCACTAGTATTTGGACCACACCCCAGAACTCTCTTTAAGAGATACGCATCCATATCAGGGCCAACAGCTTGTCTAAAAGGGACTTATACACTGATTTCTTTTTCTTTTCCTTTTCTCTCTTTGGTTTTTTTTTTTTTGTTTTTTAACCACACAAATACCATTACATATTTAGAATCTACAAGACCACAACTTTCTAACTTGTCTTTTGTCAAAGGATCTCCAGCAAATTTATTCTAATTCTTCAAGGTGCATCCTAAGAGAGAACAAGGGGGGATTGGCTGAGAAGTAGCAATGTCTGTTTCAATACAGAGTATCCAGGCTAGATGTCTCTAAAACAGAAAACTCAGAAAAGTAGAAAAAACCAACTTCCTCATTACCATCTGTAGAGACCAGGTAAATGGGGGACATCTCTTGACAGAGCACTGGAACAGGCTGCCCAGGGACGTTGTGGAGTCTCTTTCCTTATTGATTGTGCAGTCTCCTTCCTTGGAGGTCTTCAAGACGTGTCTGAACATGTTCCTGTCTGACCTGATGGACTTGCTTCTGCAGGTGGATTGGACTAGATGATCTCTAAAGGTCCCTTTCAAGCCCTACCAGTCTGTGATTCTGTGATTCCATCTCTGCTGTTATTACCACACATACATTTCACTATGACTTATATGCAGAGTTTTTAAAAAAACATTGTAGTGTATTTCCTCATGAATACACCTTACACAACCACCGCATAGGACTCAAAAGTCCTCCACATTTTCACCACTTCCTATCAAATCCTCCCCCCTCGCCTTAAATATTTATCAGAAGATATGTCTTTTTCCAATTACTTTGCCCTATTGAATTGTTTACTACCAGTGATACAACAACCAATGGTTTACCACCAGTGATACCACAAGTGATAGAAGAGCGACTGCTGGAGTCCCTGATACACAGATCAGTAGACGCTGGAGTCCACACAGACTGCTACTCACCATCAGGTATGGCAAGACAATCCGGACAAGGCTGCTCAAAGCAGTCCCATTTGAGTTGCCAAAAAATGTTTTCCCAAAAAATCAGTGGTTCATTACCTGGTGTGCAGACCACCACACAAGGTAGAAGTATTTTATTTTGTTAAGTGAATAAGCATGCACTTAACAAAAGAAAAGACCTCCATCTTATATGTGAACTGGCCATCTACACAACAGGTGAGGAAAACCCAATTTTTTGGACATCATCCAGTGACAAACAGCATTAAAGTAAATAAAAATAGGCAATTTTCCTCAGTTGGGTTCATAGGTATCATAGTCTCTGTAGGTATGTTGTATTGCTGTGGTAACAGCCTCAAGTTGCACCAGGGGAGGTTTAGGCTGGATATGAGGAGGAAAGGATTGTCAGGCGTTGGAACAGGCTGCCCAAGGAGGTGGTAGAGTCACTGTCCCTGGAGATATTAAAGAGACAGTTGGATGTTGTGTTGCACTTAAGGAAATAGTCTAGTGTTTGATAGGGCTGGGACAAAAGCTAGACTTGATGATCTAAAAGGTCTTTTCCAGATGAAATGATTCTATGATTCTATGAAGGAAGGTTGTACATAGTATTTATATAAGATGTTAAGATATGGGCAAAAATTTAATGTCTTGGTTTAATTCAGAGTTTTAGAAAAATTGCTTCCCTTGAAAAATGAAAAAATACCTTGTGGCTTTTTTTTTTCAGCCTGTCCCCACATATATTATACAGTGTTTTAGTACACCTGGGAGCATGGATTGCTGAAGATATCGAGGTACTAAACCAGCTGTATTTGTACAAAACAAATCAAATTGCATCTAAAATCTCCAAGGAAAGAAATTGATGTAAAATTTCCTTCTGCATAACCATCATCTCCTTGGGATCTGTAAAAGATGAGAGTCATCCCTCACTTTCCCTTGACAGGTATGTAAATCAAAGGATAAGAGAACTTGAGCAAGGAGTGGATTCAAAGAAAGAAAGAAATCAATCTCCCTCCTGCTGTGAATATAGAAAAATAAGACCTTGAATACTGTGCCTGATTTTGCGCCCCTCTCTACAAGAAGGACATTGAGGTGCTAGAGAGGATACAGAGTTGGGCTGCCAAGCCAGTAAAGAATTTGGAGCACGTATCACATGAGGAATGGCTGAAGGATCTGAGGCTGTTTAGCCTGGAGAAAAGAAGGCTCAGGGGAGACCTTATTACTCTCTACAGTTCCAGAGAGGAAGAACAAAGGCTGCACTCGATCTTAAAAGCCTCTTCTAGCCAATTCTATGATTCCATGATTCAAAGAACAGTTTAAATGAAGAGAAGGTATTCCATTAATTATATGCCAAAAAAAATTCTATTCTCTATGAAAGCTACTTGCCTCCAGAAACAAAAAAGGCTATTAAAAAAGGATGTATCTTACATTCAAATATGACACCTTTGAATCAATGATGTATAATGAAAAATATTTCTGTTCTTTCAAAACCATAAGATGATGTTTGCAAGGGATATTAACTGACACCATTCTTTATCCCCAAGTGATGGAAAATACCAGGAAGTTATCATGTGTTTCTTATTACACACTTGCAATGTACTTTTTTTCCCTCCTGGAACAAGTTTGATTTTTTAGCCTTAGCTTTTAAAATATGTGGCTTTATTTCAGATTCTTTCATGGTAATGCTTTTCTTTGATATGTCTACCTTTGTTCTGTATCCGAGTACCAGCAAGGCCTGTTACCAAGAATGGAAAGACAGAAATATATTCTTTTTGCAGTATACCTAAACAATTTCTGCAACATTACCTATGCAACCTTTGCAAATGGAACTGCTACATCAAAGAATGAATATAATGTGGATGTATAGGAATATAATGTGGATGTATAGGCTTTCAGCTGGTATAGAGAGCAACTACCTAAGATTTTCTGTTTGTTTCCTGTATGGCACAGAGTGTTCAAACTCTCTTATCCTTAGTATTGTTATTTAGTATCAAATAGCCCATACTAAATAACACCGGAATGTATTTTTGGTAACTGAGGAGCAGCAGGGTCTAGAGGGTTTAAAATAGAAGACATATGATAGCAAGAATAGCCTGGTGTAGCTTAGCAAACCTGAAAAACTATTCCAAGAGCAAACCAAAATGGAGGGTAGTTCAGTACTCCGTGGTTTCACTAACATTTATTTTGCCATTTTTGCTTTGTTTTGTTTCAAGCTTTTAATTAAGATTTCCTTAGCTTTGCTGACCCACTTCTATATTGTTAAAGGCAACAGAAAAGAAGCTGCCAGGATAGCAGAAGAGATCTATGGAATAGTCCCAGGTAAAGTAAAAACATGGACATTCTAAGATTAAATATATGTTTGCTACATTTTTGTAACTTGAGGATTTAAATCATTGAGTTGCCATGAAATGAGGGAACTGTTGCTGAATGCATGGGTGAATGTTTTAACCCGAAGTGCTTTCCATTTCTGGGGTCTTTGCAGTGTCAGTATGTGTTGGCATGATTTAGGTGTGTAAAATATGAGACTCCAACAATTACCCAGATAGAATGAGGACAACATTTGCTTAAGGCATGACAGTAAACAAAAAAGATTGTTCTCAGAAGCAAAGCATGTTTTAGAGGGGATTGCAGATGGTTTTCCTAAATAGCTAGATTTATTGCCAGAGAATATTTAAGGAAAAATTTTATCGTGTTGATTTTCTGAAAGGAGATACTAGGAGGATATAACTAATGACTTTCAGAATTGAAGCCAAGAAACCTTGTTTTGGTAAATCAGATGATAAAAATGAAGACAGCTAAAATTAATCTGAAAAATACTCATCATGGGAATATACTGTACTTAGTAGCCCATTTGTTTGGATTTTTGCCAAGTGATTTCACTCTTTCACATCACTGCCATAACAATCAGTAGACGTGAGTTCTCATGTTTGGTAATTCCACTTATTAGAATGACTCAGTCTTTTTAAGTTTATTACTGATGAGGACACATTTTCCTACTTGAAGGTTCTTATCAGTGTAGTGACATCACAGATTTTTGTGACTCATTTTTGGGCACTTGTTTCATGATCAAGAGTGCTGCCATGAACAGGTACATGAATGTGAACAGAGCATTGGTGGTGCGAAGTGGCCACCCAAAGCAGAGAGAATAAGATGTAGGCAAGAGAAATACTGCAGCAAAGCGTCTTTTACAAAGGTTTTATATATAGCTATGTCTGAGGTTTCAATTTATCTGTTATTCTCCAGAGTATAATTCCAGTCATTTACTACTGCCATTTTGTTCCGAGTACCTTCATGCAACTGTAGTCAGACGTGTGGCAAACAGCAGTTTTTCCTTCTTGCAAGTTCTCATTGAAGTGCCTCAAAATTTAGCAGACCACAATGTATTTTTATCTGTGAGGTGCCATTTGCAAAAAGCCATTAAGGATAATCTTACCAAACATAAGATCATGTGATGCTGTTGCTGGGGCACTATATTGGATTACAGGTGGAACTCCACAGCCTTTTCTCTTAGCAGTGAAGTAGTGCGACAGCAGCAGCAGCAGCAGCAGCAGCAGGGCTGCTTAGTTTAACTGTAGGCTTTTAAAAAGAAACAGTATTTTCAGAAATGTCACTTGCAACTATCAAGGAAAGACATGCCCCATATGGGAACTATATTTGCCACACATTTCAGGGAGGTAGGTTGGTGTGGTTAGCATGGAAGTATGCAGCAGCATGTGTTTTCATGGTGAGGTATGTGTGTGCATACACATGTATGCATGTGGTATGCACTTGCATATGCCATACTATATGCATAAAAGGTTAAATAAGGCACTGTACCTCAGTTGTCTGAGTTACTTCATAATCTTTTGGCTGTATAAAGGCACTGTGTTTTGTCATTTGCCATGTCTTCTAACTTTCTGATTTCAGAAGTTCTTCTAACTTGCCTATTTCAGTCATCAGCATGATGAGGGGATGAGGGATTTTCCAATATTTTCAGGAAAATAATTTTCAGTCCTTACCTGGTTCTTGTTTCTATCCTTTTGCCTGGTGCATCTTACTCAGTCCTTAGAAGCCTGGTGATATATTGTGCTGGCTAGTTCTTCCATGTCAGCTTCCTGCCTTAGGAGCCTCAGGAACAGCTTCTTAAACAAATGGAAATGAAAGTAGTAACTAGTTAAAACCATAACCCTGTGAGCTGAAGTGCATCTCGGTTCTCAGGTAACAAAGGGAGAGCCACTTGGCCACTTGGCTGAAACCTCTGCTATGTCCTTGGCATCAAGTCTCCAGGGATGTGTCTGTCCCTCTCATTGATTTCTCCCTGCCTCAGATAACATCTGAAATGGAGATAGATCACCCTTTCCGTTCTATCTGGTGTGCAATGTAGCTGAAAAAATTAAACAGGACAAGGGTTTCAAATGCAGTGCTCATGGGGTTGTTGTACAGCAGAGCATGAATACAAACAGTGGTATTTCTTCTGTCCTATGGCACTGTAAATGCATCTGGCCTTTAAAGACATACTTAATACACAGTGTGGTGCTGAATGGTTATAAATTTTAATATAGGACAAGTAAATTTGCTCTCCACTTGAGTTGCGGGGATTTAACCTGGGATGACTGTGCCTATAGGTAGTATCTAGGCTAAAGATTTCTTTTTCTTGGCGCATGAAGCGATTAAGATAAGAAAAAGGGCAAGTTAGCCTACATGTAGAAGTCTGAACAGTTCAACAACTCAAAATGATTAAAGAAGAAAAGTAAAGCCTCAAGCAGAATATATTTTTCCATGTCTTTTCGGAAACCTTCCAGTGAGGAGGATTAAACCTGTTACCTGGTAGTCAGAGCTGGAGGATATTATTTATGAAATTGTCAGTTCAGGAAATGAAACTGCCAGGAACATGCCAGAACTCATTTGATGGACAACTTGTCACCATGTCTACCTGCTCTGTGTCTAGTGCAAGAGAAGCTGGAATCTGATTCAAGACAAAAGCTCTCTAGGAAAGATGGAGGCTGATAGGATTTTGAATAGGAGAATTGCAGGACTTGGAAGTCCTTGGGTGAGGCCCAGCAGCAGTAAACTTGTGGCCTTTGATGAAGCATATTTTTAGCCATTTCTAGAAGTTCTACCAAGAATCTTTTGCTTTGGTCCCTTAGTGAGCAGCCAGCTTTCTCAGGGACTTTAGCCATTTCTAGAAGTTCTACCAAGAATCTTTTGCTTTGGTCCCTTAGTGAGCAGCCAGCTTTCTCAGGAATGCTAAGCCCTCTGTTACTTTGTTGAAATCGATTTGTCTAACAGTTTCACTGTTGAGTCCACACTGATTTCGGTCCTAATTTGCATTTACATGGATCTGGTTCTTTCCTATCCTGCCAGCATCTGCTTTTGCTGCTTACCTTATGAATTTGCTCTTTCAGGCAGCTGGGCAGACAGATCCCCTCTTCATGAAGCTGCCTTCCAAGGACGCCTCCTGACTTTGAAAACCTTGATTGCACAGGTAAAAGCCCACAAGTAAAGAAAAGGTTTGGAAGAAGCAAAGTTTCTGTTGAATTGCATTGGTGAGCTGGTAATAGGTTGCAGCAGGGCATAAAAAAAGGAGTAGTAGAAATAATATCTTTGCATGCATGTCTTAGGGCATGCATTAGTTTGCTTAGTTAGGATGCTGAAGACAAGCCCAGGACAAGGACTGTTTGATAAACAATGATCTTTGGACTCTTTCTCAATGATAAACTGTGCAAACTCAGCTTGGGAGTAGGGGCAGTCTATATATCAGCTGTTTATAAAAAACAGTTGAAAGCTATAAAGCACATCTTACTTTATAAAACAAGTCTTCCTAAGGAGAGAACTGTCAGCCTTAATTCTTCTTGAACCAAGAGCTCAAGGGAAAGAGAGGAGGAAAGAGCACACTAGAAAGGACAAAAAGCTATATATGGTAGTGGACAGTTGCAGAAGGACAGATTATGATTCTTCATGCTTTGCCAGTCATCTTCCTTACTTTGTTTGAATTCAATGCCATCATTTGGCATGAGTGAGGAGTTCCCTCACCTTTGCTACAGGGCACTTAATTCCCTGAGCATGAGCTCCGTGACTTGTCCTTCAGACTTTTTATATTCAGAATAAATAATTTTCACCAGTGAGGCCACAGAAAAATGGACAACATCCTCAAGGAATGGAGCTGCCAATGTGAAAGTTTCCACTCCAGATATCTATTGATGAATGGTGGCAGCTAAAAAGAGTTACCGTTTACAGAAAATATCTCCCCTCCTATTTTCTGATCCCTCTTTCCTTCACTTGCTGATATCAAATTATTTTTATGGAAAATAAAGTGATGGAGGCTAGTGATAATAAGGAAGAGGGCTCATCCATTCAGGGCTTTGCTGGTTTTCTGACCCTCTCTATCTCTATTTATGTTGACCTTACATCATCTGATTGGTAGGGCACTCTGTGTCCTGGTTATACATCATTTAGTCAATCCACCCTTTCTCCTTTTCCAGAAGACATTTAATTTTGGGAGTGAAGGATGTGGGTCCTTGCTCATGAAAAGAGATCAAGGCAGCAATATCTGTAAAGGCTGAGTTGGAGATGATTCACCACAGTTTGATAAATGTAAGGATGAAGCTTTTCATGGAGCAGCATAATCAGTGTTCATTGCTTCAAATATAGTTGCTCTACTAGCTTATAATAAAACACAAAGCTATGCTTTAAAGTATATGTGGGGCACTCAAGAAGACTCTGCTGTAGGACCATAGCTTTCAAGAAAGCTGGTGAAGCTTCTTCTCCCCAGAGGATACCAGGACACAAGGGAACAATGAAGTGCTGGAATTTTAAAAGAGCTCAACAACTCAACAATGCCTGTTCCAACACCAAAAGAAGAGTCTGATTTTTCACATACACTGGGAAAAATTTAGAACCACCTGAAAAAAAGGTTTAATGTGAGCACTGTTTGTCAAACAGCTATAGTAAGATCTATAACTTGATCTCAGTTTCGTAATAGAACAAAATACTGTTTTTCCTTTCACTTCCCATGACTGAGGTTCATTTTTGAAACGTATATCTGAATAATAATTGAGATTATCTTTCCACTTCTAATCAGGACTACCTGAAAGACATTCCTCTTGAAGGACGAATGTGCTAATCATTTAAGTATGAAAGACCAGTATAAGTAGAAAATGGAATAATCTCAAGATTTTTTTTCCAAAGTTTGATCTATTTCCCCAGCAGTGATGTAATGTACAACAAATTTTTCAGCTTCTACATTAATAACGCTTTCACATAATGGAAAAACAATATTTTTTCTGTCACAGAATTTCTACCTTATAATGGTTACAGTGGTTGCTTTTAATACTTATTGCATGGGGACTGGTGACTTTTACAGTACACTGCTGACAAATAGTTATTTCTGCCCATTGTTTGCTACTTCTTAACCAAAAAAGTGCATTGCTGCCATCTTGTGAGTTGCTTAGCTTATAGCACTTCAAGTAGAGACTAACTGTTAACACAAGACATCGAGTGGAAAATGGATCTGCTTCCAGGCCTATACTCACACATGATTGTAAAATCTTAATGGCCAGGAGACTTGGATGCAAAACAGGGAAAACACATATGCAGTTTCTTTTTCCCTTGTGACTATGGAATCTTTTTGATTGGAAAAGACTTTTAAGATCATGAAGTCTAACTGCTAACCTAACACTGCCAAGCCCACCACTAAAGCATATCCCTCAGCACCTCATGTACAAGGCTTTTAAATACCTCCAGGGATGGTGACTCCACCACGTCCCTGGGTAGCCTGTGCCAGTGTCTAACAACCTTCTTAGTGAAAAAGTTATTCCTAATATCCAATCTAAGTCTCCTTTGGCATGATTTGAGGCCATTTCCTCTTGTCCTATTATTTGTTACTTGGGATTTCTGTTTGTGCAGGAATAAATGTAAGTTCTGTTATTTAGTGAAATAACTGCAGTAAGGTATTTGTAAATTGTAGTTATTTATGCCAGTGTAAAACATTTCCTGAGCAGTCAAATAAGATTAACTGGTTTGCAGGTGGGATTTGTCTCACCTGTCTTATGGGTTTACTAGATGCCTACCACTTCTGAGTACAACACAGTGGACACCCTATATACTCAGTGGAAGTATTTTTAGGACACAATTCACCTATCTGGTGAGAAACAGCTGGTTTAGCATGGGATGAATCATACCCTAGGGGAGTCTATTTCTCCTCACTGAAGGAGCCAACGGCTTCACCTGAGCTGCTGCTACCTGTGCCAGACGTATCCCTGTTCAGGGAGGTGACTCCCAGCTGTAGCTCAGAATCACAGATTCACAGAATGGTAGAGGTTGGAGGGAACCTCTAAGGATCATCTTGTCCAACTCCTTTCTTAAGTAGGTTCACCTCAATCAAGTCACACAGGAACGCATCCAAGTGAGTTTGAAAGCCTCCAGAGGAAACTCCACATACTCCCTGTGCTGCTTGTGCCAGGGCTGCCTCACCCTCACAGGACAGAAGTTTTCCCTCATTTTTAAGTGGAACTTTTTGTGTTCCAATTTATGTTCATCACCCATACTCCTGTCACTGGATACTACAGTGCTGCCCCATCCTCCTGACATCCACCCTTTAGGTACTTAACATCACTCTTACAAGATAAAGGAATGTGATGTCTTTCCTGCAATTAACTGTGCATTGTAAAGAAGTAGAAATAGGAGACATAGCTTGTCCTTGCTTCCTCTTGAACCCCATTGTGAGCTTTAGGGACACGCATGCAGCAGCACAGTTCTTACCCACCACAGTCCAACCACACTTTGCACCCACACCAGCCTTGGGGCTTGTATAGGCCTTTCCCCTCATGTTCCTTGCCCTGCTTTGCAGGGATTCAACGTGAACCTGGTGACGGTGGACCGTGTGTCGGCTCTTCATGAGGCCTGCCTGGGTGGCCATGTTGCCTGTGCAAAGGTTCTACTAGAGAACGGTGCTCAGGTGAGTCCCAGAGATGCCAGTAAGGATGTGAGTACCTGTATCATGGCTGCTGGGGGATGTCAAGCGGGCTGCCCATGTGGCATGGGTGGGATGCAGATAAACAGGAGCCTTGCTGGCAGAAATAGGGAAAAATAAACCAGTGGTTTGTTTCTATGGCCTTACTCCGGTGGCTGTTTGGGACCCATTTGTTCTGTTTTGTTTTCCTCTGTATGCAAAATGTAGTCACAATTGATGAAAAAGGAATGAATCACAGAATCATAGATTTGTTTCAGTTGGAAAAGACCTTTAAGATCATCAAATTCAACTACTAACCTAACACTGCCAAGACCACTACTAAACCACGTCCTTCAGCACCTTTTCTACATGTCTTTGAAATATCTCTAGGGATGGTGACTCCACCACGTCCCTGGGCAGACTGTTCCAATGCTTAACAACCCTCTCTGTGAAAAAGTTCTTCCTAATATCACATCTAAACCTCCCCTGGTGCAATTTGAGCCCATTTCCTCATGTCTTGTCATTCATTACCTGGGAGAAGAAACCAACGTCCACCTCACTACAAACTCCTTTCAGGTAGCTATAGAGAGTGATCATGTCTCCCCTCAGCCTCCTCTTCTCCAGGCAAAACATCCCAGCTCCTTCAGCTGAATGAGAGATGCTAGATGAAAATAACCTTGAAGAACATGACTTATCCCACTTTTATTTTTTGCCCCCTTAATGATCACTGGGATTGTCTCTGGTTTTCTGTGGGATGAAATGGGAGTCTAACATAAGTAAAAACAGATATGCTTGAAGCAATGAAACATTTTATCTGCTAATAAAATAACATTTTCCCCAGTGGGACCTGAAGTAGAATACGTGTTTACAATGGAGATATGAGAATGGTTGAAATATATATAGATACATTTCATTCATCTGGATTTTCCAGTACAATTTACATGGCAAGCAACTGAGCAACAGAAAAATAGGCAATCAAGCTATTCTCTGCAGAAGAAAATGTACTTGTTAACTTCCTAAAATGTATGTCAAATTTCAGTCCTTTAGAAAGATGAAAGGAAAACACCTTTCTAAAGAGTTTTACTTGATTTTGGTGTATTAGTTATAAAAGCACTGCCTTTTTGTAACTCAGAGAATTATCTCTGAACTATCTATTGCTTTCCTCATAAATCAGCCTATTCCTGGTGTAATATATAGCTCTGATGGCTTTTTTATTGTTTTTTTTTTGTTTATCCTTGCTCTCTATTAGTAAATAGAGACAGCAGCCTGTTGTCTAACTTCTGTGAGGAAATGTGCATTCTGCTGCTCTTCTCTCCTACTCTGCTCTTTTTTATTTCCATTTTTTACCAAACCGTTTGCTCCACATCTGTCTTACAATTGTTTCCTCCTTTACCAGTTAAACCAATGCCCAGTGGAGAAGGAAACCAAAGGGTCATTTTTCTTCACCTATCACCCTGCTTACCTTTGGTTATCAGCTTGCCTGTATCACTGGCTTTGTTGTGAAAGGATGCTGATACAAACTCCTGATGCTTCCAGCACCCGAAGCCGCATCTACCTGATGAGACTGGGAGGAGGTGGAGGGCAGTCCTGGGCTGCAGATACAAAAAACAGATACAATCAAGGCATAACTTGTCTTTCTTTTCACTGTTTTAGAAGCTGTACAGGATGAGAGATAGTTTAGCTTCACAATTGATAGAAGGGGAGGGAGATCAAGGAAGAGGCTGGGATCAGTAGTTATGATACTGCTTAAACAATCTTAGTTGGAGCTTGCAATTTCAGGAAGAGCAAGTTGCATTTTGGGCTCCAAAATCTGAGACGACTGCTTTCTCTCATGCAAAGGCAGCTGGTATCTCCTCATACGATGCCGGCTTGCCCACCTCCTGACCCTGTCATGATTATTTTCCAGCCAGAATTGTTCCCTCCACTGGTTTTCTGTGAAAGTGAGCAAGCAGAGGAGGCAGCAAGGAACAGGGACTGACTCTACCAGTGCACCTGCTTAATCTTCAAGTGTGGCTTCTCATAGGGGAGTGTGGCCTCACACTGGGTACTGTATGGTTGGAATCTACTGAGGATAGCAAGGACTGAAATACTGGAAACAGCAAGGACTGGCTTGTAATTTTGGGAAAACCATTTTGTGGGAAAAGGAGTTAACTCATACAGCACTGAAAACAAACCATCAGTTCAAATGGACAAGGACAAATTATATCTAGGAAGGTATCAAGTGCAGAAGGTCCATGCTTGAATTACCCAGAATAAACCAATGAGTTCTTAAATATCACTATCTTTCTCTGCTTTAAAGGCAAAATGTCTTGCTAGTTAAATTGTGTGAGCTCAGATATTTCTGTCCTGGTGCTTCCACCCCTTTGCAATTAGGCTCCTGTTCTTGCACTGGTAGTAGAGTCTTACGACTTCCATGGTATCCCAGGACTTCTCCAGTCCTTCATCTTCCATCTCATATCCTCTTCTCCCTGATCTGGAAACCACACAGATTTCCTTGTGCTTGCATAATCCATTGCTCTTCAGTGTGCCACAGAATTAAAGAAATTATTTAAATAAATGAATTCTTTCTCTCTTACACACATGCATATGAACATCAACTCTTTCAAGCTCCTTTTCTGTTCAGGGTTACAACTATGTTTCACTGAAAATTTCTTTTGCTGGAAATATATTTTCAGGAGAAAGTATTAAACATTAAGTAAATGTCTTCATTTAAAAAGCAAATGCATCATTATCTGAGCATACTCTGGCTTTGGACTTGTGCAAAGTGGATGGCCATGAAGATGCTTGAGTTCACATAAAAATAGCATTTGTAGCAGGGAGTGTTACTGCCTTGTGGCACTAGCTATTCAGGAAAAAAAGATAGACTTCAAAGGGGAATGTTATATATGTTGTGCCACAACACACAACTCTAAACGCTGATAACAAAATCAATTCTGAAATTAAACAAGACAAGCATCTTTTTTAATTCTGGTGCAGTTCTGGTGTGCACATGAAACATGCTGCAAAGGCATTCCTCTTAAATCAAACGATCCTGAGCGTGTCTTGTTGTTCCAGGTCAATGCAATCACCATCAATGGGATCACTCCTCTGTTTAACGCCTGCTGCAGTGGCAGCGTGGCCTGTGTCAACATGCTGCTCGAATTTGGAGCCAAGCCACAGCTCAGGAGTGACCTTGCTTCACCCATTCATGAAGCAGTCAAGAGAGGTAACAGTCTGTGAGTGAAGCTGACAATAGCTGAGGAATGTATTTTTGATTGATGTTAAAAAATATATTATGTAAAAAACAACTTGTCCACAGTGGTACAAATGAATAGTCTTGCCTTATCCCCTTGGCTCTTCTATCTGCAGGTCACAGAGAGTGCATGGAAATCCTTTTGGCCCATGAGGTTGACATTGACCAAGAAGACCTGCAGCATGGGACCCCTCTCTACGTGGCTTGCACATATCAAAGGGCAGACTGTGTCAAGAAGCTTTTGCAGCTAGGTACACCTGGGAAAGGGGCTGGAATAGAGCTGAGGTGGTATGGGCCAATGCTGTTGGTCTCATCAGGCTGCCTTTCCACTGCAAACATCTTGGGTTATTTTCCCAAGAGGTATTTGGGCAACTCAAGTCTGTGAGATTTGTTTGAGGCTGTTAAAAATTTCACTTGCATTCATGAAGTGATTATGATTTCCCCAGTGGAAAAAAAAAAGGCTATAATTCTAGAAACCTCATTGAGATAGCCTGAAAGTAAAAACAAAAGTCTTTCTGTTCTCTAGATTGAGAACAGGAAGCACAAACAGTGCTGGCTAATGTTAGTGGCCAAAATCAACTCTCAGTTATGATAAACTGCTATGCACTTCTCAGTGGATGATGAACACAGCAGTAAAACTGCTTGAAAGAATAATCACTGCAGGTCCAGGCACAAACTGTGAGCTAGCACAAATATTTTGCTATCAGTGTATACTAACTGACTTACACCTGCTACAAGCATGGCCCTGCAGTGCTTGGAGAGCTCAGGGCAAGCATTTCACTTGCTGTGCTCCTGGAGTTATTAAAACAATACCTATAGAGTCTTTTTCCTTTTACATAATCTGTGTTAGACTACGTTATCAACAAATTTAGGTATGCCTATGGCAGGCTTTGAACCTCAATTGGGTTGAAAGTCAAGTTCTTAGTTCTGTCTATCCTAGACAGGGTTTAGTAGGTAAGAGGACTTTTGCCAAGCCGATATTTGACCTGAGGTATTTTTCACTGCTTCCCTTGAGAGAAATGAGGAAGATTTGTGCACCGTCCATTCTAATTTGTTGAAGCTACTAGGGGAAACCAGCCTGTGTGATGCAAGTTTAGAGACTCTCTTCTGCCTCCCAGATCTTACTGTGCACTCTTGTTTAATCAAGGAGCCAATGTTAACTTGGGGAAAAGATTAGACACCCCCCTCCATGCGGCAGCAAGGAAATCCAATGTGGAGGTAGTCATCTTGCTGACAGACTATGGTGCTAACCTGAAATGCAGAAATGCTGAACTCAAATGTGCCTTGGATCTTGCTGCACCCAACAGTGAAGTGGAGCGGGCACTTCTGCTTCGGGAAGGTAATGGTTTTTCTTTTCTTTTCTTTTCTTTTCTTTTCTTTTCTTTTCTTTTCTTTTCTTTTCTTTTCTTTTCTTTTCTTTTCTTTTCTTTTCTTTTCTTTTCTTTTCTTTTCTTTTCTTTTCTTTTCTTTTCTTTTCTTTTCTTTTCTTTTCTTTTTCTTTTCTTTTTT
>WBNH01007081.1:208754-257411 GCA_013401255.1 Urocolius indicus
CTCCCCTCCCCTTCCCTTCCCTTTTCTCTTTCCTTTTCAAATAGAACACTATTTATTTCCTTTACTGCTTCTATAAGTTATACCCTATTTAAATTCTCTTAGCTTCTCTACTGGTTTCAAGCCTGCAGCACATGACACAGAAATGAGTAACAGATGTATGTCTTGTTGCTAGCTCTGCCACCAAATGTCAAGGAATTGGTCAGATGTTCTGTACTTTCTTTTCCTGTCTAGTAAAGGAAAATTATAATTATGTATCTACTGAGGACTATTAAAGATTAAAAAAATTCCACAAGATCTTATTCATTGATAATATTTTGGTGCCACTAGTTGTGTTCAACTTAACACCAAGTCTCAATGTCCTGTTTCCTGCAGAAAAAGCAACATGATTGTGTGTGCCCTCAGTCACCAGGAGAATGCAGAGCTATTTGCTAGGTGGCTATTTAGCTTCAGGACACACAGATCTTCCATGTGGTTCATAAGGCTGCAATCCCAGTAGAAGCAGACAGTGCCTTTTCAGCTTAATTTCAGCCTTCCTACAGTATTTCTAATCATCTTTCCAGTCTACTGGAAAAACAAAAAATCTGAGTAGAAATTAATCTCTTGTGAAAAGGTGCATTTCACCTGTTCATACATCCAGAACTTGATGTTTCCAATAGCAATACCCCTGCCATGTGGACATGATGATTTAAGTCCCCTGCTAACTTTTGTGTTTCCCAGCTCTCTGGCACCCTGTTACTTGGTCTATTCCTCCTGGGGCTAAGCAGATATGGAGTATGAGTGGTTCTACCCCACGCTGCCACCTTCCCAAGCCTGCTCATTCCCTACCAAGGAGCAAAACATGACATGCATGAAGAGCCCAATTCCAGCAGAAAAAGAGCTCTTGGGTGGTAAATTAATATTGTCAATGTTGTACATAGGCATTGTGCTGGCCCTCCACACACAGATGGGTTTTAAGGAGGAAATGAAACATTGGCTTAATATCCTCTATCCTACTCCCTATCTGCATGACTTTTTATGCAGAGCTTTAATTTGTCATAGATAAAACCTTCTGAGAGGACTTTTGCTGGAATGCTTCTCACCTCTTGTGACTTCTTTCCCCATATCTGAGATGTTCAGACTTCAGCATGACAGCCTATGTGATCAAAGGCAGAGCTTGCAGTTGTCCTGCTCCAGTTGCCATGTGTGAATGAGAATTTTTGTAAAGATAAAAAAAAAATTTGTGTAGATAAAGCTTGTCACTTTCTTCTCCCTGACAGTCAGAAGGAATATTAGGGCTACCTTAGTTCCTACTGACACTCTACATTTTAAAAAATGAAGTTTCCTTCATTTCCTCATGTATCCCTTCAGTCCTATGTTCATATACTTTGCTGTATCTAATATCTGCAACCACCCTTTTCCTCTGCTTCTGTGTTTTCAGAGGTCCTCAGTTTGAAATGAGCAGCCCAGGCAGAAGAGGTTTCTTTCAATACCCTGACTCTTTTGCTATGGTTACTTACATGACTCCCTTTAATTGCTCCTCTTCCTAAAACATAAATTATATAAACTATCTATACTTTCCTAACTGCTTGGGAAGCCAATACCTTCTTTATTCACTTCCAGCAATAGCAGTACAAGTACTCTTTTCTGTATTATTTTTTCTATTAATTTCTTCTCAGAGGGGGCATTATCAGCCTGTTTAGGCTCCTGAATTTTCCTGTAGAAAAGGCATGAACTGTGACATTTACTTGGATGGTAAAGGGCAAGCTTTTAAGTATGTATCTCTACCTCTTGCTTGCAAAATACTGTTGTGATTGTCACTGTTTGGCCACAAACTGGAAGAGCAGACTGAGACAGGGCTTGAAAACTGAGTCAGCAGATGTAAAGGTTCAACCTGGAGCAGATCCAAGCAAGGGGAAAGCAAAAGGGAGACATGAGTGTGTTCATTAGCAAGTCATTTTGGCACATTCAAGCATGTAGTTGCAGAAGCAACAGAGCCTAATTTCCAGAGAGTTTGTGCCTGGTGTGCTCGTCACCTGACCTGCTGCTCAAGCCACTGGCCAAGCTGACTTCACTGTCATCTCAATGAGTCCTCCAACAGCTTTCATACTAGTGGACTCTCTGATGCTTAACAAGTTTTTCATATGCAGCAAACTTTACCTCAAGGCAAAGGAAGTGCCAAAAGGCCTCAAATTGTTTTGTCTTAAAAACAAACAAACAAAAAAAAAAAACCAAACAAAAAACATTTTTACGCAGAGTGCCTTTTTGCACAACATTTCTGTGGGCTTTCTATCATTAAGATGTTTTCCTTTCAGTCAGGCTTAATTAAAATTGGGTGATACATGAAGAAATTATTTTGAGGAACACTAATAGACTGACAGATCTACATAAATACTCAGCAACAGCACAGTCACGTAAAAAGGCTAAATTGCAGTTACTATCTGTCCAGGCACCTGCCAAAACAACAGTGGCTGGAAGAAGAGTGTTCTGTCTATATGAACAACTATGTTTACCATATCCACCTAATTACAGTTGGTCTATTCTCAGAACCTCATGGCTCTGCATAATCCCTCTGGTCTTTATCCTCAGAACACTGCTTGGAGTTGACTTATATGTTGAGCAAGGGCTATGCATCTTGGCATTCTCTCTCTTCTGTGGATATCTTTATGAAGTTTTAAGTATTTTCTCAAGAAAAGATGCAGAAAAACCTGGCCATGCATGCAGAAAAAGATTTTTAGTGCTCATCATTTTAAAATCACTGAACCAACTTTGGCAACATAAATTAAATATGAACAGTAATGTATTTAGCACTTGCTGACTTCAGCCAGTCATTGTGTAGTGCTTAATCTGATTTGTAAATCTTTCTGGTGTCTGTTGCCTTCTGACTTACACCAGTGATGGGTTTGGAGATGCTTGTTCTTACCTTTTTTTTTCCCCCAGGTCCTGCCAGCCTTGCCCAGCTGTGCCGGTTATGTATCCGAAAGCATCTGGGTCGGTCGTGCCTATACACAGTCCACAAGTTGCACCTGCCTGAGCCACTTGAGAACTTTCTCCTTTATCAATAAGTCTGTGACTATATTTACACTGGAAAAGAAGGAGGAATAAATGGTTGTTTACTCCCAAATTATTACATCAAAGAGAAAAAAAAAACCAACAAAGACATCATTTACTGTCTGCTTTGGATAACAAACATTAGCTGCTATTTGACAGTGCAAATGGAAAACATCTTTTCACAGACAGTGAAGGATATTATGGATACAGTTCCCTCACAGCCACATCCACTTAAGCCAGCCCAAGAAGTTGTAGTTTGTGAGCACCTCACTTGACATATGTTTGCAGATATACATGCACACATTCACCCACACACAGAGAGATTTCCCCTGCATTTAATGCTATATTTATTCATGTAGTATCTCTTCAGCTTCTTACTCTTGTCTATCCAGTCTCACTATCAAAATCAAGGTAGTGGCTGTTATTCTTCCACTAGCATAATGATGAAAGCCTTCAGTGCCCAACATCAGGCATATATAATATTTTTCTCAGCTTTTGTCAGCATTGACTTCACACCCTGCTATCTCTTTCCTATAATCTAGTGGAGGCGTAGCAACCTCTAGCAGGCTCTGTCTGTCCATCCACTCTACATGGCCCTGAGCCCAGCTGTCCTCAATGCTAGTACATCTTGTTCTCCGAAATGTGAATTGTTACCAAAGTGGATGCCGAACTAAATGTCTGAAAGTCTCAAAAACCCCTTCATCTCTTCTGAAAACAAACAAACCAATCTCTCCTGTCACCTGAGATCTGGCTGTGTTTGTTATCTGAATAATTTTTGTCAGCTGAATTTCATGGCAGAGCTGTAAATGTTTTCATAGGCATACTAGGTCATCTTTCAATGTCTGTCCTTTGCAAGGTTTAAAGACAAACAAAGGAATGAGTTGCTGCTTTTCTTTCAGGCTTTGCATTCTTTGATGTCTCTCAAGATAAATCTTCAGACTGCAGAGCAGGAAAAAAGCAAGGCTTCTGAGGATGGTTGTGCATCATTTGAAAGTTCTTCTTGATGACTATTAAGCTCACCAGGAGATGAAGTTTGTGGATTTGTCTGCTGCCTCATTCCTTACTCTAGAGGCTTTTGTCACATTCCTGTGAGAAGGGATTTTTAGAGTGTCATGGGTTTGCCCAAGGTGTTATTAGTTTAAATATTGTCAAGGTTAACATCTTAGGCACAGTAGAGCTAAAAATGCTAACCTCTTTGATCTGGGAAATATGGGATCCAGCAAGTGATGCAATGCCTGTATGGCTCTGTAAAAGCTTGTTTAGTTTTTTTGTGGAAGTCCTTCTGAGGGCAGAAATGTTTCTTCAGGCTTGAGTTTTGGTAAACATCTGAAATGAGACAGGCAACGATGTTTCACTAGTTGTAGTAAAATGGGAAGTGGAGTTAAAAGGGGTGTCGATCTGAACTTAGCTCAACCATACAGGTCTGAGAGGCTGATGACACATTTGCAGCCTATGAGACATAGTGATTTTATCATGAGCTATGCATGCTGGTACTAATTTTCACTGCCCATGATTCTTAAGTTGGAGGGAATTGGCCTGCTGGAGCCTGAATATGGGACTAGCTTCCAGCAAACTTTGAGTACTTGTCCCTGCTCCAGCAGCAGCCTCTCTGGTTTGATGCTGATCCCTCCATTTCACCATGATAGTCTCCCTGAGACATTGGTCTAACATATCCTGTACTTTCCCATAATTAATTTAGCACAGGTAAGATAAATTGTGCTCCCAGCACTTCATGATACTGGATCTGCAGTTTTACAGCCAAAAGTGAATGTAGTTTTCAGCCTGTGCTTGCACATACTGAATGCTGACAGCAAGAACTATTGCCCATGAAGTTGTCAGTGACATCAACGGCCTGGTATAACACAGTATATCACAAATCTCAGATATTTGAAGTCTAAAATTCTCAAGAGCCTCTGAAAATCAAATACTATCAAGAAGGAAATGTCTGTATTAATCTGATGTCAACAGACCTCTCTCTGTCTTATCTTTACTACTGGCTCACCTGCTCTGTTTATAAAGTGGCAGTCATAATACCATCCACTATCTAAATAGACAGAGCCTCAGCTGTATGGGTTGTCACACTTGCACTGCAATTATGGAGCTAAGGCAATTTATGGGATCTATTTCAGAATGTGTAATGCTGAATTGATTTCCTACTGCAATCATCGATGAAAGCAGTATTTCACTTGCATAGGATTTTAAATTGAAAAAATGTATCTCCATTAAGAATGAAAAGTCTATTCGGCCTCTGAGAAAGGTTTACATTAAGCAGCAGAAGCTGCCCTATATTTATTGCAGATCTTACCTCCACATCAAAAAAATCACATCACTTTTGCTTTCTGTTAGATATCATTTTTCCTGAAATTCTATCAGAGAGTCTTGAGAGAACAGAGCCTTAATAAATCAGAAGAGAAGCTCAAAAGTCCTCATGTTAAGAAATTTCATTAGAAACTCTATCTAGACTTTCTTGCTCCAATCTCAAAAGATTAAGTTATCCATTCAATTCTCATTGACAATGCTGTGTGTTGTAACTATGCATGGAAATATTACTGAGAAAATAGCTGTAGGAAGCATTTAATTTTTTTTTTTTTTCTGCAAATATGCCATCTCATGTGAGGATAGGGAGAGACTGAGACAATTTTTTAGGAGACTACTGAATCTTATTGGTGATCTTTCAGAATGAGTTTGAAAAACATTTGTCAAGTATGGATACAGCTGCTTTTTTCCAGGCAGGAGAAGAACTAATTAATCTCACAAGGTCTTTTTCCTCAAGACAGGTGGTTTCTTCTCTGTCATTCTATGACCTTTGACAGAAACCATTTTTTCGAGGTAAAATATGGTTTTCCTGAGAGCACAGACATTTAGCTTCTGTGCTAAAATGTCCACTGCCATACCACATTCCTACAACTTTACCCCTAACAACTGACAGTACTATCTGCTTCAGTGAAAAGTGCTGCCTGTCTCAACAGGAATAATTACACAATATGCTGGCTAATGGAACAGATTTTCTGAACCACAAACACTTTGATTCTGAGTAAAGACACTGACTTACAGTGTAAAGCATGAGCTTGGGCTATGGACACTTGCTAACCATAAGACTCCTGCTCCTAAGTATATTTTTCAGGAGTAGCTTAAATAGGTGACTGATGTGCAATAGGTGACTTATTTTCATTGCTCTCAATCTGTTGGGTCACTTTTCAGTTTTCTTATTAATCTATTATGACTGGATGAGAAAGTCTAAGTCTATATCCAGTGCAGACTCAGATATACCAGTAGTGAGGACCTCACAGATCTCAACCTAATCAGATGTTAACTTAAAGCCATCATTCATTACTCATTATATATCTACCATTGCTCATAATCCAAAGCAAAACAAAAAATGAGCTTTGTACCAGCTCTGTCTTTTTTTTTAAATAAGCAGTGTTAATATCAAAGTTCTTTTTCCCAGTAGATACATTCCTATGTCTCTAAACATCTTTGCAATCATTTTTTTTCTTCCCACTGTACTTTTTCTCATACCACTAAGCCCTTGTGCATAAACACATCTTTCCAAATCAGCTTTCTTCTGAATTCATATATTTCTTGGCTGTCACAAAGTTTCCTCCTTGAGAAATCTAACTCTTCAATAGCAGGCATCTTAGTGTCTCCTTTTTGGATGTGTTAATTCTCCTATTCCCCAGGCTGATGTGTTGGGATCCTCTTCTCCAAATCTGTGCATCTCAAACCTCCCTAGCCCTGGGGCAGGTCACTGGTATACAGGGAGCTGTCACTCCAGTGGCATGTGTCCTGCTCACAGACTCCTGACATGGCACATCCTTGCAGGAGCAGGACTGTACTGGCTACCATGTTCATACAGGGCTGGAACAAGTAATTTTGCTGTGCCAACTGCTTTCTGAGCTACCTTCAGGCATGACACCTATACTTGCTGGCTGGCTGCGCAAAACTGGTTTTCTCTGTGTCTGATCACAGCAGGAGATGTGCCGCTTTTCCCACTTTGCACTACTACAAAGTGATGCTCTTCTTGGTCCTCTCTTGTTCCTATCTCAGTACCCTGGCCCAAAACCTGTCTCCTGTTTCCTCTTAGGTCAAGAGCACTTTTTGCTACAGTCTTATCTGCTAGCAGTCTGGCTAATGGGCCACCTCCTCAGGGACATACAAGAGTGAAAACAGACTAAGGGTTTAATAAACAATGTTTCTTGTGTTAGGTAGGAAAAGTTCAGTTCCAATTTGGACCCTGAAAGACCTAAGTTTTAATCTTCTGACCAACCTGTTGGTTTCAGGGTGATCTTTGTCTATTACAGCATAACTCTATTGGCATCCATCCTCTCTGGGGCTCAGCTTCTCACAGCAGCTGTGCTAGTACCTGATTTTCTGTCTTTCTGGATGAATCTCCCATTCACAGAGGAAAATTAAAAAGGGGAGAAAATACTAAGCTGTTGAAACTTTTTATCGTCCTATAGGATCTGAAATTCCCCACATCTGCCTTGAGGTGTTGACATCTCACTTTCGCAGGCAGATGCAGATTCTGAGATACACTGTCTATCCATCCACATGTGTGCTCCCTCTTCTTGTGGTATGATGTGACTGTGCCATTTTGGACAGTGGGACCAGGGGCTCATCTCCCAACTCTGTCTTACCCCCAAGAACTTGAGCCTTGTAGACATTCACCTCACAGCATTTAGACTTCTTACCACCCATGCCAAAAAGTCATGTTGTGCTGCCTTTCAAAGTGGATCAGTGTCTCATCTGTACCACTCTGAGTGCTCCACTTGTTGTCTACTCTGCAGGGCAGGAGGCACAGCTGCCGCCTGACACCTTTCTATCCCAAACCTGACCTCTGTCTCTCACATTGCAACTCTACTATACTAATTTAACAGCCACTCAGTCCTTACTGGATTGAAAATACTGGCGATGTGTCCCAGTAGGGTACTAAGACAAGTCTGACAATGATGACAATGAAAAACATTTACTGATTCTTAGTTGAAAAATATGGCTGACCTGTATACTGGTCTGACAGTTTATGATGCCTTTGTGGGTTTTTTTCTTTCAGAAATTAACTTTTTCCACACACCAATTGCTCCTCATTGTGTTTTTTTTCTAATGTTCTGTGACAGATGTATAAATGTTATTGTCAAATACAGATTATTCCACACAGACTTTCTGTCTAATTTGATTTCTATTTCTTGAAAATTCCTTTATCCTTACATATTATACAATTTGTAGAAACTCAGGATGCACATTGCAAGCCAATGGAAAACTACGTCAGGTTTGGAACCAAAAAATCTTCAAGAAAAGGTACCAGGAAATGAGGAAGAAAGCATAATTTGCATATTCAGTTGAGAATAACATCTGGAATGGAAAAGAGGAATGAATCAGTAGAGCATGTAATTCTAGCATTTTATCTAACAAATCAGTCAAATCAACACATTAGTTAGCAAACCATTACAACTAATATGTATAGTTACTAGCTATACAATTAATATATATGTACTTACCATATATCCACATGTGTGAAAGAATTTGAACTTATTTTTCAGAAAATTCAACTTATATATCCAGAACTTTTAAGTATAGAATTTAGAACAAAACTATAGTAAATGCCAAAACCTAATGCTTGGTCAATATAGCAATGTTTTGTCATGATACACTTAGTCTGTGGCATTATCTTTTTACAAGTTTGAGTTACCAGAATCACAGGCACTAACCTGCCTTACTTTCATTTGAACACAAAACTGAGGTCTGAGAAATACAATTATGTTCCAATGATGTGGAAAAAAAAAAAAAAAAGAAGTTATTTTGGTATTTATAGCAACAAGAGATTTGATGGTTTTAGCTCCAATACATATCAAACTCGATTTCCATGGTATCTAGCAACAGGACAAGGGGTAATGGGGTGAAGCTAGAACACAAACAGTTCCATTTAAACATAAGAAAAAACTATTTCACCATGAGGGTGAGGGAGCCCTGGCACAAGCTGTCCAGGGAGGGTGTGGAGTCTCCTTCCTTGGAGGTCTTCAAGACCCACGTGGACACATTCCTGTGTGACCTGATCTAGGTGGACCTGCTCCTGCAGAGGATTGGACTAGATGATCTCTAAAGGCCCCTTCCAACCCTACCATTCTATGATTCTATGAAACTCTATGGTGACTAGGAAGTGGGGGAAAAATGTGATTCCCAAACCAGTCTTTGCAAGAAGGCAGGGTTTGGGTTTAAATCCATATTTTCTTGAAACATCCTAACGGGCTGAAACATCCTAGACAGGGCTTTCTAGTTTTTCCCTTTCCCCCAGACCTAGACATTCAGTGGAATAAACTTGAAGATGATGAGAGAAGAAATATATCATGCCCTTTAATACCTTTTCAGGCCTGTAGGTTGAGGCTATTTCATCTGATCTCCTCTGTAAAGCAAGCCACAGGACCTTGCCCAGTAACTGCACTAACCAGGACCATGCTTTAGGCTATACATGTTTTACAAAATGTGGAGGTCAAGGAGGCTCAGCCAGCCTCTCCTGGAGATGCTCTGCTCCTGTTAGCCCCCAGCCCCAGGGAGATGGTGTGATGAGGGTGGTCTTCTCCTTTGCATACAACTGTTCTTGCCTAGATCCATGAGCTGCCACAGTCAACCAGTGAGATAGTGCACTGTGCTGGAGGATGATGCCTGGCCAAAGTCTGCTGACTTAGTGCCCGCCATTCTGGTAACTCACAATTGCAGAAAATAAATAAGATGAAAAATAAGGTCAGTAAGGAAAAAAATTGCTATGACATCTAATGTGATGTTTTTTGGCATTTGTTAGGTGAATTTTGCAGCATCGTGCCATATTTTCAGCCATATGTTACCAGGGACTTGCTAGCAGTATGTTTTCTGTGGTGGGTGGTTCATTTTTTGCCAAATCTCCCTGCTGGCTATAGAGATTAACATGCTTTAACAGTGCAGAAATTAGACAAAGTGGGAAAGGAGAGAGATTTAGAGATTTTCAGAGAAAACTTGTTCTAACATATCTTTTCTGTCTTATGAGTAAAACATTTTTGGGTTTTTTTTTCCCCTCTAGGAAGAGGAAAATTAAAGACTTCACAGGCCTCATGACTTACTCATTTAATGATGCACATGTCATGCTCCATCAGCTTCACAGACATTATCTCAACTTATTTTTTTGTTTGTTTGTTTTCTCGTGGTGATGAGGAAAATGCATTATGCTTTCTGTTTGGAGAATGAGCATGCATAAACTGAAGAAAGTTAGTTTAGAGCTAGAACATTAACAATCTTTGTTTACCGCACTTTTCTCATGCTTGGTGCTGGCTAAATACCTAATTTATTCTAGTCACAATGAACAAATGGTTATAGATAGTGACAACGACCTCGAGTTTCTTTGAAGGCTTATGTAGCAATCCTCGTGGGGGGTGATAGGGTTAATTAACAGTGAAAACAAGGCATATTTTTTCACATTTTATGTATTAACAACAACAACAATGACAACAACAAAGTATACCAACTAGTTATGGCAACTAGAAGTATTAACTGGAGAATACTAATAGTAGGGTGACAATAGATGAGGACAGGGAACGTGGCAAGGGCACAGAACATGCAGTGACTAAAAGTTCATAATTTTACTGCACTTTCAAATATTAAATCAGTGTATAGTTATCCCCAAATACAGGAATATATCTACTTTAAAGATGGTCTTAGTGAATTGCTAGCTGCTTAAAGATCATTCTCAAACTCTATGTAAGCACTACTGTTCATTTTTCATGCTGTCTTCTTGACAATGTAAGCTGAAATATTTTTAAGCACACTGTCCCAGAAGCATATCTTTTGCTTATTATCTGTATCTCATTATTCTGCAGAGAGATGGTTGCTTTTACAAGTTTCAGAAGGTGAGTTCCTTCTGCCTGTAGCCTGAGATGTCTACAAGACACCTGGGCTTTGTCTCAGGAGTTTTGTGCTTTTCATCACTGAGTACCTGTCAAATAACACTTAGCCCCAAGTATGGCTCCTAATGAATGAGTGTGATAATTTTGGCTTGCTACTTTTGCCACTACAGATTTACACGAAGGAAAATAGGTGAAACATGGCATCCTGAATAACTATAGTGACTGAGGAATGGATTTTTTTGTGCTGGGGTTTTCCAAGACTTCAGTAAAAACTTTCCTCTAAAATGATTCCAACAAGAAATGCCAACTTGTTTCTACATGCAGGTTCCCACAGTCTGTTGGTATAGACAGGGCACAAAAGTCCACTCTGGGCCTGATAGTGCTTTCCAGCTCTCTCCCCGAAGCCCTCCCCTCCCACCCATTACAGGAAGCTGTGGTAGTAAGGCACCACAGCTGTTCTGATGGTGTCCAGAAAGATGGTAACTCCTTTGGCATTTATTGAAGTCTTTGAGATAAAATGACTCATTCTGTGTAGAAAATTTCCCTGCCTGCTATTCATCCATGAAAGAATGAGAAACACCTATGCTTTTCAAGCTTGCAGCAGCTTGGAAAGAAATATGGTTTTACCACAGACCATGAAATCACATGTTAGTGAATTGTGGTTTTTTAGGATGTTTTAGATGTAGCAACCAAAAAGGCACATCCTTTGGTTATTTTAACAGATGTTTCTCTTTGCCATTATAAATTTCTAGCAAGCTCTGTTGCCTGAAGAAACAGTAAGCTGAGTGTGGAGTTTGCTCCAGATTTTCAGATGCCTATCCCAACAGTGTCATCAACAGAGGGGAGGAGAAAATAATATCTGTGTGTATTCTGCTCACCTTTTCAAGATGAAGAATGATTTAGAGAACTCTTGTTTTGTGGCATACAGCTGTGGGCAAATTCTAGGTCTGCTCAGAAGAGGATAGGTGCAGGAACTGACTCCTTCGAGCAGTCTACAGGGCAGGACAAGCTGGGAGGATACAGGAGTGTGTGGATCTGGCCTCCGCTGCAGAGTGGACAGGTTGAGGGCTATGTGTAGATCTTTTCTTTCCTGACACTACTCAATGGATAGTCAGTGTCCTGGGGAGACTGTGGTGTTCCTGGTCTGGGATACAAGGAGCTGGTGTGAAGTAGCCCACACACCAGGTTAGGTGCCATGCATCAGGGATATCCACACAATCGGGGAAAGGGGAGGGCCAAGTGTTCCTGCCACACACTTTGGTCTTCATGCTGCAACTTCAGGTAAGCCTTGAATTCTGTACATCAGTTTTCAGGGGTGGTTTCCTTTCTGCCACAACATCAGTTGTTCAGATAAGTGGCCAAGCTGGACCAGTGGCAACTAAGGCAAGCTTGTATACTTAGCACTGTGCTCAGATCATAATCCCTTAGGAAGGGAAACTTATTTCTGCAATATCAACATTGTGAATCAGCATCCGTTAGCTGTTTCAGAGGATTTCCAGCTTCATGCAAAACAAAAGCCAAGCTGTACTTGGGGACAACAAAGGAAATATCTACCAAGGCACACTGCTGCTGTAGATGACTGCTTACTGCAGTCCCAACTTTGCATTTTCAATAGAGAAGGTATGGATAATTTCTGATTTGGGCAGCTAATCTATCTGATACCAGGTGTGTGGATTCCTTCAGACAACACTGGGAACGGTTCAAATACTATGAGTTTGGGTTATTCCACAAGCCATCTTCCCTTCAGTGCTGCATGCCATCTTCCAGGAGTAGGGCAAGGAGAGAAGAATATTGTTCAGGAGAGTCTAGTAATTTTATTCACCTTAGTAATTTTCTAATAAGCTTTTCCAAAAGAAAATTAAAGCATCTGCTATGCCAAGAGCATGCTGGAAGGAATAGAATCATAGGCGAGATCTTCTCTCCCTCTGCCCTTATTGACTGGGTAGCTGAGCTGGAAGTGTAGCTTTCTGCAGGCCATTTTTGGATGCCAACAGAAGCTTCAGTTCAGAATAAGTGTTTAAGAGATAATAGGCTAATTTTTGTGGAATCTGACAGACTGCATTTTGCAATAGTGACAAGATGTTGGTAACTTTCCCCCTGAAAAAATCCAGAGAGGCCATTGTTATGAGAGCAGCTGGAGCATGTTGACTGTTCCCATCACAGGCAGAAATGTGGAAAGATATGTCACGTGAGGGAAATTTCTAAAGGTAAGCTCCAACAAGGTCTGGAAAGCAGCCCGTCTGTGGGTGGAAATACTTATTGCAAGGCAATGTCCTGGTTCTTCTTCTTTTATCTAACCCCAGTGAAAGCAGGGAGGAGAAGCACTGGAGCAGAGAAGCCTCTTAATTAGACAATTCCATCTTGCGAACCTTTCATCACCTTTCCACCTGCCACAAACTTTTTGTAAATGTGAAGTAATTAGCTGTGTTGTCTTTTAACCTCATACTCTTACCAGAAAGAGTCAGAGCCAGCTGAGTGCCTAATTTTGGGTAGAATTGTTGCTAGGACTATTAACACCTGAAGAAATTCTGCTTGCTCCAAAAAATGGGTTGACTACATTCTGGTTAAGGGTCACTTTCTTCCAGTTTGTTAACAGACAGGTAGGATTTTGTAATGTAAGACATTTCCAGTGTGGAACAAGGATGACAGAACAGGAACTGACGATGCTCGGACTAAGCAAAGCTTTCAAGACCAGCCCAGAGGACAGACGTTTAGCTATTTGGGAATGTAGCATGATTCAAAGGAGAAACCATGCTCAAAAGGTGAACTTACAGAGTGTGGTCCTAACTCCAAAAGAAGACTCAGTTCTGAGGAATGGATGTAGCAACCAGATCCTGTGCTGTTTGTGGTTTTGCCCTAGTCTTTGTCTCTCAGGTGCTAGCAGAAGTGTGATCAAACCAGAAAATCCTTTTGTGAATCCTGTGTCTATTAACTCCATGAGATACAAATACATGAGGACCAGAAAATCAACAGCCTGGGATCAAGTATGCCTGTGGGCTATCACCCTGTCATGGGGATCTGAGAGGCCCCTGTTTCAGAAAGAGAGATGGAGGGCAGGGGTATCTGCCCGCAGTAGGAGGGAACCCCTTGAGGTGCTCTCTGCAACCTTATCAGCATTCAGGAAGACAAGGCTACAGCTTATATATCAGGGCAGAGGTTTATGTAATTCAACATGACTAAAGTATGCGTGACAAATAACAATATATTCAAATAATTACCCTATCAGTCAGCAGATCTCCTGGTCAAGGGAGCAAATGATCAAAACCTCCCTAATTGTGGGTGACTAGGGACTAAGGGTTTTCTGTTTTGCAGGCTCCTTCTTACTGTGATTGAACTTAAAGCTCTTATCTAATGTTTCTTTGCTCATAACTGCTGTCATTGTATATTTGGATGCATACTCATTTTCCTTTTCATGGTAGAATTGTAGACATTTTTGTTGTTACTGCTAAAGATATGATCATACATAAGATGTGGGAACCTAGCCACTAAACTCCAGATAAAGGGGAAAAATTGTTTTTCCATGCCTCATTTTACATTAATCATCAAAACCAATATTTATCCCACTTTCCAAATTTACACATTTTCTCCCCTAACATTTTTAACATGGAAATTTAAATGGCTGAGGCACAAATGTAATTTCCAGTCAGACCAAAGCATCAGCTTGCACCCAGCACAGGGAGCCAAGCCCAGGAACCAGGAGGCATTGAGTAGGGAGAGCTAGCCCTGTCCTTATATGTGTTTGATCAGCAGTTGTGCTTCAGCATGTGCCCAGGTTGCCTTCACAGATTCCCTGCTGTTGGGGTTTGTGGGTGACATTCAGCTGTTGTTTGTATCTTTTAACATAACTATTTTTAAAGATATGGACAAAGAAACCCTAAAGATCTCTTGCATGGGTTACAGATAGGAATAAAAATGAAACCAAGATGCTCAGATTCAGCTGAATTAGGGTTATAATCAGCAATTTTTAATCTCCAAACACACAAATGCAAAGTCTGTTCCAGTAGAAAATTTGAAGAAAAGCTCCAATTTTTATTTATACAGTTTAGACTTTTGTATTGTAGTTCTGCCTACGTGTATGTGTACAAAAAAAAAATGGGCAAATATTCAGAGACAGAAAAGTGATTTTGTGCTTTTAAATGATACTAATTTGGGAAAGAAAAAGGTGCAAAAGGAGATGATCCATGAGAACAGAATTTTTGCAAACACACCCAGAGAACTGAGGCATAGGTCCTCCTGAAAAAACATTGCCATTTTTTCCCCGGCAGGTTTGCAATGTTTGTTTTAGAACACAAAATTGCTTAAAAATTAAAAGGGCATCACTCAGGTCCAAAGCTCCCATTGTGACTGTGGTTCAGCAAGCTGTCGATCGAAATGGGAGAGAAGGGAAGGAGCCCCTTGCAGGGCTGCGATTTCCATGCAGTGCAGACAGCACAGGGCCTGCCAAGGGAAGCACAGCAACTCAGACATGTGGTTTCAATATCCGTAGGGTATGAGACGACCACTGCTGCACAGCAGGAGTTTCCCCACCCCCCACTCCCCATTTCTTGCACACAGTGAGGGCTTGGCAGATAAGAGAAGTGGTTTTGCACAGCACCCAGGGAGGCACGCAGCAAAGTTGCCTGCAAACAAGTTGCTCGGGAGTGATGCAGATCCACGCGCATTCATACCTCTGGGTTTTTCTTTGCAAATCCCCTGCAGGCAGAATTTGCTCAACTTGTTGAACTGGCTCTTTCTATCTTTGTTTTTTTGGCAAAGTAAGAATTTCCTTCCTGATAAAAACAGTCGGCGGGCGTCCCTGATTGGGTGCTGCGTTGGAGAGGATGTGACATCAGGCACATCTCTCGCTTCACTGGATCACTGGCTGCTCTACCAGGGCAGTCAGGGAGCTGTTTCATTAAATCCCAGCCCAGGTACTCGAGTTTCTGCACAAAGTACTGCTGGCACCACGTCCTGGTCTGCTGCAAGGTCAGACTCGTGCACGCAGACTCTGCGTAATAGATCATTCCGACTGCTGGGAGGCTCACTGTGGACAATGGAATTTGAACTCTCAAGACCGATTGTGAAGTGAAAAAACATAAATTGGACAGACAGGGCTGAGATGGATGATGAGAGAACAAATCAAAGTGACAGCAAATTGCAAGGAGACGGAGGCCAGGTGTCTACAACGTCTCTATCAAACCCGCTGATGAGGGGTAAGTAACACTCCTGCCTTGCCATGAGCCTTCACCTCTGCCAGCGGTGGCAAAGGGAAGGGTTGGGCTATGGTGGTGTGCTGCTCCCCACATCCTGCTTCCAGGGCAGGTACACAGTCAGTCCACAAAACTCTCTCGTGCCCTTGTATGTCAGAAGGGATTTTTAATAAGCTATGTGATACTGAATTTTTGGTTGTTTCTTTGGTGTATCACAGCACACTGAAAAGTTGCAATGTGGCATGTTCGACTTAGATCAGTGCCATCTGGAAGATCAAAACTGGCTCAGTTTCTCCTTTCTTTTTCTTTTTATTCTCTTCTTCCTTTCGTCCTTTCCTTTCTCCTTTCTTCCTCTTCTTTTTTATATTTTTTGTTTCCTTTCTTTTTTTCTTCTTCTTCTTTTTTTGTTTTTCCTCTTTTATTTTTCCCTTTTCCCTTTTCCCTTTTCCTTTTTCCTTTTCCTTTATCCTTTTCTTTTTTCTTTCAGATGAGCAGAACCAAGTGGTGTTGCTCAGGCTGAGCCACCAGTATGTTCTACTGCAATGGCCAGGGTGTTAACGGCCAATTGTGCCCAGTGCTGTTATTGTCACGGGTGAACAGTTACTCAGACGAATAGACTCACTCTGATCATTGCTCTGTTGTCTGTCTAAGAGTTGTTGAAAATAAGACATGGTGATGAAAGACAAGTACTTTAGCCTCACATAACTTTAGCAGGTTGTGTAGCCTGTAGCTTCATTTTCTGAGAAGTTACTCGCTGAGATTGTGGTGAGTGCAGAGGGAATGAAGTAAATTAAGATAATGTGACTTTATCCTCACTCCTTTCCTGGGCTCTGCTCCCATTCATGCCAAACAGAAAATTAAGACCCTAAAACAACAATACAAAGATAATCAGTATATCTGCTGTGTTGTCTGCCTCTCCTCACATGGGTCATGTATGTACATTCAGAGACTGGGGTGGGAGGGAAGGGGCAGTGATGTTACTAACAGTAGGGCTTGAATCGGGTTCACAATGGAGATGCTCTCCAGCACAATGGAGTCTGGAAAGAGAGAAGCCCTACAATACACTGCTGCACACAGATCATTTGGTCCTTTGAAACTCAGAGTTCAGCTCATTTGTCTTGTGTCTGCCTTCTCCCTAGCAGAGGCAATTAACTCCACTGGTGATTTACAGCAGGAATGTATTTGGCTCAGGTTTATATATATCACAAATTTTAGGAGAAAGCCTTAGAATATGAAAAGTTTCATTTTTAATACTGCTATATATGATGTCACAGGCATATGTTTATGCAAATATGTATGCAAGAGCATACCTCTGTGGAATACTTTTCAAAGCCCCTTGTAAGTTGCATCCGGCATGACCAGTGTGGAAAAAAAAACATCCAGGAAACAGGCATGGAGTATACAACACCCTCCATATGCTCAGAGGTTGGAAAAAGATGCTTTCAGCCATCATCTCAAAAACAAGTGCTCTTCTGGAAAGGTTTTGTGAGTGCTCTGCTGTCCTCATGAGCAGTCAGGATTTGCATGTTTGGGTGGTTATTGCTTTAAAGTTCCATATGTATACATCACCCTGTCAGCATTCATATACCTAAATGATGGCGGTGCAATCAAATGTGATTACATTAAACCTCTGGGCTGCCTAGGAATCTGAGTGGTGAAAGGGGAGCTAGGTGATCTCATGCCTCTGAAAGCCACTGGTTTTTGGATGTTTAGATTCTGAAACTATGGAGGCCTGATTCAGCTTGCCTGTGGACTACGGTGTAGGTAAATTTCAAATTTGGATAAACTGTCTCATTTCTCTGTGAAAGAGCAATTATACACATTTTGGTCAATCAGAAATCCTCATTCCTGTGGTGGTACAAATGGTGAACATAGCTGTGCCACCCACCGATCTTACGCCTTCACGAGCAGCTCTGACAGACAAAATGTTTTAAGGAATTTCCTCAAAGTCACTATTCCAGGATTATAAAAGTCCATGACTAGTTAGCACTGACATTTGCTTAGGTTTTCATCAAAACCTGGTGTATCGTATAAATACTGATTACTTATATTACTGACAGTGTGCTTCTTGTGCTGTGAAGAAGGAAGAGGTGAAATCTCACTGTCTCACCATTCACTGCAGCCTCCTTCCTCTTCCAGGATGAAAACATGAGTTCAGTCCTGGAGTAGGCAGAAAACAGAAACTTTGTGGTTTGCTGAAAGATGATGCCCTGGGTGCAGGAATTGGGGAAACTTGCCTTCCCCTACAGGGAGGTTGCTTCAGGTTGGAGATGTTTCCTGCAGAGAAAGCTACGGCAGGATAGATGGCAGCTTAGGGCCATGCTGTTCATGGAGGTAAATAGGGAAGTTCACCTTGACACCAGACAAGACTTTAAAACCCTTTTCTCAATGTATCCAAGACTGGTGTGAAGGTACTGTTGTTATTCATTTCCATTTAGGATAAAAACCTTGGTACTTCTTGGTATGGAATTCCCAGCTGGATTGACTACAACATGTTAGAACATGCCTCTCTTTACTTTTGATTTACTTTTTACACTTGTGTGTTCAATTTTTTAATTCACTGTTAACACTTGGGAAAATTGCAAGCTAATTGCCAGTCCAGAGGTGAGTATAGTTTAGCTTTTATTAGTTTAGCTTTTTTTAGGGCCTCAGTAGAAACCTTCCTTTTCTCAAGCAAGCACTGAATGAATATATTCTGCACATTGATGTGGTGGCATGACAGTGCACCTCCCTCCTTGTTGTTAAAATGCTGACATGACGATCTAACTACTCGGTAGTTTGTACAAAACCCCGCCTGTATTCGTGTGTCCCAAAAAAGATCAAACTGTGGCTCAGAAAACTTGTTCCTCAATCTGGATTTTTAGAATTACTACAGGCATGCTTCCCTTGCAACTCATGCAGATTTGGCAATGCCATTAGTTTTTAAATGGGAAAATCAAAAGCTTTTTAACAGACAGAGTCTAGAAACATAACTGATGTTAACACAGGCAGGATCAGCAAGAACAACATGGTCAGATAAGCATCGTTTGACACATACCACTTACAGAAAGTTATCCTAGTCAGTTAATAACACTGTGCTTTAGTAACTGTAGCATAGTTTGTCTCTTTGAGACCAAATGGTACAGGTTGATTTGCCTTCATACTTTCACCCACTTAAAAACTCAGTGCTGAATTATCCTGTCTTTCTTTATTTGTCAGTGCAGATTTACCTACAAAGTCTGAACAGTTTCTGACACTGTCTCATAGTCACAGGCAGCAGTGGAATAGATGCCAGGCTTCGAAGTGTTCACCAAACACCTATTATGTAGTCTATGGTCAATAGATCATCAAACACCTTCCCAGTTCACTGGTAACAAACTTACAATCTCAAGGAAAATACCCAAAACCACAGCTGTAATAAATATATCTCAAGTGCAGGAGAAGGCACCAAACTTCCTTCCTGGGGAGAGTGAAAGAAAAACACTATGCCCATCGCTCAGAGAAGGCACAGCCTCAGGACTGATCATCCCCTGCAGTCATGGTCAGTCTCCCAGGAGACACAAAATATACCTCCTTTCTGGCCCAATGGGTGCCCAGTGGTAGCTTATATCAAGTAAATATAAAGCTAGCAAAACTCAATGAATGAGCTAGTATTTTATGCAATCCTTTCCTTTTCCTTTCCTTTCCTTTCCTTTCCTTTCCTTTCCTTTCCTTTCCTTTCCTTTCCTTTCCTTTCCTTTCCTTTCCTTTCCTTTCCTTTCCTTTCCTTTCCTTTCCTTTCCTTTCCTTTCCTTTCCTTTCCTTTCCTTTCCTTTCCTTTCCTTTCCTTTCCTTTCCTTTCCTTTCCTTTCCTTTCTCCACAGGGTAGAAGTCATAACTGCAGACAAGGAAATGAGGAGAAATGTTGAAAATTATGAATTAGCTGCTTGTCCAATCATCCCTGATGAGCCTCTTGTTCCTAAAGGCCTTGTTCCACAAGCTCACCCTCCTTCAGGCTTCAAACCCACGCTGAGCTTATTCCTAGGATGTCACTGGGATTGTTCTGTGAGCCAGGAGCATGCTGGAGCATTGTTACAGAAGGATTCTTTCAAGAGAAGTGGTCTTGATTATTCCACTATTTTTTTTTTCCTCAATTGCTTCATTCTAATAAGAACTATGACAAGGAGCAGTTGTGTTCCCTTTTGTGATATGTATCTGACTATACCAGTTTGACCAGCTGCTTGCTACAGACATCCACATTTTGTTGTCCAAAGGGGAAACATTAAAATCTTCCCTTGCTAAGTCCATTCATGAGCTATTGTCCTGAAACAGTAGAATGCAACATGACACCATCAGCTAATCTGTAAAAATTATTTTAAAGAATTATGGTGGTTTATTAGTTTTTGTTGCTGAGGGCAGACTTCTCACTATTAAGCATGCTGTTCCATGCATGTGATTTAGTATAGTCCTCAGCAACTCATCCAAGTCAGTCATTGTGGTTTTCTCCATAGTTAGTGGAAAGAGGGTGTGATGTCTCCAGAGAGCAGTAAAACGTGTTTCCAAAAGAAGCTGGTTGAAATGCCCTCTGGAAATGCTTCTCTTCCTTCCCTGGGGAACCTGTGCCATTGATGTAGACCAGACGCTGGGTCTTGAGGCAATGAATGCTGAAGGAGATAAATGTGTCCCAGAGAGATTATTATGGTCAGCTCTCTCTCAGCCATGCAATCTGTAATACTGAAGATCCTCTTTTATTAACATTTGTATGGTATATAAGATCTTGTGTTGGGTTTATGTGGAGCTGTTTTTCAGTAATAAGGGAGGGCCTGCAGGGGTCACCACTATAAAGAGTTCTCTCAACTTCCTCCGGCTCTAAGTTAGACAAACCTCTGGCCCAGGCCAGGCCAATCTGGCACTTCTGTGATCACTATTTAAGAAGAGAATCTGCAGCAGGAAGAGAAGTTGGAAGGGGTGAGACAAGATGGAGGTGACCACAAAGAACCCAAGATCAGTGAGGGAGGAGAGACCCCCCCCTGCACCCCATGGGGAGACAGCAGCTCTTCCCCTGCAGCCCGTGGAGGGCAAAAAGAGAGCTGAGCTCTGACAGCAATTCATGGAGGACCCCAGGGTAGAGGGATTGGCTGTGCTAGGAGGGGCTGTGACTCTGTGGGGAAGCAGCTTTAGAGCACAATGTGCATGCAGTTATGCTGCAATGGAAGAGACCCATGGGGAGGAGTCTATGAGGAGCTGCAGCCCTTGGGAAGGGTTCACACCAGAGACATTCACTAGGGACTGTATCCTGTGGGAGGGATCCCATGTTGGAATAGGGGGAGAATGTGAAGAAGTCTCCCTCTCTGAGGAGCAAGAAGTGGCAGAGACCATCTATAAGGGACTTACCATAACTCTCATTCCCTATCCCTCTGTGTTGCTGAGGGGTGAGGAGGTAAAAATATAGGGAGCAGGGAGCTGAGCCCAGGAAGAAGTGAGAGGTGGGGGAAGGAGATCTTAAAGTGGTGGTTGTGTTTTTCTCATTGTCCTACTCTGTATTGTTTTCTATTTAGTTTTCTTTGGTTAGTAGTGGATTAAAGTGGGGTTTTTCCCCCCTAAGTTGAGTAGTTGAGTCTGTTTTGCCTGGAACCGTAATTGGTGAGTGAGCTTTCTCTGTCATTGTGTTGACTCACAGGGTGCTCCTCTCTTCCATCCTCTCTTCACTCCTCTCCATTCCAATATGGGGAGAGGATGGAGGTGTGGGTAGGGGGAGCAAGCATCTGTGTGATGCTTTGTTCCTGGCTGAGCTTAAAGCATGGTACTGCTGTATGTACAGCTATTACCTAAAAAAGCACCACTGCACAGGCTAACACCAAACACTGAAACTGGGAGGCAAAATCAACTGATGACACAATTTATCTGCTTGTACTTTGATACCTTCTTTTGTTAGGTGTTGTTGACTCTAGCCCAGCTCTGAGCAGGGGTAAATGACTGAGCAGCCATATCCTCTTCAAAACATAGTCCTTTAGATTGTGCTAATTCCTTTAGAGCTAATTGTTAAAGTGTAATGAGGTTGTGAAAGCAAAAGCACTGGAAATAATTCAAAGTGAGGGACAAGCTCAGTTAGCACAAGGTGATGTTCTGCAAATCCTTCTCTTCTGAAGCATGGTGCAGCTGCTCAGCACTAACATGGGATGAGTTAAAAACACTCAGAGAGAACCTGTCCTCCTGTCTCACTCCTGGCAGCTGCTCCAGGGAGAGCCTGGCAGCTCAAGTAGTAAGGTAGAAGAAGAGAAACTTACTGGGGTCACATAGTTGAAGTACACTGATGAAACATTCCATAGAGTTGTTAGCCTTTTTCCTGTCTTTCTTTTTATACAGACCTTGTTTCAGACTGGTCTCCTTTACACGATGCCTCTATCCATGGGCGTCTGCTTACTCTGATGGAACTGATCAAACAGGTACCCCTCCACTCAGCTGATATGATCTCTGCTGGGTTTGTTCAGTGATTGAATGCAGTTGAATACTTTACTGTGAAACCTCCAGGGTGAGAAAATCATGTTGACTAGAATGCAGTGAAATTTGTGTGTATTGTATTTTTTTCTTCTGTAAGCCATTCCTTGCTCTCTGCTGATGATGTACAGATATAAGCTGGGTCATAGTTTAATTCTGGTGCAGGTAGTGGGATCTCAGTTGTTGGGATCTCAGAGCAACTGAGGGATTCTTTCTGTAGCTCCTGTGCCTGTGAGCAGAATTTGGTGCTCTGGGCAATTCTTTAGACCGAGACAAAGCTTCAGTTGAGTCTTCAATTCAGCCACCCACACATCTGTTTCTGAAGTGTCTGAGGGTATCCGGGGCCTCTTCTCCTGCCGCAGAAGGGCAGATCTAGGGAGAAGCAATTTCTGAACTTCACTGCTCTGTTTCTTTGAAATTCTTAGATTTAGCCTGTGGAGGAGTTGAAGGAAAGGGAAGGGGCATTGGAGGCTTCCATCTTAGCCAAAGCACCAAGGTTGTTAGGAATTAAAGATATTGTAGAATCAAACCAGTGTTTCTAATGCAGGGACTGGCTTTCTCTCAGAGTATTCCTCATTGTAAAGAGCAGAAAGCACCTGAAAAGCGTTTCAGGATTAATTCCAGTCAAATAACTGGCAGGAAAATGGTCAGAAGTCTTAAGCAGTGATGTAAAAATGTGGCAATTACGACCCTGCCAAGAACTCCAGTAGCAGTTTTTCATCCTTTTTTTTTTTTTTTTAAAATGTCAGATTTTGCTGTTCATGGTGAAGTAGAAAGAAAACAATGCTGAGTTCCTGAAGGGATATGTGTATTGTCCTATTGGACAATCCACTGCCTACAGCTTCCTGCACCAATTAGCAGTATGTAGAAGGCATGATCAGTGCCTTCTAGCATACTGTGCCAGTACCCACTCTAGCAATAATGACATAGCCTTTGTCTTTGCTTAACTGTTAAGGGCAGCTGAGGAAGGTGCAGTTACATAAAGTTTTAAAGCTAGAAAGTTGCAGGGTTTGGGGGGTTTTTGTTTGTTTGTTTTGTGGTTTTGGTAGTTGTTTGTAATGATATTTTCCATTATTTCATCAGGGGAGTGATGTTAATCTTGTTACTGCAGACCAGGTGTCTTCTCTCCATGAAGCCTGCTTAGGGGGTCACGCTGCTTGTGCCAGCATCCTCTTAAAACATGGCGCTCAAGTGAGTTTGTGATGGACAGACCATCGTCTCTAGTGTTGTATGTATTATCTATAATAACATATATTGTATGTATTGTCTCTGGTATGTTGCATTACCATATTTTAATGCTAGTTGATGTACTATTTCATGTCAGCATATCACTGATTTACACAATGTACGTAGATTTCCTTAAGATGTGACTATTATAAACTGCACTTATTAACAAAGCAATCAAAAAAGCATAGCTATAAACAATAGTTATTATTGTTCTTTAAATGAAAGCGCAATGCTCTCATCATCTACTGAAAAAATAAGGGGAAGTTACTCTTGCAAAGGGTTCATAATCCTGCAACAGTTAAGGGTGTATTTTGTTTTTTGCACACACTAATCTCATTAGTGTCAATATACAGAGTCTTAAGTGGATGTATAGGACTGTTAGGATCAACTAATGCTGATTTCATGACTGCTAGGATCAACTAGTGCTAAAATGAGAAGAAAAATGAAAACAATGTGCAAAGGAAATGGATGTGTCTCATGGCTCTGTTTTCCAAGCTATTGTGAAAATTATGGTCAATTAAAAAAATGTGACTCATTCTATGTGTATTACTTTTCAGTGTAATTGTTTTTTTAGAAGGGAAGGCTGCACACCTTCACCTAAAAATGAAGTGTTTCAGGAGAGGGCTACATGCAAGGCATGTTTCAGTTGAGATAACTGAAAATGGGCACACATTTAACTCTCCTGAGAGACTCTAGAGTGGCACTGGTTAAACATTCTCTTGCAGGACGAGACACTTGGGAGCAATTTTTAAAAACATTTTTCTATTATACTTTTAATAAAAAGTTGTAATCTTCAGAAGCAGTAGGCAGTTTTTGCACTGGATTAAATAAAAAGTATTGAGAACTCTATTTTTTGTTGAGAAACTGGATAATTTTTCCAAGTTTTAAAATACTGAGAGGATGATAAAAATCTTGATTGTGTTACCTTTTCCCCCAGGTCAATGGAGTTACTGTTGACTGGCACACTCCATTGTTCAATGCTTGTGTCAGTGGCAGTGTGGCTTGCTTGAATTTACTGCTGCAGCATGGAGCCAGCCTACACCCACCCTGTGACTTGGCATCCCCCATCCATGAAGCTGCTAAGAGAGGTAATCCAACAGGCATTATCATTCCTTTCCATTACTAGCAGCATGTTGAAGTGGAATACCAACCTTCCTAGTTGGTCTCATTACAAGTGGTGTGGTCCCTCCTGCCCCTGGTGCCCACCGAGGGTGGCTCAGCTTAGCTTTTGGGCACTCTGAGTTCATGTGATGACACCTGGAAGGGGATGCATTGTCCAGGTCAACTGCCTACAATGTGCACATCTGAGGGAGTTGTCTGGCTGTCTTCAAAAGCAGTGGGGAGAAACATGGTGTGATTTGTCTCAGCTTTGATAGACATCTGAAAATGAGTCAGATAAAATGTGAGGACTTTAGCCTGTTTTGCTAACCATGGCTTTATAGTTCCTGTTTTCCAGAGTGGAAACACTGGAGTGGATGAAAGCATTATACTACCATCTTTTCTTGACAAAATATTGAATCTTTGCCAAATTACACAGCTGCAATAGAAATTTTTCTAGGGGAAAAAAAAAAAAGCCTGATCTGAGAGTTCACTTTTCCTTTATCCTTTTTAAGGTCACGTGCAATGTGTTGAATTCCTTGCATCCCATGGTGTAAATATAGATCACAACATCAAGCATCTGGGTACTCCGCTTTATGTAGCTTGTGAGAACCAGCAAGTGAACTGTGCCAAGAAGCTGCTTGAGTCAGGTAAAAAGGGGGAAAAAAAAAAAAAAAGGATGCTGTGCTTTTTGTTTTCTGCAACATCTATCTTTGAATTCTCTTTACATCAAAGATTTAGAGAAGCTCTCTCTCTGGGACGTGGAGATGTTTTACTCTTAATGGCAACTCTGGGTTAAATGGGGTAGCAGGGTAACCAGGTTCTTCTTGACCCAGGAACTCAGCTTTACAGCTCTCAACAAAAAAAGAATGATACTGGATTTCACATAGCCAATGGTGCCTGAAGCAAACACTGTCCTTTCCATTGTCTCTGTATGTTATGCTGCAGTTACTTGAAGTGAACAGGAAAAAAAAGGTTCTTTTGCTTCTTTTCCTCCTATTTATCCAAAATTATCAACTCCATTATTTTACCCAACATTTCCACAAACACGTTTTAATTCCCACAGAGTTCATAAAAAGTTTGAAACATTTCCAACATAGAAAAAAGTTATATATTCTTTGCATCAAACAAACCTAGCTATGAGTCTAAGCACTTGGATAACTATACTAGACCATTTCTTCCTATCTACAGCAGTGCAACTGTTTTAACTAAAATGGTCTTATAACCTAAAGGTTACATAACCAGTACAAAAACAGTGGACCAACAAAGTAAGCTTTATTTAGATCATCTTTTAGACAGATCACTATTTAGCACAGTGAATTTTTTTTTTGGATGAAGTCAAATACAAATTAATCTAAATGTTCAAAGTCCGAGTATTATTTTTTGTTTTCTGCTATCTAGTTTTTTGTTGCCTTCTATATATGAGCATGTGTATTATAAAAACATTATAAATGGCTTTGAATTAGTTTTGCAGCTCTTTCTTCTTAGAGTGTTTTAGGAGCCATTAGTCCATGAAAATGGATGGAGGAACACCCATCAGGGGTGCTTTCTTATATTGTCATCTACCAAACACTTTCATCCCAAATTTTTTTCCCCAGCAGATACTTTGGCATTTAGAAATCTCATCAGATTAATCCACTGGTGCAGAGCAAGTTGAAATCCTGCATGTATTTTAAGGGGATGGGACCCTGGGATGGGGAGCAAAAGTGGGACACAGGTAGAAGTACATCATTGTCCTACTTCAAGATATCTCTGGGCTGGACTGTGGATCACAGAATCAAAGAATGAGAATCTCAAGAGTTGGAAGGGATATCAAAAGATCTTCTAGTTCAACCTCCATGCCAGAGCAGGACTTCCTAGAGTAGGTCATACAGGAACTCATCCAGGTGGGTTTTGAATGTCACCAGAGAAGGAGACTCCACAACCCATCTGGGCAGCCCGTTCCAGTGCTCTGTCACCCTCACAGAGAAGAAATTCTTCTTTGTATTTCTCTAGAACCTCTTATGTTCCAGCTTATACCCGTTGCCCCTTGTCCTATCATTGGACATCACTGAGAAGAGCCTGGCTCCATCCTCCTGACATCCGCCATTTACATACTTGTAAACATTAATGAGGTCACCTCTCAGTCTCCTCTAAGCTGAAGAGCCGCATCTCCCTCAGCTTTTTGTCATAAGGGAGATGCTCCACTACCTTCACCATTTTTGTGGCCCTGTGCTGAACTCTCTCCATGCACCATTCCTCTGGGACCATTTTCTTAGTCATAACCCCACTCTTTCTCAAGCAGTGTGAGTTGTATGTATGCAGAGAGCCCCAGTGGAAGGAAGTCCACCACTGTGTGGACGCTGCAACAGTTACAGATTATTCAGAGAAATAGCAGCTAGTGCAGGAAATGTAGATAGGCTACTGTATAGTCAATTTTTGTCATCTCTTGGTGTTCAGGAGCAAATGTGAACAGTGGCAGAGACATGGATTCCCCTCTGCATGCAGCCGCCAGGAATGGCAACGTGGAGCTAGTGACACTGCTGATTGACTTTGGAGCAGACATTTGGGTAAAGAACACCGAGAGCAAGAGGCCAATGGAGCTGGTCCTGTCCAGCAGTCCTGTGGGCCAACTGTTCCTGCAGAAAGAAGGTACTCTTTAGTACTTGTTTTATTCAATCACTCAGGATTCGTTAAGGAAAAAACACACAGACTCCATGCTGCTAGCATCGTAAAGCTGAGAATAACTAAGTTTACCTCCATTTGTTGACATATAGACATGGCTCATTCTGGTCTCCAAATATAGTAGAGCACTAACAGTGTTAAAGCTAACAACAATAACCCATCTTTCAACCTCCAGATGATGAATCTACTGCATCGGGGAGCAATTATGTGGAACTTGAAATATAATGCAGAACAGAGTTTAGGCTAAGAAACCCCAAGCTAAACACTCCTTGGAAGTTAATATTAGCTTTTTCTGATTACCTAAAGCACTGAAAACAGTGGAGGCCTTTCAGTTGCCCTGTGCCTGAGAGGGAATAGACTCAAGAGTGTTACCCGGAGCATGCTGACAAATGCAGGCAGCAAGTCATCTCTGGTGGGAGATGAGGATAGCAAGTGAGTGCTAGGACTGGGATCTTTGATTCCACAGTCAGGTACATGTTATATACTGGTCTCACCATAAATGCGAAATTGTAACCAGAAAATGATACTGAAAAAGATTGTGAAAGACTGATTTTCTAGTTCTCTGCCCTTTAAATTCATTGTTGGGCTGAGTTCTTATGTAGATGCAAAATATCTTTAAAATGAAAGATTCTATCTTATTTTTGGGGGGAGAGATTAAGGGAAATTTTAAAAGAATTATATAATGTATTCACACACATATATATATAGCTTTATACAGTAAGCTTTTTTGAAAGGCCAACATTCTGTGCTGAATAATCCAGCAGTAAAAAACCATAATGTTAACCTTCAGGAAATGCTTATTTTGTGTCTGTTAATGAAATAGTTCCACATCATTTTATTTCATTGCTTATGAATACTTTGATGAATTATGCAGAGAAATTTTACTTACCATTCTTGAGGAAAATTAGAGCAAGATCTCTCATCTCTACTTGTCTGTTTGTTTGTTTTCTTCTTTATATGTTCTCATTCAGTCAGTAAACTATGCTCATTACTAAATAATCTGGATTTTCATTATTTTTAAACAAGTCCCTGATGATATAGTCCATGACTCTATTATTCCAGTTGCACATTGCTGTGATTGTTGTCATGAAAAGACTTACACCAAGGTAAAACTGGAATAACAAAGTGATGAATCAGGCCTTGCTTGAAGTAGTAACACAAAAATAATTGCATGAAGATGGTTGCATGAAAACAACTGTGCTGTGCATGTTATTTATGAGGAACAGATATTTGTTTTCCCAGCCTAATCTATGATACACAGAGCAGTGATCCTTCTGAGCTCTGATCTCTGCTGCTTTAGACTCCTGACTCCTGTGACACTGTATGTGTCCTGTTTATTTGAGATAGAAAAATAATTCAGTCACACCCTGTGAAGCCAGCCTGAGAAACGCTGCTTGGGCTGACAGCTCAGACAGTAAGGAACTTTTCTAAGTGAAATTCAGCAATGGAAAGCAGAAATGATAAATGCCTGAAGGGCATTTTGTTGCTGAATAGTGTTTTTCTGATGTTCTCCAACATGCCCTTCTCTAAAGGGTCATGCCTGATGGATAGCTTATGTCTCAACTAACTGATCTGCTGACTCTTGGCTGAAGACTGCAGCCCTTTTCACAGCTCTTTCAATAGAGCATCAGTTTTCAGCAAGGTTTAAATAAAAGATCATATAGTATTTATTTTGCTATGTGTTTGTCACTGTTATAAAATAAGTCTCAAGATAGCTGTGGGCTGCAAACTTGGATCTCACTGATGGAGTGATAGGGGACTTTGAAGGAAGCACTGATCATCTCCTCTTCCCAGACGATACAAACTGTTTCATACTTGTGCAGCTTAAAAGAGAAAGACTGACACTGCTAATGCTAATTGTCGCTGTGCAATTACAGTGAGTGACAAGGCCTGAATTTAATTGCGGCTGGGTTGATGTCCTTCAGTGAGTGCAGGTCTGACTTTTCAATGCTGAGCATTCTGAGGCTCAAGGTGGGTTACAGGAAGGGGGGGAGTGGTGATAAGCAGCTGCTGTTTTAACTTGACAAATTTGGCGTGATAATGCCACACGTGCAACCTCTTCCCTGGCTGTTTCTCTAGGGCCGCTGTCCTTGATGCAGTTGTGTCGTCTGTGCATCAGGAGGTGTTTTGGACACAAGCAACATCAAAAAATAACTGAACTTCTCCTCCCAGATGAGCTGAAACGTTTCCTTCTCCACGTTTAAGCCTTTCATGTTCAAAATGGTGCCTTCGACAACACAGCAAGGTTTGTTGAGGAAAGACCTTGATCTCATCAGTAGTGTTGCCAATGCCTGCAGTGTTAATTTAATTATAGTTGTTGGTCTCTAGTAAAGCCCTGGGGTCAAGAAACACAGGACTGACCAACTCTCTCAGTCCTTGCTGCCACCACTCCTGGCAAATCTGACACCTGAAAAGGACCAATTCTGCACTGTTGCACCATGAATCTTGGAAATCCATCTTGAGAGACCCTTAAAAAGCATTAAAAATGACTATAGTCTTTCAAAATAGGTCTTGATTCTCTGGGACAGTTTCAGAGGTCTCGTGGTTGACAACTTCTTACAAAAAAAACAAGCATCCCAGCCCAGCACTAACAGCACTTCACATATATATTAAGGTACTAAGAGTAGCTACATGTTCTCTGTAAGCAGTGCTCATGTGCCTGTTATCTGTGAGGGCTGTATCTACACCACTGTATGGATAAGGAAAGAGAAGCCAAATGAACCTACTTGCAAAGCATGTGAGGCCCTCTGGCAGATGTTATTTATTTTCTAAAGTAGATTATGCTGCAGATAGATGGCCATCAACCAACTATCATCTGTATTTAGGCCAGCAGCTGAAACACGGTGTTTCTGTCATGACAGCACGTAGGTCATTGCTGATGGCAGCTCCCTACAGTGCAATCATTTTGGGGGCAAAAGTTTTTAATCGACTATTAAAATCGCTTATTCCTGATGCTTTGAGACATATGGGAGCCACATATCTAAGCTACACATTTTCAAGAGAACTGTATTATTTTTATTCAAGAGTACTGTATTATATTTAAAGGACACAGGCTAACAGGCTATAACAGGCTCTCAGTTGTGAGCATTGAGTGTTGTCCCTTTCTGCTCTGAAAATTAGGTGATATTTTCTAAGCATTTATCAACATGTGTCAGAAAACTAACAGCTTCTATCCCTCATCCCCACCCAAGAAGAGATCATCTCAAGAGTGATATAATTTCTTTTTCTTGGAGAGGTGCTACCTCATTCATAGCACTTTTCCATGGGAGTGGTATTATAACACCACTAGTGTGCAGTCATAAAAAAAACAATTAAAATACTAACATGAAAGTCCATTACAAACTAAAAAGATAACAGATAATTTCTGCTCCCAGTCAGGTGCTGCCTCAGCCTATGCGTCTCTCAAACAGATGTGACGTGCAGTTCTCATTCAACTGAGGTCACAAAAAGAAATATTTCCTCCAGCTAAACTTTAACAGTGTGTGTTTTTCTTTCCCTCCCAGAAACACATCCTGCTGCCACACACCAAAGAGTGGTTACGATCCCTCTGTTCTCTCATGGGCGTTCACCAGCGAATATTGTCTTGTCTGTACAGGCAGGAATGAGGATGCTGAAGCTCTGGTTTGGACTGAAAACCATACACTTTGGTGTTTTTGGAGATACTTTTCTTTCTCACTTATCTGTGGAGTCTCCTACAGCAGAGGGCTTGGTATGTGAAAATTCTGACAACATTGTTAACGTCAGCAATGAGTCCTCATCTCAGAAGTGTGGAGACTGGCAGCCTTCAAATACACAAACTTATTTTGATGTTTACTAGTGTGCCAGTGTGAGGAATGCAAGTCTTCCTTTCACACATGGGAAGTTAAAAAGGATGGATCAAATGCTACCTGGGTGCAATTCAAATCCTCAGCTGGGCAAGACAACTGCTGGCTATAGGTATCCAGTATGATGCTTTGATTTTTTTTTTTTTGTGCTGACCAAACACAAGAGGAGCAGATCTGTTGTTTTTGTGGGACACTGAATTATGCCTTAATGGGACAAAATGACAGTTAGGTCCACAGTTCTCCCTTGTGATACACTTAGAAATCTTCATTTATCTGACTCAATTCATCATGCATAATTTAAGCCCTGTAAAAATTCACTTGCTGGTTTAAGATGGCCCTCTATATTCTTTCTTTTCTGCTGAGGAAGAATAACAGACATCTGTCTGCATAGACTGAATAAAAGCAGGCATTTTGGATGGAAAGGGGGATCCTTCTAAAATTAGCATCTTGGTTAGGCTGCATCTGCATTGAACAGGGAACGGGCAGGGAATGGACAACAAGCCTAGTGCTAATTTTTGAGGATGAAAGTGTGAATAATCTCTGCTTTGGTGACACATCTGAAAGCTGAAGATCCAGCTAATTACATTTTAGATGATCAAGAAACATTTTTTAATGTACTGGTTTTATCATTTGCCTTTAAGCATCTAATTTTGTAATTTCAGCCAATAGGTTTATAGAAGTAATGCTAATACCAGGAGAAAATTTCTCTGAGAAGGTGGTATGTTGCTTCTAAATTGCTTTTCTTCTGGAAGTTTCATAGTGTGACTCTGCTTGAATCCCTCCGATCAAGTGCAGTTAGTATGAATTCTGTATACACAGCTTGTATCATCTCAGTTTGTTTGCTTATTTATTTTAATATAAATTGTGACCAACACTGGCAAATTACAGCTTTATGCATCAACACTTATCTAGTTATAAACTGTAAAAGTTGTACAAGATGCAAACTGAATAAGCTCATTATAGGTGAGGTCTGGATATTTTTCTACACTTGAAACCATTCCAAATGTAATGCAGGACTTGAAAGATTGTTTATCAGGCTCTTTGATGTAATTTTAGCAGTTTTACAGTAGTCATTCACAACTGTATAGGATATTTTCTAAATAAAAATGGTTTATACCTTTTTTATAATATTAATATTATTTTAATTCACTTTTTAAATGATAGCAGTAATTTTGAGAGTTGTCTGATACTATGGAATTTCAGACTGGATTCTGTGCAATCCTATCTACAGGTGGGTAGTATACAGGACAATTCCTTCAAATAGACTTACGTAAAGATAAAACTAAAATGCAAGTACTGTGAAAATAGTGCTTTTTGATGATATTTTAGAGTTGGACTCCTGCAATTGTCTTTTTATTCACTTGAGGGTTAGTGAAAAGGAGACAGAGATTTCACAAAGTAGGAAAATATGTAACTTAAGATGGTAACCCTCTATAGTTAGGTTCTTTTTTGTTTATTTGCATATTTGTTTCTCTTAGCTCCTCAGCAAGAGGCACACTGAATGATCTGAGTGCCTTTGTGTATGTATACACAACAGGAGACCTGTACTAGAAGTCTGAGTACGGAGATCTTTGTACAATCACAAGTCCCAGGGATGTCTGCCAACATCCAGCAGATATAATGTGGGGCTGGAGTGAGATGGGAGGGCAGTAATGCTCTTTCCATTAGATGTTTGTCTGGAAGTTTTTGCCCACAGAGACCAGCTGAAAGAGAGAGGACAATGCCAGAAAATTGACTGACAAGATGTTGTTTCTATTGGATACAGAACTGATATGAAACTATGTAACTAAACAATCAACATCTCAACAAAATAAAACTGATTTAAGCAAGAAATGTATCTTTTGACTTATTGAAAGATGACTGACACAACAAACTGTTGTAAAGTTAGTTTGGCTCTACAGCAGTTGCTACCTGGGATTTGTGTCCCAGGACTCATCTCTTTGTTCTGCAGATGTGTGCAGACATCCACAGATGCCCTGCCCATTTCTTGACGTTTCATTTTTTTCTCCTAACTAGAAACCACAGACATTCTAATCTAGCAAATGTAATATACATCTTTGGAGCATATGAAGAGAACATCCTTCTGCCTCTCCATTGACATGAATTAATTTCAAGATGACTAGGAAGGAAATAAATTTTACTTTACTAGTTTAGCAAAATGGGACAGACCAGCTGTAAAATAACAAATTAGAGAAAAGAGAGTGCTTATGCCCCCAAATTCCTAGACTCGTGTTCCTGAGAGCCACAGGTCCAGGACTTGATAATCCTGAAGCCACTTTTTCTTGCTTAACTCATGCCCTATATCTGTCAAAAAGGAGGCTACCTTCCACTGCAGTCCCAGCTTGAACCCTGCTGGCTTTGGCCAAAAATTCTGGTGAGTTATTTCTTTACATATCAAGAAATTATTTGCTATTTCTTTATTTATTACTGAGATCACTGCTCCAAGGGATACTCATTTTCATGTAGACAGGCAACAGTTGATGAAAAAGTGCTCTTTAGGATGACTTGGGAAGTCCACTTTTCTTTAAAATTACAGCAGTGATTGATGGGAAGATAAATGTTTCAAATTCTTATATCCTCATTCAACACGGTAACTCTTACTCTACTCCAACTTGAGTGCTCGGGTAGCACACCTGGACCATACTGGGTCATGTCACAATGCAACAAAGTCTTGTTTCTCTTCTATGCCAAATGAAGTCCTTACTTTTTGAACTACTTTCCTTTGCATTTGTAAAGGGCTTGAAACTCACTGATCATCATCAAGAGACACAGAACTATATTCATAGCTTTAGCAGCTATGAAGTAAAATTGAGTTTGTAATCTGTCGGCTGTCTCACTTCACAAATCAAACTGTAGAGTCTCTGCTGAGTCTGGGGCTTTTGAAATCCCTTGAGCTTTTCTTTCTGCGGTCTGAAAAATACAGTGGTAGCAGTTAAAGCAGCTCTTTGTCTCGTGAAAGCACACTGACTCAGAATCCAGAAGCTTCATATAGACCCTGGAAAGATGCTATGTCTATGACAAGTATAGGGTTGTCTCATTGTCGTTGAGACTGCAGGTTTTATTAACTTATTTGGGGAAACAGGGATTATGTTTGTTTTGTTTTTTGTTAAATACTTGTCCCAAAACAGGAACTGTTGGTAAAGTGAAGTTCTGCATGGAACAACAACTCCCAGCAGCTGCTTGGCTTTCACTAAACCTCTCTGAAAGTGCATCACTCCTGCACATGACTTACCTTTTGCACCTTTCCAACGAGCATAAGAGCTGAGGCTGACAAACTCTTTTCCCCTTCTAACTGTTTAATTTTTTTTCCCTATAAACTGGTAGGCAAGATCTCTGCTTTTCCAAGTCTCTTCAATGAGAACTATAGACATCTCTTTCTGAAATAGCTCTACGCGCATTCATGGGTCCAGGAGAGGTGACAAATGCATTTCTGGTTCCTAGTTTATCAGATTTTGGTGAGTGCAATGTGCAGCATATCCTGACTTCCCTGGAGTTAAGTCTATTAATTCATCCCATAGAAAAGGTGAGGCATTCCTTAGGCCCTGGGAGTATCAACTTACTTTTTGTTCACTGACTGCTTAAGGGGAATGGCTTTGCTCATAGCTGTCAGACATTTTTTTCAGACACTCTACCCAAACTTTTCCTCGGAGAGCAAAGGTTAAGAAGCAGCTTTTTCTCTCTTTCAAGATACGATTTTTCTTCTGAGGCTATAAAATAAACAGAAGCAGCACTAAATAGCTCAATTCAAATGAAGTAAATAGCTGCTTTTTCTTACAGAAACAGAACAAAACACATGAAAAGTATTTTCTACTGGTTGGGCTATTGGGACATAATCTTCTGAGGTAAGCATTTTCAAATCCCCACCTTGAAAGAAGTTTATTCAGTCTCTATCTTTCCTACCCTTGGTGCACTGGAGATAGATCTTTGTTTGTAGTAAACTAAGCCTCTCTTTGACCCAAGTTATCCAGCAAGACTGTCTGACTTTAATTCACTAATAGTTTCTCATGTCTCTTAGTGTGCAAAAGCATAAAAACATGTTTTGATAAGGCATCTCTGGGACAAAGAGTAGCAGCCCTGGGGGGCTGAAATTGGACTCTTGCTCATAGGCAGCGTGAGGGGAACCCCGAAGGGCTTCCATGGACCATTAAGTGCTGGTGATGCCCTCAGAGGACAGACATTAGAATCATAGAATCTTTTTGGTTGAAAAGATCTTTAAGATCATCAAGTCCAACCACTAACCTAACACTACCAAGTCCATCACTAAACCATGTGTCTCAGTACCTCATTTATCCATCTTTTAAATAAATATGTCCAGGGATGGTGACTCCACCACCTCCCTGGGCAGCCCGTTCCAACACTTAACAATGCTCTTGGTGAAAAAGTTCTTCCTAATGTCCCATCTAAACCTCCCCTGGTGCAACTTGAGCCCATTTCCTCTTTTCCTGGCATTCATTACTGGAGAGAAGATTGACCCCCACCTCACTACAGCTCCCTTTCAGGTGGTTGTAGACAGTGATCATAATCTCTCCTCAGCCTTCTTTTCTCCAGACTAAACAACACCAGCTCCCTCAGGCCCTTATCATTAAACTTGTGCTTCAGACCCTTCATTAGCCTCATTGCTCATCTCTGTACACTCTCCAGCACCTCAGTGTCCTTGTAGTGAGAGGCCGAAAAGTGAATGTAGTACTCAAGGTGCAGCTTCATCAGCACCAAGTACAAGGGGACAATCACTTCCTTAGTCCTGCTGGCCACGCTATTTGTACTACAAGCCAGGATGCCATTGGCCTTCTGGGCTACCTGGGCACACTGCTGGCTCATGTTCAGACGGTAGTCAATTAACACCCCCAGGTCCTTTTCCGCAGCGCAGCTTTCCAGCCACTGTACCCCAAGCCTGTAGCCCTTCATGGGGTTGTTGTGGCCCAAGTGCAGGACCCAGTACGTGGCCTTGTTGAACCTCATGCAATTGGCCTCGGCCCATCGTTCCAGTCTGTAATTAGCCATGCAAATCCCCAGTATCCATGGCAAGATCTGTAGCTCAGGCACATATTTTGTGTATGGCTAATTCCCTCATCTGTTATCCAAGAGTTTCCAGCTAATTTTATCCGAGAACATTAACAATTGTTTCTTACTCTGTTCTAGGTACTCTCATAATAGTCTTATATTTCATCCATCCCTCGGTCTCTTTTTTTCCCAGGCCAAAGACTCCCAGTCTCTTTAGCCACTCCCTGTACAGAAGCTAAGTGGCAAAAATATTGTAAATACAGTATCCCCTCAGAAAAAAAAAAAAAAAAAGTTTAAAGAAAATGGCCAGAGCTACTTAATATTACCAGGGTGCTTTCAGTGTTTCTCAGATACTTAGCCGGCCCTGGCTTGTGTAACCAGATAGCCTAATCCAAAATAAAAACCTAGTGAAAACACTCAGCTCAACAAAGCTCCTGAAGGGCTTTTGCACGTGCTCTCTTCTTTCAGTTATCTCATTCCATAAAAATGATCTTAATTGTTTTGCACATTTACCCTGGATTAAAGGGGCACTGCTACACGCAAAGCCTCAGCAAAGGGCACAGCACAGAGAGCTCTGCTTTTCTTGTGATATAGGAAAGAGATTGTGCCCAGTTCCTGTGCAGTTTGGAGTTTGTGTCTGCTCTTCCGTGTGCATGGGCAAATGAGCAGAGAAGTGTTCAGGCAAGGCATTTCTTTCCTGTTAAGCATGATGATTACAAGTCTCCTCCAACTCCTACAAACCAGGGCTGAAAGACAGAACAGTGACAGACATGTGGAACAGGATTAACTGAATAAATTTCTGACTCGACAGACTGAGACAGAGATTTGCTGCCTTCTTCCTGCTACAGCAGCCCCCTGACCCTGGCTGCCTACTGCCCCAAGTGCAGAAGACCTCCTGGGGAAGGAAAGGGAGGGGCAGAAAAGCAGAGGCCATGTGGGCAATCAACCCCATTGCCTTCACCTGCTCCTCTGGACACTGCTAAATTCAGCCAGCAGATGGTATTGCTGACACATGTCTCTGCAGAAAAGTTTGGTGAGAAGAGTAATTGGGGAAAAATCGAGCTAAGGAGAATCATGGTTCTAGAAATGAATGCAAACTCAAGCCCTCATGGATCAAGGAATTGCCCGTCACTCCCATTTCCATTGGAAAGCTGTGCAACTCTTGTTTTTTACTGCTCTACTCTTGCCTAGACTTTCTGCATTGATCGTCTGAAGGTGGGATTCAGCAGGATGCAGACAACACAGGTTTTCTCTTACCAAATGGATTAACTATGCTTTATATTTACCTTCCTTTTATGGTGAAGGCTATAATTTTTACCATTCTGAGATGCTGTGAAGAAAGCACTGAGATACTCTGGAAAATATGAACGCAAACACTCCTGCATGGTCACTGGCTGTTAATAACCTTGTAATGAGAAGTATCCTGCAGCACTCCCAGTTTTAGAAAGATCTACTTGTTGACAGGTTTTCATATAGAAATTTGCTTATGAGGAGCCAAAGAGGAGAGGTGGTATGCTAGAGCTTGTTCTCACCAACAGGAAGGTCTAGTTTGTCACCTAGAGGGACCTTGACAAGCTTGAGAGATAAGCCTGTGCAAACCTCCAGGAGTTCAATAAGGCCAAGTGCAAAACCCTCCCTGCACATGGGTCAGGGCAATCCGAAGCCCATGGGACAAATACAGTCTGGGCAGAGAATGGATTAAGAGCAGCCATGTGGAGAAGGACTTGGAGGTGTTGGTTGACAGGACGCTCAGCATGACCCAGCAAAGTGCACTTGCAGCCCAGAAAGGCAACTGTATCCTGAGGTGCATCAAAAGCAGTGAGGCCATCAGATGGGGGAGGGGATTCGGCCCTTCTGCTCTGCTCACATGAGACCCCACCTGAAGTACTGCATCCAGCTCTGGGGCCACCAACATGGATCTGTAGGAGTGAGTCCAGAGGAGGACCATAAAGATTACGAGATGGCTGATCACCTCTCCTATGAAGACAGGCTGAAAGAGTTGGTGTGGTTCACCTTGGAGCAGTGCAGGCTCCAGGAAGACCTTATAGCAGCCGCTCAGTACCTAAAGGGGACCTAGAAGAAAGTTGGAGAGGAAGTTTTTTGCAAGGGCGTATAATAATAGGACAAGGGGTGATGGCTTCAAACCGAGAGAGTAGATTTAGACTAGATGTAAGGAAGAAGTTCTTCCCCGTGAGGGTGGTGAGGCACTGGAACAAGTTGCCCAGAGAGGCTGTGGATGCCCCATCCCTGGAAGTGTCCAAGGCAAGTCTGGATGAGGCTTTGGGCAACCTGGTCTAGTAGAAATTGTCCCTGGTCATGACAGGATTTTGGAACTAGATGATCTTTAAAGTCCCTCCCAGCTCAAACCATTCTATGATTCTATGAAGATATTTTCCCCCCAATATCTACTAATATTCAACAGAAAAACCTATCAGTTCTAGAAGATGGAACATCCACACCTATTGAAATTGCATATCCTTATACAATTAGACACTGAAATCTGCCTCAGTGTCGAGAATGAGTACTGGCTGAAGTTTTAAATACCCTTCAAAACACTTATTTTCTAAGGAAATAATTACTGTTGCTGGATTTCTAATTTCCTAAGTTGGCCGTAACTATTTTCTAGGCAGCAACTGTAGGCAAGAGTACTTTCTGTAATTTATTTTGGGCCAGAGTGCTCTTTGGAGCTCCCCAGAGCCTTCTCCTAAAAAAAAATTCCTAAACAAACCATGCAGCACAGGACTTTACAAAGCCTTTTGGTGTCATAGCAGTGCTCGTCACACTTGTACTCCATGCTATGCAGTGACTGTGATCTCAGGAAAATGTCTTATTTCCATGTCCTCTCTACCGTGTTTTGTTTACACTGCTTTCCACAGTCTGCGACCCAGGAGATGTATGTATTGCATATGACAATTGAATTTCACCTCATGCCTTAGAAACAGACAGCTTTACACACTGACTACATGTGGACTAGGCCTTTTAAGTGTAACAAATGCCATAAATTACTATGGCAGATCTTCATGCATCCTTCTAGGTAAAATAATTCCATGAGACAAACAAGTGACTGCCTGAAAATGTGCATTTGCCTGGTGCAAACAGAGGCAGTTTGATAGTGCTCTCATTTCTCTGAATCTTCTACAGGAGCTGTCTAGATATTGCAAATATCAGCAAGGAAAAAAATGTAGGAGGCAAGGAATGGCATCACTAACTTATTGTGTTTGTGCTACTTCTGTGCAGCAAATTGTGGCTGGCCAGCATCTATAGGATGCACAGCGCCTTCACCAGTTTCTTCTGGCTTCACAAAAGCCATATGGGAAAAGGGACAGGAGTTTTATTTTGCTCGCCGCTGCAGTGCCTCTGGCCTCACTGTATCAGAAGTCATCCTTGCAGCCTGAGTCTTTGATAAGGGGAATGCTGTAACTAGCTGAGTGGAGGCTCTGCTGTGAGCCATAAAGGTCTATGTTCTGGAGAGTTCTAGTTCATTTAGTATGGGCCTCATCATAAGTGATGCATATTTTAACTAAGCTCCAGTCAGCCACAGTCATCTTTAGGCTGCTATTCCCCTTAGCAGCACTGTATTTTCTGTACTGGTTGGTATGATGCATATGGGCTGGAATGAACAACCTTGTTTAATATCACACGTCAGCCTTTAAGGCTACTTCATCTGACATTAAAAGCATAGTAGTTTAGCTACTGTTTTGGTCTCCTCAGACTTCTATTAAAGTGCACATATTCTAATATAATCAGGAGAAAGAAAGATTTCTTGGTGGAATTTTGGACAAATTACTTCTGTTTTCTGATCACTTTAAACAATTTTCTCTCTAAGATACCATTCTTCCTTTCACTAATGCACTTATTGACTCATATCTATGGAAGCACCTTGCCCCCTGGCTCCTTTTGCCAGCTCATTACATGTATTTATTGCTGCATTTCTCTGAAGCAATTTCATTAAAATCTGTTTTATGGTTATTGCAGAGATCTCCTGTTAGTATACAGTGCCCTTTCTGCTCATAGCAAGCGCAAGTTCATTCTATCTTTCAAATTTTATTAATCTCTTTCAGTCACTTAAAAATGAAGAAAAAAAAAAAAGCCAGTTAAGTTAGTGCAGGATTTTGCCTCTTTCCATTAAGAGCAAACTAAAACTAATTTCCTGCAGCTTTCTGCTTTATAGCTCGAAGCTTTGGTGTGGATTACTTTTTTGAGAGCTATTATGATTGCCCACAGGCAGAACAAGTTCAGTAAAATATCAGCTACTGAATCTCCAAAGAAACATTCATTGGGGGAAAACTTGCAGCTCTTGGTTTGCAGCATTTTGTAGTTCCCTTAGCTTCATGAAAGATGACCGTTAGTATTTTCAAAGCATCACAAGCATGAGGCATAAATGTGAATATTGTTGTGGGATTTGGAAAGCAGTTTTGAAAGAGTGCAAAAGGCAGATATATATAAAAAAAAAAGAATGCTGAGAATTATAGATTGGCTCAAAGGCAGTTTTGTATCCAAATCCAGGCTAAAAAAAACCCAAACAAAATAGACCTGTAATTTTTGGCAACTATTGTTCATGCTCCAAATGATACAATCACACGATTTTCCTTGACATTGAGTTCCTCAAAGCTACTTAGGTGCCATAGTACACAGCTTTTGTTCAGACCAGAGAATGAGAAGTCCTATGGTCTCACAGATTAGTTGTAAAGAAATTCCCAAATTCCTGTTACTCCACAGTGCAAGGCATACAAGCATACCCTCCATCCCACCAGTGGGTGTCTTTTCTGTAAGGGAGAAGGTGGATACAAGCAGAGATAGCATCTACCTGACTCACCCACCAGAGATACAAAATGGTATTTCATGAATATCTGAAGCAGCAATGTGTTCAGATTGTCAGATTATGGATGTTATCCTCAGTACAGTTGAGAATCGTAGGATGTTGTGCGCAGTCCTTGACTATCTAAGGAGTCCAAAGTTTTTGTAAGCTTACTATGTGATAGATGGGTGAGCAAGAGAAAGGTGCCAAGTTGCCATTAAAGAAATCAGAACAATTAGTCTGGTTTGTTTCATGAAGTATTGGATGTCACAAATCTCCCAGAGAAACAAAATGAAAAAATGACAAAAAATATTGATGAAGAAATGAACAAAGACAAAAAACTCTACATTTGTCCTACAGATTTTTTGGGAAAGGAGAATGTCCATGGGGTAATAAGCACAATATAATGCATCCTCCTACCCTTCCCTTGTTTCCTCTGGTGTTTAAAAAGGGAAATCCTGGAGGCTTTGTTGGTTATTTTTGCTTTGCATGAAAGCTTTGGCTATTTCTCAAAAACACATATTTTTACCTAAGATATCTTGACTTTAAGCTTGGGGTTTGGATTAATACACTGTGTAGTACAGTCAGCTGTGTTTGGAGAATGCTCAGGGTACACCTGCTGCAACATCAAATTGCCCAACTGTTCGGAAAAAATGGGCACTGGGAGAACATAGTGTCATTTCTTTTGAGACAGGGCTGGATTCATCTGGTATCTATCTGCAGTTCAGGACACCGACTTTGATGTTTAAATCCCTAGATGCTAATGCCCTAGGTGCAAAGTTCTCTTGCCATGATTTTTTCCACTAACACCACTTCTTGGCCATCAAGAAATCTGTGAAACATGTTCCTGCAGTGCTAAAAACATAAGGCTGAAGCATATTACCGGGGATAAACCATAACAACACATTAAAAAGCATGTGATTTAAGACTGCCATTCTGCATGGATAGTGAACTATTGCTTTAATACGAAACTAGAGAATAAGCTCTCCTTTTTAGCACACAGGACCTTAACCCAAGGATCTCACAAGTCAGAGACCCCAGCTGGAGTTTCTTTTCATTCCTCTTGAGCATAGGTACTATCTTGTCCTGTGTGGATTCTTTGGTGTCTAATAATGGCTAGGCAGCAGCTTTGCTCTCTGAGTGACACAGGCAAGCTGCAGCTGTGCATAATGCTGCTCTGCATATGCTGGGTCTGTCCACTAGTTCGAGGCCAATAGCCAAGAAACCTGCCAGGATTATACCAGTAACCAATCTCTAATGAAAGATGCTTTTTTTAAGTGTAACAGTATGGGAAGAGATTTTGAGTTTGTGTTTCTGTTAAATTGTCTCTGTAATATACTGGTAGAGACATAGCCTCTATACCCTCAGTAGCCTCTGCCTGGCCACAGTTCAAAATTTAATGCAGGAGAGACATGGCACATGCAAGCCATATGCTTGAATCTCTTTCAGAACTCACACAGCACATGGATTATGCACATTCTTGTGATATCTCAGATACCCAAATGACAGATAAGATGAGAGATGGACCAAGTAGAAGGAAAGAGAGAGACTGTGGGCCATTAAACAGGTGTGTTGATATCCTCCTGCCCATTCCATGACAAATTGTGGCAAACATCCAGGTTTACCCAGCCACGCAGGCCCTAGAACTCTGCTGCCATCAAGGGCTACCTCCAGGAGAACGCTGAGCTCTAGAAGACATAGCTGGATGAAGGCTTTGGATGTTAGTTGTGGCAAGTTCACTGGACTTAACTTGAATACTACTTGGAAAGTCAGCACTGATTTTTCATGCCTTCTTTTCTTCAAGTCTATAGATTTTTTTAACATGCACAAAGAAAAATAAAATCCTTTGACATTATTTCTCCTTTTTTTCTCCTTTCTAGTGCTTTTCTTACTAATACTGACTAATTATCATTTCAAAAACTCAGGCTTCAGGATGAATCCCTAAAAGCTGAGCAGTGCTAGGAGTAATGCTGCCCATTAAACCTAAGTTCAGATTCCACAAACCTAAGGATCCTGCCATGGTGTTTATTTACAGGATAGCTGTTCTTCCCTTAGGCCCTACATTGTCGCTACAGACATGTGAGAAGTAATACAGTTCCTATGCATTGCTCAGTGCATTGACACCCTGGCTTATTCATTGTAGGCCATTCAAACCATGCCCTGATGATAACGTTATTAATTATTCCTCCAACACTTTCTTTGGGTCTCATCACTACTATGACTGTCTTCTACACAGTTCTCCAGCAAGGAATTCTGCACAATAAGAAATAAGAGTCGCAATAACAAAGCAGAGTCACAAGAAGATTCCTAAGTTTGAATACATGTTTGAAGTATATGGCATCTTTTTCCCCACCCCGATTTTCAGTAATATGTAGCCCTGTAAATACCTACTATGCAGCTGGTTTTCAGTTTAGTTGCAACTGTGAGACAGGTATAAAGTTAGATGTGAAGAAATTGCACACAGCATGACTGCTTTAAGTGCCATATTTATGTATCTGTTTTAAATGCCATGTTTAGATGTCTTGCCTGGCAGTATGTATAGAGCAGTTGGTAAGGACAAAGCAAGGCTCACATTGTGAGGATAGGCTACAACACTCTGCACCAGGACCTCATCCTTCCCCTCCAAATTGTAGCTTCCAGCTCCCATGAGAAATACATCTTTCAGAACAGCATCTCTGGACTCCAGAGTACCAGAGATAAGGAGTGACTACTGGAGATGGAGCTGCTGTTTGTAATAACACGAGGTGCTGAGCTCGGCTTCCGGTCCTGTGTTCTCTTCTGCCACCTCTTTCTTCCCTTTCTTCTTTTTTTTTTCTCCTCCACTGCTCTTCTCTTTTCTTCCCTTTCTTCTTTTTTTTTTTCTCCTCCACTGCTCTTCTCTTCGCTTCTGTTTACCCCCTATGATTGTCAATGACTGAAGAAGTGCAAGCCAGTTGTGAAATGCAAACTGATAATCCCAGCAGACTTTATTAGCTTAGTATTTGTTTCAGGCCACACTTTCACTGTTAATGTGGCTCGGTGTTCCCTCCCTGTTGGTCAAGCATGTCCTGAAGCCCTTCTGTGTTTGATCCCATCACCAAATTCATGTTTGATTCTTCCTCCCTTCCTAAATAATCTCCTGCCTATCTACCCCCACCTCCATCTCCATACACAGTCCATCTTTCATTCTCTTATTTTCCATATTGCTCTGGTCCCACTCCTAGCTTCAGCTCTGACTTCCTTCCAAACATTCTCTCCCCTTCTAATCTCTTTCTGCAATCATTCAAACCTTGTCCTCATTTTAAAAAGGAGGGTTTCTGTTGTACCATACTTGGGACTCAGCAGAGAGAGCACAAAGGCATGATGCTTGTTACTCCTTTCTCTGATAGCCAGCACGCCATAGGCACCAGAGTTTAGGAAAAGAAACTGAAAGGAAATTCTTCTTCACCTGAAAATGGGAATGAGGTTAATGAACCCCTCACTTCTAGCCTTTACTTTTCAGCTGCTGACAGCTCTCTGCAGGTCAATGCATGAAGGATAAGAAGATGATTTGCAGTAGTCAAGATGAGTTTATGAAGATAAGGTCTTGCTTGACCAAACTGATAGCCTTTTATAATATGATTAGTGGCTCTGTGGATAAGAAGAGAGCAGCAGATGTTTACCTCAACTTTAGCAAGGTTTTTGAAACTGTATTCTGTGATATCCTCATAGGCAAGGTGTTGAATGGGCAGATAAATGGGCAGTGAGGTGGACTGAAAACTGAACTGCTTGTGACCAGCATCACGAAGCTAACCTACAGGCCAGTCACTAATGGCATATACCAGGGATCAATATCAAGGCCAATGACCTGGATGACAGGGTAAAGTGCACTGCCAGCATGTTTGCAAGTGACACAAAAAGTATTCAGGAAAAGACTCAGGGGGTGATTTAATACCAAGATAGACATCAGGCAGCAATGCATCTTTACAGCAAAGGCCAACAGCCTCCTCAGTGCTTTAGGCAGTGTTGCCAGCAGGTTGAGGGATGTGATCTGTCCCTTCTGTTCAGCACTGATTAAACACAACTGAGGTGCTAAGTTCAGCTCTGGACTACACAGAACTACTAGAGTCCAGAACAGAACCACAAAGATGAACAAGCAACTCGAGCACTTATCAAACAAGCTGAGAGAGTTGAGACTGCTTAACATGGAGAGGAAAAGGCTCAGGGATGTCTCACTCACATGTACAAATACCTGATGAGAAGCAAGTAAAGAAAACAGAGCCAGTCTGTTCTTGGCAGTGCCCAAGTAACAGGACAAGAGGCAGTGGGCCCAAAGCAAAACACAGAAAGTTCCACTTAGAGAAAAAAAAATACTATGAGGATGACTGAGAACTGGCACATGTTGCCCTGAGAAACTGTGAAGTCTTCGTCCCTGGAAATATTAAAAGTCTGACGATGTAGTCCTGAGCAGCCTGCTTCAGCTGACCTTGCTCTGAGAATGGGTTCAGGCTAGATAATATCCAAAGGTGCCCTTCAGTCTCAATTATTCTGTGATTCTGTGATTTATGCTGCTACCACAGGTAGCTTCTGGAGGAGAAGAAGCTTGGTCTACAGTCCACAACTTGCTTACAATTCTCTACTCAGTCACAACAGCAACATTCAATTGCCTATATATAACCTTCATTTCATACTCACACTAATTGGAAGCAGATTTATGAGTTTAAGGCTAACCTCTCTAGTCCTGAAAGGCAGTTTCATAGAAATGTAAGGGAAAGATGGTGGTTTGGGATTTTGGGGAGAATTTTCTTTTTCCAAGGCAGGCAACACCATTCAATTTCTCCCCATTATTTTTTTCTGGCATCAAAACTAGTAAAGATTAATATATTGCAGGACAGGGAGCTGCAGATGTGGTGTACAAGGCAGCAGATTTTTAGGAAACTCTTTTATCTGCCTGAGGAAGATTTCCAATGACACACAGAGCCCACATAGTAACAACAGAGACAAACTATTCAAATTTTCTTTTGAAAAATATGCTAATATGGATTTTATTATTTTGTAAACATGTAATACAGTATTGCCGTTGCTGATAACAGCCACGAGCTTTGTCTTGAGTTTGGAAGGTCTCAGGGCTGAGGCTTGTCAGGCTTGCTCGGTATGAATATTTCATATCCTGCCTACAGCTTTGTTTTACTTGGTTTAGCTGCAATAACATTTTTTCTAATTGGGTGTCTGTGAGTAAAGAGTAAAGGTGTAAATGCATGCTAGCAAATATTAAAATGCCCACAGGTGGATCTTGGGTTGAGGAAGAAGAAATCATCAATGTAAATATCAAGTTCTTCCCAACAGAAGCTGATGACTTGCTGCAACCACCTACTGTCATCACCAGCATGAAACCACCTACACTGGGGCCCAGGAGAGCAGGGAAAAGTCCAGTGTAACTCCTCAAAATGGTTGCAAAGCAAGAAATGTTTGAGTATCATCCCTGATTGTATTATTTCTCTTCCTTTACCCGTAATAATTAAATCTAGACGAATAACGGCTATAGTGTTAAGATTTAAATTACGCTAATATTTTGTTTAATTCTTTAAACAAAATTTTGAGTGTAACAATTCCTAGTTTTCAAAATCCATATCGTATCATGTCACTTGACAACCACCAACAAATCCACAGACAGTGGATTTGTTGTTCAAGGCACTGCTCTGCCTGATGCATATCAAGACTTACAGACATCCACAGACAGTGGATGATCTTAAAACTCTCATGATTTCCATGACTACAGCTAACTGTAAAGCAGCTCTCCAGCAATGCAGCTCCCACAGCTCTACTATACATATTGCAAGACCATAGATGAAACAGACTTCTTGATTCAAACTGAGTCCAGTTTCGTCTAACAGTTAAGTCATTCACAGTAACGTTTTGACAATTGTTGCAAAGGGTCATTTTCAAAACATTCAGAAGCATTACTTAGATTTCTGTATCATTCTGTCACTTTGCTGAGCTGTCAGGAAGGAGCGAGAGAGAGTCTGTAAACTCAGTAAGACTGTTGTATGTTAAGACTTTGAAAGAGCTTTATGCAGAAGCTTGCAAACCTTTTCATTGCTTCCCTTTTGGTTTTCTTCTCAGATGACAAGGAAGCAAATTGGGTCTAAAGTGTAACAGCTGATAGAACAAAACCATAGACATTGACATTAATAGACTAAAAGAGTCACCATAGGAATTAGCAAGATGTCTATCAAAGACTTTTTCAAGTTCAAATAATTTAACCAGAGTATTGACGACACCACAACTATCTTTAACAAGCAGAGAAGTATGATCATAGAATCATAGAATGGTAGGGTTGGAAGGGACCTTTAGAGATCATCTAGTCCAACCTTCCCTGCAGAAGCAGGTCTACCTATATCAGGTCTGGACAATAAAGCATTAACATATCCTTCTTCTCCCAAATTCCTGTCCTTGATGTTACCTGAGATTGCATGGAGAGATTCTTTAGTGGTTGAGGAGATAGAAAATAAAAATATATTGATTGTCTGTGTAGTCTTTTGTCTACATTTTTCTGGTACCATTCCTTCTTGTCCCTGACAGCAGGGTGACAACGTTACTGTTGGGAAGTTTGGACTATGTAAGCAGTTTGAGATCTGAGTCATTCTGTGGGATGAGAACCTTGCTGTACCTTCTCTGAAAGGTATTGAAAGAAAAGAATTTTGTAAGAAAAGGACTGTGATAGTATAAGTTGTCCACTCATGCAAGAGATTATTGAAGAAAACATCTCCAAAGATAGATTGTGAGTCACATTGGTTTCTCTGTCAATACAATACACTTCAGAGCTGTGATCTGTTGTTTAAGTAAGTGTGATGGATGGAGGTTGGTCAAAAAGGTGGGATGATTTAATTTATTTTTCTTTCTGTGAGACATCCATTAGATAATACCCACTAAGGGAAGGGCAAAAAGGAATTTCTCTCAAAAATTTGTCTTTGTTAACAGCAATCCTCGAAGGTTCTTTTTGCTATTTACTATAAAAATCTTCAAATACTCATTGTGTAGGCTGTTCTGGTCTGCCTGAACAATTTTTGGATTCTCTACTTTTGGGAAAACAGACCATTATATATTTCTCAGTTGGTCTACAATTTACTCTGCCACTAAGGCAATAATGATGCATAATTAAAAAAAGAAAGCACAAAACAGCACCATAATTTATATATTATGACTTTAGGGTCAAGCTTCTCATTGCAAGGCAGAAAACAAAAGGTTATAGGTTAAACAAATACATACAGTCAGCATTGTTTCTTAATAACTGTGTTCTTCTCAGTGCTCATTCAAAAGATCATTCCATTCTGTTGTTCCGTTCAAGGCACTGCTCTATCTGATGCATATCAAGACTTAGTATCAGACTGCTACACTGATTTCCCAAGTCTCAGGTCCAAGTTTTGTCTTCTCTCCTTGTTAAACTCACTACCAATCCTCTCTACTTATCAAGGAATCTAGTAGAAACACTTCAGTGTTTCCACGGGGTCTGTTCTGGGGCCAGTCTTATTCAACATCTTCATCAA
>WBNH01007081.1:257421-301180 GCA_013401255.1 Urocolius indicus
ATTAACATTTACAAGTATATAAATGGTGGGTGTCAGGAGGTTGGGACGTCCATTTTTTCTATGGTATCTAGCAACAGGACAAGGGGTAATGGGATGAATCTGGAACACAAAAATTTCCACTTAAAACATAAGAAAAAACTATTTCATTGTGAGGGTGCAGGAGCCCTGGTACAGACTGCCCAGAGGGGTTGTGGAGTCTCCTTTCTTGGAGGTCTTCAAGACCTGCCTGGACATGTTCCTATGCGACCTGATCTAGGTGGACCTGCTTTTGCAGGGGTGTTGAACTAGATGATCTCTAAAGATCCTTTCCAACCCCTATGATTATGTGATGCTATGATTCTATGAAGGGACTAGAACAATCACAGAAAGCACCTATAAATGTCTTTGAGTGGTATTTTTCCAGTATAAACACAGAAAACTACACAGTTGTGCTGTGCAATATTGGTCATGGGCTGTCAAAACACTGAAGGATTGCTATGATGGTAAATGTGTTGTCAAATGTGGTTTCAGGCAACCGTGCAAGAACTAGCAACATGGCTCCTTTTCTGCTACAGAAAATCTAGCCATGAGCATGCTTTTGAAGCTATATCAAAGAGAATCATGACCAATAAGTGGTGGTTAACAAGTCATTAAGCAAACAGTTTTACAATCAGTATCATCTATTACATTAAGTGGCACATGCTGGGAGAGTATGTAGTGTTTTGGGCACCCACACTTTCTTAGGTATTTACACAATTATTTTTGGCCTTAAAATATAATTAGCAATGATGGGCACAGTCTTCACTGTGAAAATCAGTGGCTGACTCTGCGACTCTGCTGAGGTTCAGCCCACTCTCGCCATATTTTCTTTTTTAACCTCTACACCGTCTGCAAATTCGAAGAGAAGTATCCACTAAAAAAGAAGAAAAATCCTTACTTACTGGGGACATCTACTCTAAATGATCCTTCTGCTGCAAGGAAGATTTTAACATATAGGATATAGTAAATAAGGGGAAAAGATCTTTGCTTTTTTTGCAACACAACACTTACTTGCAGCTGTCTCTGAGGATAAGGGTGACTTAGGCTCCATCTTCCATCTGAAAGATTGAAATCCCTCAGAGGATTTAAATCCTCTTTGGACATATGAGCAAGACTGTGACAGAAGATGATGAGTGAAGGGAGAAAAGGGATCATGACTTTCTTCATATCTGCCTTTCATCTCAAGGACAAAGTATTAAATTTGGATGAACCAAAGTGTGATTTCAAAATACGACATTTAGCTTTTTTTGGTCAATAATAAGTGAATCTTGATACTAGGAATTCATATTCTCGTGTTAGGCATCTTTCAAAATATCTTCAAATGGCTGTCATTCCGTTCTATTTGGAGGAGAGAGTGACACACAACCGGGGAAAAAAAAGGGATCCCAGAGACTCCAGCTAGTGTTTGAAGACAGTCCCCATTATTTTGGCCCATGTTTGAAAAGGAGAACATGACTTGAAGCAGATGAATACACAGAACTCTGCTTAATAAGATACATATTAATATTTTTAATTCTGGAGCTTACATAATATCCTGCTAAGCCTTCTCATGAAAGTACAATAACATTTCTATTTAGGGAAATGCACTAATACAGCTCCCAAGGGAAAGAGCAATTAGTGGAGAAAGAAACTAAAAAATCTGGCCTCACGGCCACACCAAAGAGGTCATAATCTTCTGAAGCAGTATGCAAAACACTGCATTCACAGGCAGTTCCACCGTGTTCAAAGAGTTTATTCGGAGAGCTGAAAGTTAATTAGAGGAAAGTTGAAGGGCTGTCAGATAATGCTAAGCTTCATTAAATAGGAGAGAGACATGATACATTTATTTTAATTGCTTTATGCTTCTGCTGCATCTTGGCCACCTGAAATATCAACTGTCTACAGAGATATAAATAACCAGGCATAAGGCATAAAACAGGAAAGGAGCATCACTGTCTTGGCAGGGGTTACACTAAGCCAAAAAAGTCATTAGTGAACATATTTTTTGTTTACATCAGACAGACAGTGTAACAACAAAGCACCCCCAGTATGCACTAGGTTTTTCACAGAATTGGGAAATGAGCTGTATGAAATGTGACAAGCAGAGTTAAGCAGAATTATTTTTCCCTCCAACTCCAATAAAATGAACTGATCTTACTTTCTTTAGGCGTATTGGAACACTTACTTCTCTCCATACAAAGCATTATCTGCTACGTGAATAAAACTTTGAGGTTTTGGAAAGTCCAATAGGATTTGAGTGAAATTTGTAGTATGGGCAAACATGGATCCCTGCTGAAGACTAAAGAGGGTAGCAGGATAAGAGGCCATGAACTCAGAATTGTCATAGGGTCAGAAAAAAGTCATTCAGTGCAGTGGTTTTTAGGTCTCTCAGATCCATAAATCCATTCCCACGGCTATTTCTACAGCAAATAGACCTTGTAATTGGGAAGAGCAAATTGTTTCTAAGCAAGCTCTGTAGTACAGAGAGGCTTACTGAAAAGTATTTAGGGGTCTGCAGATGAAAAAAAAGGCTACAAAACTACATGTTTAGTCCAGGCTAGAGAGCAAAGTGCTTGGGCATCTGGAGTGCTTTGCACATTCGTGGTTGCAATTCTGAGCTGGCCAACCATATACACACATCATATTCAGCCCTGATGAAGAACTAGCCCCTTATTAACACGCTCCTCTGATTTGTAAAATAAATCTTTGTGGGATGTCATGCACTGTTTTTAGAAAGAGAATAATTTTTAAATCTAAAAAATAACTTCTATATTCATTAATCTGTACAAACCGTATTAAGCGTTTACCCAACAACTCCTGCATGAAAAATCTTGACTTGGTTTCACTAAATCATCCCTTCCAGAAAGATATTAAATGCAGGGAGAAAAATTTCAGATGACAGGGAATCTGCCAGATCTCTAGCTGAGTTGTTGCAATGCCTCACTGGTGAATAATTGCACTTCAATTTCAAGTTGACTTTGCCTAGCTTCTGCTTTCAGACAAATGTGTTTTCCTGAGATCCTCTCCCCCTACCTTTTCCAGAAACTGTCAATTATTTATTTTAGTATCAACACAAAATACTTGTTCAAAATGCTGAGATTTGGAAGGGATGAGGAGCAATGAATACAGTGCTCTGGGAGGAAAGTAATCTCTGACCTCAGAGAGGGTGAAGCAGATTTCAGCCTCCCTCCACCTGCTATGAAACCTTCCTAGTTAAATTATATCGTAATAAAGTTGCAAGATGCAGCTTTGACTTTTCTCCTATATACAGCTCTGTCCAGCCTTGCCTTTACCAATAAGCATCATTAAGGACTGTGTGCAAATCCTGTCATTCAGTCAGAAGAAGAAAACCACCTTTGACAGATATTTAAATACAGGAGAACAAGAACCCCTCCCTCCCCCCCTTCCTGATGATTTCTGTGAAGTTTGTCCAAAGCAGGCAGCATTTGCTTACAAACCTCTTCATGGTCATCTGATTTTCCTCCCAGATATGTCACTGTTACTCTTTCTGGTTTTACATGCAGGAAACACCAAGCTTATTGCTTTGAATAAGCCATCTTGGAGAGAGTCCATCCTGGTAAGCAGCACATGAAGCAGTCTCCCAGATGTCTGGAGCTGTGGGAAGATGGAGGGAGGCCACAGCACCCAGAGCATCCCAAGCAGGGCTTGCTGTGCCCACCAGTATGTCCTAGTGGCCTGACACTGTGGAGACAGAAGGAAGTGTGATGGAGCAGAGACTTCCCTGCATTCAGTGGTGAGATGGCAGCTGTCCCCCTGCAACCCATGGCGGACAATGGTAGAGCTGAGATCTGCCAGCAGCTTGTGGAGGATCCCAGGGAAGAGGGGGTGACTGTGACTGGAGGCGCTATGACACTGTGGGGAGGAAGCTTTGAAGCAGAAGGTGCCTGCAGTAGTGCTGCTGTGGAGAAGACCCATGGGGAGGAGTTTGTGTGGAGCTGCAGTCCTTGGGAAAGGCTCATGCCAGAGAGGTTTGTTAGGGATTGCATCCTGTGGGAGCAATCCTGTGTTGGAGCAAGGAGAGAATGTGGGGAGTCCTCTGAGAAGAAAAATGCAGCAAAGACCATCTGTGAGGGACTGTGGCATGGAAACACCATGCAGGGTGTTCTCCATAGGAAGTTTTCATGCCACCTTTAAGAAATAAAAGTGGACTCTGGAGGGAAGGCTTCACTTGCTCTGCCATGCAGCTCTCATCGAGGACCAGGGGTTTTTGTTCCCCCAAGGACTGACCTTCAGTGCAATTGGGAGAAAAAAAAAAAAAAAGCTACCCCTACTTCTTGATCCGAGGGTGGCACTTTTCACTGTGAACAATTGTGAGTTACACATTCACCTTATGCTGCTGTCATTATCAATAAAGACCTGCCCTAAAATAATCCCCAATGAGATTGCATGTATGGCTGCTTGCCTTCTTCAGTGATCAAATCCATGTGTAAATTAATTCAGCTGCATAACAGTCAGAAAAAAGCTTGACAGAAAATATCACACTTGGAGTTATCTGAATCCCTCTCTTCTATTTTTGTTTTGTTTTATTTTGTTTTGTTTTGATTTTGGTCCAATTTGTGATACTCTCCTTTTCGCTATCACCAGAGTGAGTCAGGTGGAACTAGATACATGTTGTGTAATCCTTGCTTAACAAATAAAATGTGGAGTTTTTCCAGTTTCCAGGTGACGAGTACCTTGTGACACATGCCATGACACACCAGGCAAGACATCATCAGCCAGGGAGATGTGAAACTCACTTTGCCAGTTCAGTGGAGGTGTCTTGGAAACACAGAACAAACATGATTTTCCTGAAATTTCAGGCAGACTGGGAGTGGAGTAGGTGTCTGCAACAAATAAATCATCTGAAACTTAGGAATCTGGATAATAACTTCTGTGTTTAGTCTCTTTTTTTTCCCTTTCCTGGGAGTTATGTTATTTATTCAATCTGTGGTGTCCCTCATGCTCATTGAAATTTCTTGTAGCTCTGTGTGTGCTCACAGAAGAGATTTGTTTAGGGTATTATCTTGTAGAAAAAGTTAATTCTGGTTGATTTGGGATTTTCTTGTTGTTGTTGTTTAAAAGGATTGTATCTAGGTAGACAGTAGGTAACTTTACTCATGGAAAACTTTGCAGATGTTACCATACAGTGCCTTCTCCAACTTTCCTCTCTCACACCATCCATTTCATAGTCTGCTAAGATGGTTTCTTTGGCTACAGGCTCATGAAACCATAGAAAGCTTTCAGAAGTAGCTGGTGATACGCACTGAATTTGAAACCATGCTTTCTATTTTTGTATAGCCTTTTTAAAGATGGGATTTAATTTTTTTATGAACTACCACACAAAGGATAATCTTTCTAGGGCCTTTTTTCGCAATTTTATTTAGATTCAGAAAGTTCCTTTTCTATTTCTTTCTCATTTATTTAAACAGACTAGTGTTTTGTGAGTCTATGGACATTAGAGATTAAGTTTTATGAGAGAGCCTTCAATCAAGTTGTATCAAAGGTCATGGGTGAATGCAGCTTATGACTCTATCTCAGTTCCCATCTTGTGAAAATACCAACAGTGAAAAACACAAGAAAATGAGAGTGCCTCAGAGCAGCATGTTCTGTGACCTGACTTTTTAGGTGCCTGACCACCAGAGGTCATCTTCTTCATAACACAGAACAGTGGAAAAATGAGGGGTCGCAGAGCACGACAATCAGGAACTAGTAATAAGACATTGTGATTGCCACTCAAAAATACTGAGAACAGAAATAGCTCTTAAATCTCAACCTACTGTGGGATGCAGGCACCTGCCTCTTGGCCACGAGTCCCTGACTGGAAGTTTCAGATTGAACCTACACACTTTGAAGGTTTTTTGTTTGGTTGGTTTGGTTTTGTTGTTTTTGGTTTTCTTTCTTCCCCCTAACCAGAGCATCCTAACCATAGAGTTATGGGCTCTTTCGCAATCTGAGATGTGTCCGAGACACGGGATGAGATATACCTGTTGAAACTCTTCCATATTTGGTGTGCCTTAGCATGTGTAAGATCTAGTAGCTAGACAGCTGATTTTGGAGGAGAAAGACCTAGGCTGAGCCAGGACAGCACAGTTCCTGCACACTGACCCTGCCTCTTGACTGTCTCTGTGCCCTTCTGTGATAATCCTGAGCTGACATGATGTAAGGATATCTGGCACATTGGGCCCCTCCGCCTGCACAGACAGAGAGGGATCTAGCTTGTGAATGCCTGCAGGATGTATACATGGGCCAAGAGAGAGGGATCAGAGCTTTAAGTCTTGGAAACATTATTTCTACTTGAATTACTTGAATCTAACTTGGGTTCATACAAATGCTGCACCAAATATGTATATGCACTTCCAGGCTTTCAGCACCAGATGAAATGGGTTTTAATGGATCACAACTTTGGATTTAGGCAAGATTTATGTACTAAAAACCTTTTGTAGCTCTGTTTCTCAGTCATTTGGAGTAATTAATAGTCTATTCTCTTGGGAAAATGAAGAGTAGAGAAGAACTATTAATCAGTCTCAATAAGTCTTGTAGATATGAGAAAAGCTAAGCATCATCCCCAGTCTTCGTTTCCCTGAATGCTAATCTCACCTGTAGACTCCCTTGGTCCTCTACTGCACTTCCAAAGCTTTTGTGGGTCCACATATTTTTAAATCTCTTATTGCCAAGTCCTTCCAAAATAATGGCTATTCATAACAGACATACAGGACTCCATATAACACAGACACATGGATCTTCACACGTGAGCCATTTGGAGAAGAACACTAATACTACAAAATAAATGGCTGCAGCCGTAAGAAAAACATGCTCCCCTCTGAGAAGATCTTTACACAGAACAGAATATCTTTGCTATGGTTCAGCTGGGTTGACTTCAGTCATGTTGCAAAATTCACACTTGTGCAAAAGGAACAACATTTTTCAAACTCATCTTTTACATTTTGCCATGGGAAATAATAATTTAGCCTGGAAAAAACTTAAAATCATGATGAGATTTTTTAAATTTCTTATGCTTATAGCTATTGGTCTTCCTTGTTCATTATATCCCGAGGCCTTAACTTTAATCCAAAGATGCTGTAATGTTTCAAAAATTAATCAGCCAAGGTTCTTTCGGGTTGAGCTCTTATTTGTGGGTAAGCCATTTTGTCCTTTCAAAATTATATTAATCAAGGTACTCTAGACTGAACATTAATATAAATACTCTTGTGCAAGTATGACCATTATTTCAGAGTCTCAAGTAAATGTAACAAGATGCCTTTCCAATCCCCTTCTCAGGCTTTAAGCAAGAAAACTCTCCTACATTGTGAATGCAGGTGAGTGAGGAAGGGAGAAGGCAAAAAATTGAAATAAATGTCCTAAATAAAATGTAAGTAGAAAGTTTGCATTGTTTTGCATTATTTTAAAGGTCTGTTCTGCACTGGAAAGCATATTAAGTAGATAAATCAAGCAGCTTGAGTTGATTAGAAAGTGTTTTGGTGCAGTAAAAATTCATCACATATTAAAGAACATAGAGATTTTATAGGCCTCTAGATTAAGATGGAAGAAAATATCAGTCATGGAAGCTGTTATTTAAACAATTTTGCTGTAATACTTATTTCATTTAATTTACAGTGTGATGTTCCTTCAGATGTGATAATGGCTTGCAGATATTTTAACACCATCACTTTTAGATGACTGCATCAAACTGCCATTAATTACTCTAAGATGTTACTTTTGTTAAAAGGACTTTTTAGAAAGCCTTTGAAAGTTTCATGAAAGCTAATGTACGTCAAGAATTATTGCTAGCTCTCTTGGCAACAGCTGAATTTATAGCTGAAAGAAGAGGCTGTAAATAAGTCTAGTTTCACCTCCTATGCATCAGTGCTTGAACAGAACAAGTTTACTCTGTCCATCACTGCTAATATTGATGAGCGCCCTGGAATAGCAACTGATATTATTCTACTTGGGAGATCACTAGATCTATATGGGTGATCCACTGAAGCCTTGGATTCAAATCTGCACTCAAATAAACAAACTTTAGCGCACTGTCTACCCTTCCCTTGGAAACCAAATGTGGCACACCATTGCTGCTCTCATTCTTTGATGCTGCCAAAGAACTCTTTCTTCCATTCAAAATTGTAATGATAGCTTAAAAAAAATCAACTTCATCAGGAAAAATGTTTTTCCATCAGATTAAAAATATACTTTGTAGTAGCTTCAAATTAGTTTAAGTTTAAAGTTAAAATTTTTGCTAGAATTGTTCTGTAACATTTTTGAAAGGAAAAAACCATTTTAAACCACAACCATGAAGCTATAAGTCAGCAAAAAGTAACACATTCCTAAGAAACTTGTTTGTTTGTCACAGCTGAAGATTTGAGAGAGTTTTTCTTGAAAACTCTTAGTCTTCCTCATAGACTGTATTGCAATGCCTGTGTCAGAACATGCGTGCAACCAGAAGTGTAGACTCTCTCCTCCAAATCCACTTCCAGTGATGAGCAGAGAGAGATTTATTTCCCCTGACCTGACATCCAATGTCCCTAGTCTCTGAACTGACGACTACAGTTTGGTGAAAACTCCTGCTTCTTTATGGAGACAGACACCTCCTTTCCCAGGAGCACTGAACCTAAGGCCCTCTAAATAATTTTGAAACCGTTTTTCTTAATCTCAGCAAGACTTTTATTACTAGGCCTACTTGCTCCAGCAAAGAAAGTGAGTAATTATTTGTTTACATTTGTTTACAATTTCACATTGATCACTGCCTTACAGTTGTGAAATAAAACTGAAGGATGTATGCAACTTATTATTTCTGTTACTTTCAGTTCTCACATTTATCACGTTCAATGGTCTGGAGGAAGATACGTGTCACCGTTGAGAAGCATTTTCATCAGATATCACCTTAACTTTTATCATTTTGGAGAATGAATGTGTTCAGATAATGACACTAACAGAGGTTGCAGGTTGATACAAAGTCCATTCTGTGCTGCTAATTTTCAAGGATTACAGAGTCAATGGTGGGTCTTTGTGAACCAGCTCTTGGCAGATTTTTTGTCGTTTAATTTCACTTTGGGAGGCAGCCACAAATTACTCCTATATTGCATCCCACTTACAACTCAGCACAGACAATAAGAGGAATCAAGTTCTGCCTTCTTAGTGCTTATGGCTAATATCTGGTGTGCTGACAATCAGGTCAATAAATTGATGTGATGGTCAGATAGTGAGCCACTGTCTCAAGAATTCTGTATTCTTAGTTAAAAGCCATGGCTCCTATAACTACATGACAGAGTGATAAAGGTGTATCTGTATATGAGTACATGTGTGTGCATGCATTAGTGACATCCTCTTCTCATCTTTGCAAAAGCTTATTTTTCAGCTGTCATGAATACTGACTTAAAACTGCACAGGGAGAAAGTGGGAAAGGTTTGAGCTGTTGCACAATGAAGAGATGTGATAATTTAATAACCTGGGATTCACATGAGGTGTTATACTGTTAATAAGATGACTTATTGTGAAAAAAGAGCATATTTATATTTTATAATCACTGCATACTGTTGTTGGAGAATAAATGAGTTTCCTACCCCTCAAGCTGCCTCTCTGACTTCTAGATAATGTCTTGTTTTCAATATACGCATTATCACTGTCAACTAACATGAGGTCCCTCTGGCTTTTCCTGGACTGCTTTCCTAATGGAGTATTAAAAATTAGTTTATAGCTTTCTGTTCTAATATTTCTTCTCTTTTCTGGTTGTAATTGTTTTAATTCAGCTCTGAGCAGTTTTAGAGCTTGTGTGTTAAAGTAGAAAGTATAATCTTGGAAAGGACTTTTTTTTTAACTACTCTGTTGTATTCTCTTTTAAGATATGAAATAAACTCAAGGTAATAACACATAATAATTGTTCCAAATAGTGGCTAAGGTTCATCAGAAAGTATACTCATAACTAGATTAACTCTGTCAGCCCCAACTTGAAGAAAATACACAGCAGAATTGCAAATGATAACTCATGAACATATGGCAGAATCACAAATTTGTTTTGCAGATTATTGGTATCTTGCATGGGCTTCAACAACTTTTATGTGTGTAGGGAAAAACTGGAGATTAAATGATCAGTAATTACAGCTATTGCTAGAACAGAAATTATTTTGTTGTCCACAACACTTCAAGATTTTTGGAGTGTATTTGTTCCATGCTGACCGCCAAATACTAGTGAGGAATCAGTTCACTCCACAAAGAAGAGGCTTTTACGGCAGTTTGCTGGCACAATTTGGCAGAGTCAAGCGCTACAACAATGTGCAGAAAATACTCGAAAATAATAATATGCCTGAAAATTGGAAATGAAAACAATGCTAAAAGGAGAAAGGTAGATATATAAAATCGAAGATACTCAACAGTTTGATGAAATTAAAAATAAGAAAATACATATTTAGGCTGAAAATCTTATGCCTGTTACTGAAGTTCAGCAATTAATATGGGCGATGATATCTGCAGTTGAGAGCTTCTGCATGAAAACAGGTTCTGTTCCTTTCTCCCATTACTTCAATCAAAAGTGAGAAATATTTATATAAGGTAATTGGATATGATCAAGCCATTTCATCCTAGTGTAAAAAGGTGAAAAACATTCTGATCGATTATTTAGCTTTCAGAACATTTCTTTTAATCTTTTGCCCATAAACAGGCCTGGCTCATCGTCATCTCACATCTTGATAATATAGTCATCCTATAATCACCACTTAGTGTAAGTGTAGCTAGGTTGACGTATGCTTCCACTAAAAGGTAAAGGAAAACTGTTAAACTACTTATTATTACTCTTATTTATTGACTACTGGTTCTCATACACCATTTCCTGCATTATCTCATGTCATATATTATCTCTTTTTCTGCTGAAGGAGAAAGGCAATATTTGTTGCTCCTGAGCTCCAGGATATTGAAACAGCAACTGTAAATTAGGGGATTCACAATAAAGTCTTCAATCTGAGTCTCAGAAACAGCCCTCGGTGAGCTGTGGACTCTAGCCCAGAAAGCACATAGCTAGATAGCAAAATCTGCCTATAGATTTTTAGATCTGTAAGTGAAAACTGTGGAGAGACATCTCAATACATATATATATGAGACACAATATATATTCCCTTTCAAGGAGAAGGAAAGTCTGAGGAGGCAGTAGGAGGACAGAGAAGGTCCTAATCATTGTAAGTCTTTTGTGGTCCCCACAACACTGCCACCTCTACAGATCATTTTTATTGGATGCACTTTGTTTTCCTCCAGAAGCTAGGGAATTAAAACTTTGCCTGTACCTGAGGGGTTCAGCCATTTTTCTAGAAAAAGATTCAGAAATCAGCAACTAATTTATACTCCTAGACAGAGGAGACTTCACTGCTAGAGGACAGGTTTGTTATATGGTAGGTTATTCCAGCTTCTGTGGCAGGTTATTCCAGCTTCCATGGCCATGCTGCATCACTAACAGTGTCCCCTCTGGTGTAGAAAGCACAAGGAGTGCTCCTAGACTCCTGACTTGATACTTGGTTTGTCCAATCAGTGGTGCTGCCGAGGCCAACAACACACTGTTACAGTCAGTGCATGTTGTCAAAACAAATCTCAAATGCTTTCGCTGGGTTATGAAAATGTTAGTTGACAGTAGGAGATATGACTGTGGTGCATAGCACAACACAACACGTGCAGGCAGAGCTTTTCACGGGTGAAGGGGCCCATTTATATTATGACCTTTGGCTGAATGATTCAGGAGATGGAATTTAGTAATGAGTGAATGAGGCATGTTTATACAGGAAGGGATTACCATGCCCTGCATATTGTTTTTGATGATGCTATTTAATACAGTTACACAGACGATGACTGGGTTTTAGAGTGGAAAGGGAGAGGAGCGTGTGGTAGCCTGAAATTAGCCAAAGGCTAGTCCTGCTGCAGTAAAGAGAGAGTAGTAAATGCTGAGCTTTGAGAAAAGGAATTGAAACCTTTGAATCTACAGGTTTCTAATTCTTCAGTTGATAAGACCTAAAACAAGAGCAAGAGTTTTAGTTATCTTTTAATCTGTGTTTAGGAGCTGCAGCTGTTACAAATGAAAACTGTTGCTCGTGTTTCAATTTTATTTCAGGGCCTGTGGGATTCTTTACCTTTAAGACAAAGTTCAGTTCAGACAAAAGAAACAGAAGACTCCTACATTAAAAAGAACTAGAGGTAAGGGCTTTTGCACACACTGTTTCCATGTATCAGCACACAGGTCTTTGCCCAGATCATGAAATACTGAGTGAGACTCTTCCCTTTTCCTATAAACTTCTCAAGGAGTGGTTACTTTCATTATCTAGTTTTTTTATTTGTTTTTTTTTTTTTAAATGAAAAAGTTACCTTATTTGCAAAATCAAAATGTTTTCTGACAAGAAATCATCCTGGCAAAATGCTTCACTGAATCGATATTCCACACACTTTTGGTTTTAAACATAACATTTAACAAACATAATCCAGCTTCCTTTTGTTGATCTATATCAAACAGTAATAGGATTTCTCAAACACCTTACTGGAAAAGATTCAGTCATGCATATTTCTGTCTCCTAGCTTCACCTTTCAGTATATTAAGCTTTTTAATCCCCTTCTCTCATTCAATCTTCACACCAATTATGTCATCCGATTCTGCGTCTTTATTGAGTTTTACATCACTCACCCATAAATCCCTGATTATTGTTGCATGGTTTGGATCTAGGTCCTTTTCAGACCATGGGCATTTTTTAGCCTGAAGGTATGCAAGGACCTAGATGAACCCTCTCTAAACATTCACCAGTGTATCTCAAAAACAGACACACTGTCAGTGACAGAAGTGATGCAAAAGAAAAGAGCTGTTCGCAATCTGAGCTGAAGTTAGGTGTAAATTGTATTGTAAACTTTCACAGAGAACTCAATCCAGTCTGACGGTTTTTATCACCAAAATTCCAAACAATTCATTCCATTGACTACATTAAAAGGGTAAAAGCGATTATAACTGGTATAATTTCAGGGGTTATTGGAGCACTGCATTTCTTCTGTTATCTGCTCCTTGCAGGAGAAGTGCTACTTTGCGGTGGCTGGAGGGAATTTTTTTCTCCCACAGGCCAGTATTCAGCAGCACTAACCCTCCATCCCAGTCCTTTGTAGACTGGCAGTAAATGGTGATCCAGAGAGATTTTATTTTTATTCACTGCCCACAGGGAAACAATTAATTCTGCCTTCATTACTTTCACCACCACTGCTTCTTCCTGCTTCCACTCCTGTCCTTCTCTCACCAGCATAAGTCTTTATGGGAAAGACAAACTCAAGATTTATTTGCCAAAACTGAAATGAAAAGTACTTTTTAGGGGGCAAAAAAAAAAGCAAAACAACAAAAAGATTGCGTAAGAAGCTGCTTTTGTGCATATTTGAGAATCTCATGTGAATGGGAGGTACTTCACTATCTCTTGCCCACAATTTCTCCAGACATGCTAGCTGTGAAAGTTGTGAGTGTGGGTTTGTAAAAATCTCTCCAGACTTCCAGATGACAGCTTGAGTCCTCAGTGTCTTTCCCTTACTGTTTCCCAATTTCATAGACCACTGAGTTTTATTTAAATCTCAAAAGCTTGGTGCCTGGGATAGTTGCTTAATGGAGGAGGAGGATTAGAAGGAATGCCTCCAGCACTACAAAAGAGTCATAAGCTGCTCTCTTGGACATGCCTATAAATCCCTGCTTTCTCCTTTCCTCGCTCCTCAACACTTACTGAATCCTTTGTCCCAAAGGTAAAAAGAAAAAAAAAAATTGAGAAAATGTAAGATGAATAGCAGAAAGTATATTTTTGTAAAAGGTGTGATTGGAAAAATCACAGAATCACAGAATCTTAAAGGTTGGAAGGGACCTCGAAAGATCATCTAGTCCAACCTCCTAGAGTAGGTCACACAGGAATTTGTCCAGGTGGGTTTTGAATGTCTCTAGAAAAAGAGACTCTACAACCCATCTGGGCAGCCTGTGCCAGTGCTGTCACTCTCACGGTGAAGAAATTCTTCTGTGTGTTTCTTTGGAACCTCTTACGTTCCAGCTTGTACCCATTGCCCCTTGTCCTATCATTGGACATCATTGAGAAGAGCCTGGCTCCATCCTCCTGACACCCAGCCTTTACATATTTCTAACCATTAATGAGGTCACCCTTCAGTCTCCTCCTCTCCAAGTTAAAGAGCCCCAGCTCCCTCAGCCTTTCATCATAAGGGAGATGCCCCACTCCCTTCATCCTCTTGGTGGCCCTGTGCTGAACTCTCCAACAGCTCCCTGTCCTTCTTGAACTGAGCGGCCCAGAACTGGACACAATATTCCAGATGTGGTCTCACGAGGGCAGAGTAGAGAGGGAGAAGAACCCCTCTCGACCTACTAACCACAGTTCTGAAAGTCCTGAATATTTTACCCATTCATGGCACTGGAATACCTTTTTTCCATCTTATAAAGTTACCATTATTTTTTTCTCTGGCTTTGGAGGTAGTAGGAACTTAGAGGCAGACAGATAGGTAGAGGCTGTACATTTTCAATCTATTCCAATGTATTTTCCCATCTTTCCAAAGTAAAGGAGAGTTGGTTTTGTTTGGGGTTTTTGTTAAGCAGAGATCACCTAAGAAAGTTTTTCTTTCAAAAGTTCATGCAAATGTAGTTCAATTTCAGTAAGTCTCTATGCAAATTTTCTTCTTTCAGGATGGAAGTCATCCCAATGGACTTAGTTAAGCCACTTTCAAAATGTATAGTACTAAACTATATTAATTCTACTTTAGGTCTGTCAGTACTGTAGGCATTACAGTGGTACATCAGGGTATCCAAGCTTACTTGAGTGCTAGAAGATGTGTAATCGTATCAATATGGAGCTCTGCCCCTGATGATTAGCTTCACTGAGAAACAGCATTCATTATCACAGGTGAACTGCTGTAGAAGTGCAGTAAGACAGCTTCTGGTCTGTGAGCCTATCCGAGGCACGCTGTGTGGCAACACTTTTGTCAGAGGAAGATGTACCCCTGTAGTTCTCAGAAAGAGTCTCAACTGGTGTTTAATGAAGTTTAGCTCTGGAGTCCTCAAATTCCAAAGATTTGCTTCTTTGAGTAATTGCTTCATTTCCATAGTGGGGAATGAGGGCATCACCTCAGTATGAGAATGGCTGATTGCATTCAGCCAGCTTAAATTCCAATTTAATTTTGCACTTGCTGCTAATTTGGATCAGCTTTCCCAAGTGTTCCTCAAGCCCACTATGAAAAAAATGAGTTTTATGTTTAAAGGAAGCAGCTCTGCTACAGACGAAGTAGCTGATACCTCCATGATACTGATCTTTGTGCAGAGTGTGAATGAATCACAGGAAGCAATGAATAGAGCAGCTCTGTGGGGGCTGAGCACAAGACTGACCTGTGGTGTGCCTACCTGATGAAAAATTAATAAGAACTAACCCTTTGTTCCCACTTTACTTGAATAGGTTTGGAACATGACAATAACAAAGCATTTCAGTCCAACACCAGGAGCATATGAACATGATTAGACTACCTGACATCTCTAGCTGGAGCTAGTTAAAAGGCAGACCTTTTGTTGACACTTTATTCTGAAGTTGAAAACATGGGTATTTTTTCAAGGTTTTTAAAAAGAAATGTCCCATTAGGAGGCTATAGAAGTTAACTCTGAGAACATGTTTAATTTTGAAACAGACTTGATCTTAGAATAGCAAAGCTGAAGTGCCCAGGTGCCTAGCTACTGGAAACTGGAAGGATGATGACCACTGGGAACCTCAGTTCTCCCAAACCATCTGATGGTCCAAGAGGATTTACATCCTACCTCCCATTAGATATCTTCTCAGGTGCCAACTCAATAGGACATAGACTAGGCAACCCAGGACTGACCATACAGAAGAGCAGATGCTTCAGAAACCCTGCAGAGGAGCTGGAGGGAAGTCAAGACACATCTGTCTCCCAGTCTCACTGGAAATTTTTGAGTGATGTAACCTCACATTATAAAGTTCTGGAAAGCCTCCAGTGTGATTCTACCAGAGCAAGAGGATGCTGATGCCATATGCCACGGTGACCCCTTCTGAAGTCCCTGGTAGAATGTCTGGGAGCAAGAAGTGCTGTTTGATGCCTGCACCTGCTTTGTTTTTTGCCCATCCCAGTGCTAAGAGATGCAGAAGAATGGGACTGATGCTGTTCTGAGAGAAAGTCTTCTGGTCCTTCTCCTTGTCAGTGGCTGTCTACCTATAGCTTAAAGCCATCTGAGTGAGGGCTGAGAGACCTCCTTGCTGCCCTGGCTATTTACCTTGTTTAGGTGTAGGATTAATCTCACTCTGGTTCACTGCACCAGCTGAGGGAAAACCATAGATTTGTAAACCCAGATTCCCAGAGATGGACATTCTCTCCCCAAGCCACAGAATTGCCATATATTTTGAAGAACAAAACAGTCAGACTTTTTATTTTCCCCTGCTTTTCTCAATTCTAAAATTATCAACTCAGCCTCTTAATTCAACAGCAATGAATCCATAAAACCTCCAACATTCTCCAAAGAGCCTGTGACCTACGCAGGGTGAGACATTATTTTCTCTTTCCTGTTGCCTAGTCTCTTGTGAAATGGATAGGCTTCATAAAAGGGCCATGAAGGGCACTTTTTTATTAGTCATATGCTGCTTGTGTTTGACAGGAAGAGGATGTACTCCTCACTGCACAGATTTTTTGGAAGCTGCTTTCAGCATTGAAAGTACAGACATTTTACATCTGTGCCAGCAATTTCAATCAAGCTGCCCTTGAAATGTATTTCCGATATATACTGATGAATAGATGTATGCATATATTTGTATTATTAGCCCTTGACATTTATTAAAAAAGACTAATATTGTTTCAGCTATACCAGTTTTCTATCTAAGAATAAAATACTCTATGGTTTGTTTCAATGGCGTCTCTGGGACCTGCAAGGTAGAGCACACACTGTGATAGTGCAGGATGTAAGGAATCCTCAGCAAGCTTTTCATTATGTGCATGGCTTGAATACTAAGTGCACTGACAAATGAACTGTGATTGAATTTCTTAATGAAAAGACAGAATAATTTTAGAAACACAGAATAGGCTTCCCAGGTTGTTATCAAACCCATTGTTCATGCAGGTCTGTCAGATTATTTTCTACTTCATGCATCTTAAAAGCATAGGAAAAATCTGAGGAAAAAGAACAAACAGCAGTAGAAAAAAGAGTAAATAAATTAAGATCTTTCATCATTTGTAATGAGAAAGCAATGGAAAATTTGAAGATGGAGAGAAGGCAAAACCACAATCTCTCTCAAAGCTGGATAAAGAAGAGTAAAGACAAAGCTGAATGTACTGGTTTGGGCAGAAACTGAGTTAATTTTCTTAATAGTTGAATTTTCTTAATAATCTCCTTAAATTTTCTAAATAGCATGGTGCTATGTTTTGTATTTATGACTAAACCGCTGTTGTTAACACAGGGATGTTTTAATTATTGCTGAGCAGCTCTTGCACAAGTCAAGGCCTTTTCTTCTCCTCTCCCTACCACATCAGTGAGCGAGCTATGGGAGCATGAGAAGCTATGAGGGTACACAGCTGTGCCAGCTGACTCCAACTGTCCAAAGGGATATCCCATATCATAGAACATCATGCTCAGCACATACAGCTGGGGGAAGGAGGAGCAAGGTGGGACATTGAGAACGATGGTGTTTGTCTTCCCAAGTGACCATCGTCTGCCGGAGTCCTGCTATCCTGGAGACGGCTGCCTATGGGAAGTGGGAAGTAGATTCCTTGGTTTGTTTTGCTTGCATGTATGGTTTTTGTTTTGCTTATTTAAACTGTCTTTATCTCAACTCACAAGTTTTCTTGGTTTTACCCTTTTGATTTCCTTCCCCATCCCCTGGAAGAAAGTGATTAAGAGGCAGGTAACTGTATTACCAGACAACTGATACTTTTTGTTCAGTCGACTGTAGTTTGACAGAATGACATGACTAATGTCTACGAGGAGAACCCCATTTAGGAATGATGATGACAGAAAACATCTTGCCCTCATGCAGTTAAAGTGGACAAATACAGGCAAGATATAGTTTAACTGCTCTGGAAATTGGGTGACTCTCTGAGACTCATGAAATAATACTTGCTTGTGTTTTTGGCTTTTTTTTTTCTTTGTCTTAAGGCTGGGGCTAAAATGTCAGCTGTTTTGCACAAGTATAGCAGTATGGGCTAGGGTACAAGGCAAGAGATCTCAGCTGTTCTTTGCTGTATTTGGTTTGAATTGCAAGCTTTTGCTAGTGGGGAGGCTACAGGAGTGGATTCTGTGAGGAGCTGCTAGGAGCTTCCTCCATGTTCAATAGAGCCAATGCCAGATGGACTCTGCTGGCCAAGGCTAAGCCCATCAGTGACAATGATAGTGCCTCAGGGCTAACATATTTCAGAAAGGAGAGAAAATAAAAGATGCATGAGAAAACTGCAGCCAGAAAGAGGAGTGAGGAAACAGAGAGCAGAGTGCTGTGGGAGAAACAGCTGGCACACACCAAGGTCAGTGGAGCAGGAGAGGGAGGAAGTGCTGCAGGCATTGGAGCAGAGGTTCTCCTGCAGCCCATGGTGCAGCCCGTGGTGAGGCAAGCCCTGACTCTGCAGCCAAAGAGGCCACAGGGGAGTACAGATCCACTTGCAGCCCAAGATGGACCCCATAATGGAGCGGGTGTTTGCCCAAGGAAGTCTGTGACCCCATGAGAAGACCACACTGGACCAGACTCCTGGCAGGACCTGTGAACCTGTGAGCAGAGAGGAGTCCACGCTAGATCAGGTTTGCTGTCAGTACTTGTGACCCAACTCGGGACCCACTCAGGAGCAGTCTGTTCCTGAAGGTCTGACCCTGTGGATTCTGGACTGAAGCAGTTTGTGAAGAACTGNAGCAGAGAGGAGTCCACGCTAGATCAGGTTTGCTGTCAGTACTTGTGACCCAACTCGGGACCCACTCAGGAGCAGTCTGTTCCTGAAGGTCTGACCCTGTGGATTCTGGACTGAAGCAGTTTGTGAAGAACTGCAGCTCATAGGAATAACTAACATTGTAGAAGTTCATGGAGGACTGTTTCCCATGGGAGAGATCGCACATTGGAGCAGGGTGAGAGTGGGAGGAGTCCTCCTCNACCCTGTGGATTCTGGACTGAAGCAGTTTGTGAAGAACTGCAGCTCATAGGAATAACTAACATTGTAGAAGTTCATGGAGGACTGTTTCCCATGGGAGAGATCGCACATTGGAGCAGGGTGAGAGTGGGAGGAGTCCTCCTCCTGAGGAGGAAGTAGTGACAGAAACAACTTGTGATGAACTGACTGCAACCCCTAGTTCTCATCCGCCTGTATTGCTGCAAGGGATGAGGGGAAATTGGGAGCAGAACTGAGTCCAGGAAGGAAGGAGGGGTGGAGTGGGGTGGAAAGTGTTTTTAGGATTTGGTTTTATTTCTCATTATCCTACTCTGATTTGATTGGTAATAAATTAAATTATATTTTCTCAAAACCAAGTCTGTTTTGCCCATGACAGTAGTTGCTGAGTGATCCCCCTGTCCTTACCTTGACCCACAAGCCTTTAGTTATATTTTCTCTTCCCTGTCCAGTTGAGGAAGGGACGTGATGGAGCAGCCTTGTTGGGACCCTGGCATCCAACCAAGGTCAACCCATCACACTTGCATATCGCAAAAACACAGATTTTCTCAGAACTCTCCCATTCCCCAAATTGGCTCTTTCACCTGGGGAGTCTTAACAGGAGGGTAAGTGGATTTTTGTTCTTTCTGCTTACAGAAAATGGGCATTTGAGCCAGGCAGAGAGGGAGCAGATCACCAGCTAGTAGAAATGACGAAAGAATCTTCCAAACAGCTCTAAAACTAGAACCCTCAGAGAAAGCTGTAGACTTCTGGCTTCCCTGCAGCTCAGTTGGTGTTGGTGCTGCAAGTATTTCATGATGCTCATGGGCTGTTGGGTTATGTGAGAACTACTCTCATACCTGCCATTCAACACACCTCCCTCACAGGCCAGCTGTCTGAGCGTTATAATTGCTGTAATTCTTCAGGCTTATGCAGTATTAACACGATGATTCTATATTTTTCCTAAATTAGACAGTCTCGTAGCTTATCTGCCCAGCTAACAGGCTACTAAATTATGGCATTAACAAATTGCCCTCCTTTCAGTCCTAGAATCAGCATAACTCACTAATTGCGCTACGGCTTTTGCGGAGCTGCCTGCTGCGGGTGTGTGCGTGCTGAGGCCAGGGTATCTGTGCAGAGGCAGGTTTCCAGTCCAAGGCCCAGGAGATGGCACTCTTTCACAGCTCATGTGCACACCTGGGCTGTGCTACAGCTGCTAATACAGCAGTCAGAGTAAATAACTTGCCTTCAGAAGTGATAATTTTCTGGTAAAATGATCAGCAAATGGAATTCTCTGAGTTCAGAAGTCTTAGTGGAAAAATACCAGACGTGTCTCTAGCTTTACCTTCTGATGCCAGCATATGAAAACTTTTCCCCGACTGACTGAATCGATTCCTTTACTAACTAGTGGTGTAGAAATAGCTTTTTTTCTTTATTGGCAAATGATTTCCTCAGCTCCTAGTTTTAGTCCAATGCCCAAGGTTGGCTGTAGCAAAAATATTCTTGCAGATAAAAGCAAAAGGTGATACTTGCACTGCCACATAAGACACTCTGGGAATGATAAACAGAAGTAAAAGTATATGTTGTCTGATCCCCATGTGCATTATTACCTGGGGCTTAGTGGGATTTGACCAGCTAATCCCCACGTTGGTTTTGTTATCATGCCGTTACAGGGAATGTGTTCAGGTAAGGTTGCAATAGAAGAAGATAAGGCACTCTCTGAAGCTGAGGAAGAGGGTGCAGGAGCAAGGCTTCTGTCTCAGGTGAGCAGAGGGTTTGGGGACCAGGGGAATAAGTACCCCTACCTCTGTCTTACTTATCTGTGCTGGTGTAGGATACAAGTGATGCTGGACAGAGAAATTCAGGTAGGGTAACAGAAAATGATATTATTTGGTATGGTTGCTCCACTTAGGGGGTAGACACTTGGTTTAATATCCCAGAGCACCCCTGCCAATTCAGGTCCTGGGCCAGGCTGTAGGAGAAGACACATCCCTGTAGGCATACACCCTCCGATTTTGGGGCCAAACACTGTAGATCTGTGTTGGACATATAGGTCTTGCCATGTATGAAGCCTGTCCTGTTGGCCCAAGCTCACGAAAGGGAGGGCTAGTTACATAGCCCCACTTTGATCTCTGTGGAGATTCTGTACAAGAGCACAAGCACTGTTCTTTGAGCTTTCTGACAGGCTTTGCTCACCTAAACCCATGAATGGCTTGTGTTAAAGCACGGTAAGCTGCCAGGACCTCGTCAGACAGACTCCATCTGAATTAACCATCCAGGACCTTTATCCTCTCCTCAGCTGCCACTACTCAAGGCAGCTTGCTCAGCCTGTCTGAGAAGACTTTCCCATCAGATAGGCAAAAGCAATAATCCTCAAAAATGTGCAGCACTTCAGAAAAAAAGAAAAACACACCGACCCTTAAGATTCTGTGAATCTGTGACCCCCCTCCCAACACTCATGTCCATTTAGAAATGAATACCATTTCTCCTTTGCTAATTGCAAATACTTGGCACAGTCCAAATGAAACCATCTGCATCTGCTAATTAGACTCCATTTTTTTTTAATGGAGCAGAATAAAATTCCACTGAGATAAAAGTCTTTTCTCTGGGGCAGCTTCCTGTCTTTCAATCTTATATCTTGTTGAGTCTTATAAAATAGTTGCCGTTCTCTCTCTCTTGCCTGTGATCCTATTCAAATCATCCATTAAAGATAGGTGTTAGATATATTCTTTGCACCTGCATGCCCTTAACACAGTCATATGCAGTGTCTGCTTGTGCCCTGTCCTGAAAGAGAAAATGGTGGTAACATACAAGAAAATTAATGATGTAGTACCATCTATTCAGAAGAAAAGTAACTGTCTCAGATAAAACCAGGGCAAATCCTAACTTCAGTTGGGTGATACAACAGTAATGAATCACACATTTGCTGCCTTTTTTTTTTTTTTTTGCTTTTAATAAACCTTCATTGTAATGTGACTTTCTGAAGAAAGCTGAAAATGTGAAGATTCTTGAGGACAGATGCAGAATTCCTGGCTCACGTAGATTATTTTTTTTTATGATTCAGCAGCAGAGGAGACATAAGGAGACGAAGAATATGTTTGCAATACAATTGAACCTCATTGATATTGAACATTCAATACTGCGTTACAAAAGTTCTTTCTTAGACCTTGCCAACTTTTTCCAAGGCCACGGCATCTGAAACAGTGTCATTGCTCCCGAATTTGTGAGTGAAGAAAAAATCACTGCATTTTTCTGGTTTTTTTTCCAGGATTTTTCAGTAGGCAGAAATGTTGTCAGCCCATTGTTTGCATATGTAAGGGTCATGTGTTTGAACACCAGCAAACCGGGACATAACAGGTGGAACACATACCTTTTACCAGGTAATTAGGAGAATGTATAACCTAGAATTCCCAAGAGGGAATGTGCTGGATCTTTGTGGCTGGAACCTCCCTTGTTTGTTACTGAAATTGTCTGCTGTTTGAGAGGTAGATTTGTCATCTGTCCCTTTGGGTACTGTCATGGCTTGGAAGTACCATAGAAACCTATTGGCTGTTCTCCCTGCATAGTCATTACCAGTTCTATAACGTAAGTCATGGCATCAGAGGTTGAAATTAGTTGGGAGGGACCTCTGTAGGCCACCTGATCCAGTCCCTCATCCAAAGTGTATTCAGCTAGGGTACGTTCTTCAGGGGTAATGCCCAGTTGCATTTGAGTATCTCCAAGGATGGAAATCCCATAATGTCTCTAGGTTCCTACTCTGGGCTTTTTCTGTGTTCCAGCTTGTATCCACCATTTCTCATCCTATTAATGTTCACCTCTAAGAAGAGTTCAAAGAAATAACATCCTCCCATCGGGGAGTTTTTAACAGCTGTGAGATCTCCCCAGAGCCTTTTCTTCTGAAGATGAGCAGACACAGCCTTCTCAGTTTCTCCTTCTGTGTTCACATAAACGTTTTGTAAAATTTTACTAATAGTGCCTTGCCTCAGCACCTACTGGCTTTCTCATCTCCATTCCTGATTCACTCCACAGTATTTCTTATAGGACACCTTGCCCTGCTAAACACAGGCTGCAAAACAAATGCACCTTAAAAAGTAGTTACTGTGATTTGGGCACAAATGGAGGCAGCCTCGGAATGCAGTAAAATGAAAGTAGGAAATCCAACCCTGTGTAGTCAAACTCTTAAAAAAGTCTTAAGAGTCAAACTCTTAAAAAAATAGTGGAAGTCACTGCAGTTTTGCATTATATCTGTGAATAAAGCTTCTAATTAAAAATCTATTAAACATGCATCAATTAATAATTCGAGTCCCTTAGATCAGTGCTGCTGAAATTAACATTTCAGTTGCATCAAGGGTCTTTTAATGATCCACCACGAACAAGAATATCTCTCTAATTAACTCAATGTCTTTAAAACAACAAGGCAATTTTAGGAGCAGTTTGCTCTTATCCCTGCATCAATTATGGTTGAAATTGAGATTTTATGACATTGGTCATGCCTCTTAGAAAATAGGAAAAAATTCTCGGATATTAAAAAATTAAATCTCACTTGGTTTTGATATTTTACTGTTGTTTCTGAAATAATATGTGGTATTTGTGGGAAGCAAATATTATAGATAAAAATGAAAAAGATTCAACCAAAGTTTTGAAGGTACACTTTGCCAGAAGGACATCCAGGTAGGAAGGACTCAAGGGACTGCAGACTTCTCAGATAAGAATCATAGCTTTTGGCCAATAAAAAGACAAAAGGACCTGAAAGATACGCCTCTTTCTCTGAAGAACTACTAGGCATCTTCATTTTCCTTTACAGACTTTCTTTGGTACTCCAATGGAGGGCCTGTCAAGATGATTGGGGTCAGGATTGTCTCATGAGAAAAGGCTGAGAGACCTGGGGCTGTTTAGCTTGAGAAGACTGGGGATCTCATCAACACTCAAGAGAATGGTGAGACACATTTTCTGTAGTGCCCAGTGACAGGACTAGAGGTAATGAGCATAAGCTGGAACACAACAAGTTGCACATAAACAGGAGGAGAAGCTTCTTTCCTGAGAGGGTGAGGGAGTTCTGGCACTGGCTGCCTGGGGACGGTGTGGAATCTCCTTCTCTGAAGGTTTTCAAACCTTCCTGGACAAGTTCCTATGTGACTTGACCAAGGTGAACCTACTTTAACAAAGGGTTGGACTAGATGATCTCCAGAGATCCTTGCCAACACCCACTATTCTGTGATTCTGATACTCAGGCTGTTCTTCAAAACATAGATGTCCCAAGGACAGATGTCCCTCATTTTAGAGACAGGGTTTAGCTGATGATATGGCAGCCATGGGTCACTTCATTATCAACGCTGAGAAGCTTAACTTTCCCCACTAGCTCACACAGCTGGACTCCTTGGCAGGAGAAAGAAGCCAGAAATGAAGACAATATAGTATAAATTCTGACATGTGCTGCTTGAATATTGCATGCATTACAGCTAGGTGAATCCTATTTCCATACAATCACCTTGTTCTTTTGAAGTTTCTTTTCAAAATCACTACATCCAATTCTTCTGTAATTCAAGTTCTGCCATAAGCAGTCTTCCTAAAACTACTCATCCATTATCCAAACACTTTTAAAGGCATACATTTGAAAAAAATCCCCCAAATTCACAGCTTCATTTATCTCTGACTTTTTATCACTGCTTGGAGGTTAAGATTTTAAGGACAGAAGCTCTACATTTGAAGGACACTTTATAAAAGGCTATCAAATGTATATGGGAAAGGTGCCTCTTATAATTTCCTTTGTAAATCCCAACAGGCTTACAGGTTACACCTGGAACAGATGACATTTTTCACATAGCTAAAATCTATTTGTAAACAAATGCATCAAAGTATTGGACCAACTGATCTGTATGTAATGAAAAGGACAAACAGAAAACATCCAATCAAGGTGAGGGATCGCAGTTGAAAGCATACAGAAAGGAATTATCTATTATCAAATCCCACACAATGTCCACTGCAATTCCCACTCCAGTGTCCCTATTCCCTATCTCCTGCTTCCAACCCAGTTTTATAGCTGCTCCTTTTTCACAGAAAAAAAAGCAATCAAAGCAATGATCAAAACAGCACAGAGAAACAGGCAACAAACAAAAGTCCTTGAATGCTTTGGGAAAACTCTTCCCATTTCTGCCAATCCCCATATCAGTATGAGCAGCCCTGATGGTTCTGCTGTGGTGCAGTCTTTAAACAGAGAATATATGCTTGAACACTGAGAGCATGCCACCTCTTTAAAGTCTGGCTGCCTGGGCTCAGGTCCCTGAGAGTAAGACAACCCAAGCAGTCATTGATATTTCAGGTCAACCATAGCTCTCTAACCACTACTCAGAAAGCTGTTGAGAAGCACCATTGCTGCCCAAAGAACACAACTGTTGCTCTACAACTTCTTATTTTATTAGTAGTCAAAGGCAATCTTAGCAAGCAGCAAAGTCCCTGTGGCTTGATAGGGAGACCTTCACAGACAGTACTGTAAATAGCTGTAACTATAGCTGAAAAGTCATAGGCTAACATGGAGCAGAGTACTGACAAGGAACAGTCAAATGCAAGAGGTGCTTTGGCATATGGTCACCTGCAAACAATGTATTTTAATGATTACTACCCATCAGCAAAACTATTGTGATGGCTTCTAGGCTTATTTTTAACCTGCCTTGATTTTCTGAAAAAATGTAACTGCTTAACTCACTTTCACAGAAGTTTTTTCACCTCCAGAAGCAGAGATTTGGCAGACACACCTGTTATAATAAAGGCAAAGTTGCCACAGAGTTAAAGGGACCTTGGTAGCCATCCTTAAACACTGTCTGGGGCAACATAGACTTTCTGTATCACATGAGCCATTTTCAAGCCTCTTTCACCGCTTTGCCTTCTCCCAGTCTTGTTACAGCTCAGCTGACCAGCAGTAAGTTGTAAAGAGGCAGTAATGGGATGCAAGATCCCAAAATGCAGCACCTCTCCCTGATGTTGCTCCTTAATTGTGCAGCAGGGCTGGATAAACAGCAAAGCCGCAGGGATGGGAGAACCCCAGCTCTACTCAGTTGCTGTGCAAGTCTGTTGACACCTCTCTTCCCCTAACCAAGCAAAAAAATGCTTTTCAAAGCTTTTGTCCAATTTGTGTCTTGCCAAAGGAAGACAAAGTAGTTTTCTTCATGACTAACCAAGATATTTCTAAGAGATCTAGTCCTGATCATTTTAAATAAAAAGTGGCAAAGCAGAAAAATATGTGAAGAAGGAAAAATGCTTCTTTAGATATTTTCCATCATTTTACAGTGAAACTCAGGGTTCTGCTCCACAACACAAACCACCAATTCTTGGAGAAAAAAAATGTACTTCAGAAATGTTAGAACTAGTTGTGGAGAAAATAATTTTAAAGCCAAATAATTTTAAAGCAATTTCACATCTGTTGTTTAGACTTGGCATTTACCTAGCTTTCATCCAAGACCTATCAGCCTCCTCTGACATGTGGTCTTTATCTTATAAACTACCACTATTAAAATTGATGGTTTTCTGCTAAGGGTGCAGCAAATAAATGGAATGCATCTGTTCAATGCTCTGTCTGGATGGGAAAGAGCTGTTTGATGATACCAATGTGTCTCATTGTGTAGATTTCGTTTAACCAGCCTGGACTGTGATTAGGTTTTTCATTTTTATTGCTTTCTTAGAAATGAACTATGAAGACTCACGTGTTGCATCCATCTCACTGAAAAGCATGCAAACACAACTGGTTAGCTGGGCTGTCTAGGCCAAAGCAGATTCACAACATCTCTTGGCCATATCTAATAAAATTATGGATCTGAAGCTATATTTAATTATCAGAGCCTTTAGCCCCTGCTGCAGTCAGTGTTGATACTTCTCTATGATCTGCTGTATATTTCTGTGCAGCTGTTGTGGCAGAGAGGTTTTTGTCATTTCCACCTCCAAAGCCTATTACCTGAGAAACAGCATCTAAGGTGTCAATGGCACGTTCATTTATTCTCTTTGCAGCATCTTCCTTTGATTTCTCCAAGAAGATGACCTGACCTGCCTGTCTGGGGTTTTCCAGAACTCTCCATCCTATCAGGAGCAGTCTGATTGACGTTAGAAGTGACAGACTGTTACGGCGTCATTATATGCTCGATTTTAAAGAGGTTATTGTGGCCACAGATCGAAGCAATAGGAAGCATTTGTAAAATGAGGTTTGCAATGAACGGAGCTTCAGGTAGTTCCGCTCAGGTCACCTAAGGCTGCAGTGACCTGTGCTGGGGCAGGGACAGCAGGAAGCAGAGTGATGTATCACAGGCTGGAAGGAAGCAGGCAGTGGACCCTGCAGAGAGCACAGAGGAGGAGGAGATGCAGAAAAAACTGTGATGTCCACCAAAAGATGAGCTTTTCAATACCCCTAGCAGAGCTCAGACTCAGAGAAGGAGCCAGGCAAATCTGATATAAGTAGTCTGACACAAATGCAGTGAACTATATGGTAGTGCCTTGAACAATGATACCCCATAAGGCCTCTCAGGTTTATAGCAAAGCAGGCTTTACATGTGCAAAGATTTGCAGGTCTGAGTATATGTCTTCCCTCCCTCTCTAATGTAGTCAGAGGGTGGATTCAGTCCATCCAATGTCTCCTGCAGGGAGTCTCTGCAATGCTGAGTGTCCCCAGCATTCTAGAAATGTACAGAGGCAGGGTTTCCCAGCCTAGGGCTCAGTGTTTCACAGCTATCCCAAGTATGTGCAGACATGGGCTGTGTGAGTTTCTGTTTCCCCTCTCACTCTCAGCTGCGGGAGTATTAGAATAGACTCTTCTCTGCAAATTACCTTTAGGCCCAGTGACTTCTGTTCACAGGTAAATCAAATGCCTCCAGGTTGGCTGGTCCTTTCCTACTCCTGTGCTACCAGAAACAACATACATTTCAACAAGCGTAGTGAATCTGAGAATCTTAGAATGAATTTTAAAATGGAATATTGACAGAATCTTGTCTATAGTTGTTGTTTGAACTCCATCATGGCAGATGAAAAAATATTACTTCATCTGTTCCCTGTATGCTATGTGATTAGTACTGGTGAAGATTAATGCTCTTGCTGCTAAACTCTATCTTCTTATCTGTGCTGTCAGATTGTGTTTTTCTGAAGCTTTTGAGTGTGTGAAACTAAACTTCTGCCAAACTTCTCAGAGACAAAGCAGAAGACAAGACCTTTTCCTCTGACATGGATGACGTGACAATGTGAACTGCACATCAGAGTGGCTGAGATAAAAATTAGCTGCTTAATTGCTGATCATTTCAAGCATCACCATAATGAGCTGGATGCATGCAGAGTCTACTGTGTTGTTCCTGCTGTATCTACACAAGCAAGTAAACTCGATTTTACAGTCACTGACTAAGGGTGTGAGACTAAGCACATACATATACATGCATACACACACATTCTGTCATTTTTTTTTCTCTTTTTTTCATGTATTTAAGTACCTAAAGAGGTGAATGTCAGGAAGATGGGGTGACATGCTTTTTTGTAGTGTCCAGTGACAGGACTAGGGGGAATGAACATATAAACTGGAACACAAAAGTTTTTCCACTTAAACACAAGGAAAAACGATTTCCTGTGAGCATGAGGGAGCCCTGGCACAGGCTGCCCAGGCTGTAGAGTCTCCTTCTCTGGAGGTCTTCAAAACCCAGCTGGACATATTCCTGTGTGACCTGATCTAGGTGGACCCGCTTGAGCCAGGGCTTGGACTATATTACCTCTAGAGGTCTCTTCCAACTCCCACCATTCTGTGATTCATGCTATGATTCTATGTAAGAATTTTATGAAGAGGTAGGCAGAAAGAGGCAGAAAGGTCTTTGTCTCAGACTGTGAGATATATGAAGATACATGTACGCTTCAGTTATTTTTTTTAAAGAGCAAGTTTCTGTGGAGTCAATGCTGATCTACATGTTCTTTTGCTCTTCTTTGTAGCAAATCTGACCTTTTTTCTTAACACAATATGTGAAACAACAGTTGTTTTAATTCTACTTTAAACACTAGCTCTAAGTCAAAAGTTTCTGTATGAACAGAAGACTGAATCTTGCACTCAGAAAGAAAAAAGAAACTAGGTGCAAGCACTAATGAATGAATCCATCAGCCCGAGAGCACAAGGGGAGACAGCAGCAACTACTGATTAGAATGAGATACGAACAACTGATAATAGGTTCTTCTTTTGTTGCTTGCATGTACTTTCTGTGAGGCCTTTCATAGATGACATTATTAGTACAATACAATGAATAACCTCATTATTTCTCATGAGTAGGTCCTGCTATGGTTTCCCCTTTGCTCTGAAGCTTCAGGCTGCATGGGCTGCCAGAGGTGACTGCACCCCTGCATGTGGATGTGCAGGGACCTTCATCAAAAGAGCTCAATTTCTCATTTTTTTACAACAAACAAGATCAAAGAAAGACCCTTTTCGAAACTGTAGCTCGTGTGACTGCGTTTCAGCTTTCTAAACACATATCCTGCTCTGGTTAACAAACGTGGTAGAATCTAAGCAAGTGCAATAAAAAGCATAAAATTTCTTGTTAATCTGTTCAGAGCAATTGGTTTGGCATTGTTTAGATTTTTATAATCTCTCAGATTTCAAAGGCTTTGCAGTCCAGTATATAAATGCTGATACAAGGAATCTGGTATCTTTATTTTTCACCTATTTTTCCTTTATAGTGCTGTAAATGAGATAAGACTCTAGAAGAGTTAACAGACAGATGCAAAACTAAGAGTGAAGGAAATACTTCATTAATGTTTCTGTGAATAGGAGAGTCCTATAAATATATTACTATTCACATTAATTTAAACAGGAACTTCAGGATTAGCTGTAAAATGTTTACACAGGAAGACTTCCTTTCAGCTCTAGAAAGATCCTTCTTTACATGCTTATGACAGCTGCAAGGTAGGTTTGATAAAGCTATTCAGTCTGCAAAAAGTAGAGGACTTGAAGAAATGCTGGAAGGCAGAGTCAATTCGACTTGCTGTGTGTGTTGAACTTTTGAGAAGGTACATGACAATGAGAGCTTGTTTCCTTGAAAAGTGGAAGGGAGTGAGGGCATCACATCACAGAGACAGGTCTGTGTCTCCACAACCTGTGTGGGTTATGAATTTGATGTTGTTTGGGTTTGAGACAGCATGTAGGGAGAAGGTCTTGGGAGGTTCCTCCTTTTTCAGGGGATTTATGATGGGGAGCCCTCTGTGAAATGGAGAGACAGGCCAGCTCAACACAACAACAGAGTGAAGCCTTACTAGCATGCTAGAATTGCCTGGTAACACATCATAGATCACACTGTAGCTATGTCCTGCGTATAAAACACCACATTTTCCAGTCAGATTTAAACACTGATTTTGAACCCTAATTATGGCAGAAGAAAGGGGCTGTTGTTTAAACCCACCAAGCTCTTGTACATGTAGAACTGCAATATGTTACCTCATTCTGACTTGGTCTTTCCTCTTAAGCACTCCAAATAAGCATATATTTTGTGATCATGTAGACGTGTACTTATACTGTTCAATGGGAGACAGTCTCCCTTAGCTGTGACAGAGAGAAGGCTGAAAAAAATTAGCAAGTGAACTGTATTTTTCAGAGAAGCATTGCTGACACTTTCCTTGTGTTCAGAAACCAGCTGGACTTTTTTGTTGGTTTTGAGCCATGGGATTTCTCTTGAGTCAGTTTTTGAAATGTTTCTCCTTAGGCTCAAGAGAGGAAAACCTTACCCTTTCAAATAAAAGTGCTTGAAGAAACAAACCAGATGGCATAATATTGTGAGACTTGGGACTTTGCAGCTTGCAGTAGAATAGCTTGCAGGAATAGGACAAGAATCAATAGGTACAAGTTCTTACTGCTCGGAAGAGTGAGTACCCATTAGTCTTAAAGCCCACGTTCATACAGCACAGTTTCATAACAGTAGAGATGCCCCAACCACATTGCAGGAAACTGGTTTGGCCACCAGGAGTAGGACAGCAACAGAGTGGTCACAATATCTGTGGTCTGAAAAACAGTAAGTTAACCCAGGAAGAATACCACATGAGGAGAGCATTGTCCAGGATACTTCCAGTCTAGCTGGCACGGTACAGCCTTGACCTTTCTCCTGGAGACCAAAAAACATACTTTTAATGAGAACAGCAACTATTCACTGTCAAACCTTCCTCCTCTGTGGATGAAGATGGAAAAAATCCTATAGTGAGATATAATTTGGTCTCAGTCCTGCTGCCCTGAATGTCTGGCTGGGACTCCTTGAAATAGTATCACAAGAGCAGTTCTTTCAGATGTTGGTCATAGCCCTGATGCAGGTAGGAATGACACGTGAGATCTGAGGTCTTTTGTTAGATGCTTTCCAGGAACAGAGCTCAGGAGTTCTAGAAATTATTCCAGCTTCAGGACTGGTTTTGATGGCAACTTTAATTCTAATTGCAGAGCACCTTGCCAAGTGGAAAAATTGCACCATTGCAATTCTTTATTAAACCAAGGTGCATTGTAATATAGCCAAGTCACAGGAACATACGAGTGTTTCGAAAATGGCATGATTCTGTTAGTAGTTCTTTGAAGATGCCTTTTTTCAGCTTGTGGGCAACGTGTCAATTAAGTTTGAAGTTGTTAAGAAGATAAGAGATAAAGGAACTTGTCAGCCATTACCATCAAGTAATTACTGAAGGTTCATTACTTACTGGAGCTATGCTTCCTGTAACACAAATTTGAGCAATCAGTGAACATTCTGAGCAGGCTAGATGATCTTGCATTAACTGTTGCTAGAGAGAAATGGAGGGGAGGACACAGGTTTGGCTTTTCTAGTCTACATAATCTGCCGATAGGTGCTAACAGTCTGGTGTCATGAAACCCCTTCAGTTCCAGCACATCCTTCAAGGTCCTTTAAAACTTTGAAACATCCATCAAGGCTTCGGCTATAGCTTAGTAATATACCATAATAACAGTTGGAAGAGGAATATGGTTATTAATCTAAAATTATATGTTCTTCCAAAATGCTTCCAAAAAACCTTCTTTTTGAGAATGGCCTTGTGTATGTGTTATTTAGGACATCAATTACTTTAGGCTGTTTTTAAACTAAAGCATGAGACTAAAGGAAGAAAAAGTGAGATTGTTTCATGCTTGTGTTTCGATGATCTTGTGGATGGTTGTCACTCTGCTTATCTTGCTGGCATACAGTGTCCCTTGTAGGTATAAGATGTTGACATCTACTTCTCATGTTTTAAAAAAAAACTTTACAATTTTTATGGAATTACACAGACTGAGGTTGTCCAAAATATTTTTTTTCTATAAACTCAGCCTTTCTCCCACGAAAAAGAAGACACTTTAATAAAAATTACAGATACAAAACTCTCCCTTTCAACAATTTCAAAAGGAAACATTTTAAGTTTTTAGTCTGAAATTAATTTCACTTTTAGCAAATTTTAGTAAAGAAAAATCCTGGAGTTAAAACAGGTCAAAATAAGTGAAAAGATGTAAAGAATATATATTGCTTATCATGAAAGACTGTACCTTCACCTCTTCTTTTCAATTACCAGTATGGAAATAATTTGCTGAGCAAAAGTTGAACTTTTTCCATGGATTCTGACCTCTTAGAAAATAAAACTATTAAAAAAAATTAAAAACAATTGCTTGTATAGTTGCAGTTGAAACAAAGGACAGAACAATTTAAGAAGGATGTGAAGGTTTCAGAGGCAGTAAACAAAGCTGGTGAAAAGGCTGGAAAGAATGTTCCACAAGAACGACAAACCCTGAGGGCTCTGGGTTTATCTAGTTAGGAGGAAAAGAGGTTGAGGGATACCTCATTACTCTCTGCATCGTCCTGATGAGGGGAAGCAGAAAGGGAAGTTGGTGAGCTCTTCTTCCTAATATCCAATGACAGGACACACAGGAATGGTCCAAAGCTACACCGGTGGAGGTTTATAGAGTGGACATTATCAAGCATTTCTGTACTGAGAGTGTGGTCCAACCCTGTAACAGTCTTTCTAGAGAGGTGATCAAAGCCTGTCAGTGTTTAAGAGCTATTTGGACAATGCCCTTAACAACATGCTCTAACTTTTGATAAGCCCTGAATTGGTCTGGCAGTTGGACTAGATAATCATTGTAGGTCCCCTCCAGCTGAAATATAATATTCTATTCTATTCTATTCTATTCTATTCTATTCTATTCTATTCTATTCTATTCTATTCTATTCNCTTTCTCCCACGAAAAAGAAGACACTTTAATAAAAATTACAGATACAAAACTCTCCCTTTCAACAATTTCAAAAGGAAACATTTTAAGTTTTTAGTCTGAAATTAATTTCACTTTTAGCAAATTTTAGTAAAGAAAAATCCTGGAGTTAAAACAGGTCAAAATAAGTGAAAAGATGTAAAGAATATATATTGCTTATCATGAAAGACTGTACCTTCACCTCTTCTTTTCAATTACCAGTATGGAAATAATTTGCTGAGCAAAAGTTGAACTTTTTCCATGGATTCTGACCTCTTAGAAAATAAAACTATTAAAAAAAATTAAAAAAAATTGCTTGTATAGTTGCAGTTGAAACAAAGGACAGAACAATTTAAGAAGGATGTGAAGGTTTCAGAGGCAGTAAACAAAGCTGGTGAAAAGGCTGGAAAGAATGTTCCACAAGAACGACAAACCCTGAGGGCTCTGGGTTTATCTAGTTAGGAGGAAAAGAGGTTGAGGGATACCTCATTACTCTCTGCATCGTCCTGATGAGGGGAAGCAGAAAGGGAAGTTGGTGAGCTCTTCTTCCTAATATCCAATGACAGGACACACAGGAATGGTCCAAAGCTACACCGGTGGAGGTTTATAGAGTGGACATTATCAAGCATTTCTGTACTGAGAGTGTGGTCCAACCCTGTAACAGTCTTTCTAGAGAGGTGATCAAAGCCTGTCAGTGTTTAAGAGCTATTTGGACAATGCCCTTAACAACATGCTCTAACTTTTGATAAGCCCTGAATTGGTCTGGCAGTTGGACTAGATAATCATTGTAGGTCCCCTCCAGCTGAAATATAATATTCTATTCTATTCTATTCTATTCTATTCTATTCTATTCTATTCTATTCTATTCTATTCTATTCTATTCTATTCTATTCTTCTAGTCTAGTCTAGTCTAGTCTCTATTCCATTGCATTCTAATTTAGTAGTTCGATTGCCTCTGTCTATGGGAAGAAAAGAAACAATGAATAGGTATCTCTTACAAATTTAAGATGTGAGAGAAATAGAGCTTTCTTTTTCACACATAAAAAAAATCTTCATGATGTATTTAGAGACTCGTCTCTTGTATTTCACTGAGTTTGTTGTTATTTTTTTCTACATTATCTAGAGTTTTAAATCAAAACATAAACATCAGAGAAATTAGTATTTTTAGCTTGATGGATGACTTCCTTTTCCACTTTGACAGTTGTCATGGTTTAGGCCTATCCAGGAACAAAGAAACATGGCCAAACACAAGTACTAAAGGCCTTTGGAGCTCCCTAAGGACAGGGAGGATTCACTCTCCACTTATGGTCCCAGGCAAAACAGACAGGGCTACACAACTTGGGGAAGAAAATAAAAATTACTTTAATCCACCACCAACTAAAAACATAACAAACAGAAAACAACACAGATTGGCAGGATGATGAAGAGCACAACTAGCTTACGGGGACAGCACTGCAGCTCCCTCCCCCTCTTACGAAGCAAAAAGCAGCTCCACGCAAATCCATGACATTAATGTAGTATCCTCAATTGACCCTCTCTAAATCATTCAGCAGCTATGTTAGCAACACCTCATCCTTCCAAGATGGATCACTTTATGAGGGGATCAGAGCTGACCCAGAGCCTGCCAGCAATTGTTGTCTATCCTGTAATAAGTTTGTTTGTTTGTGCCTTACATAAGGAACCAAAGATGTGATAGGATGGTCTATGAGGGCTTCCTCCAGCATGAAGGAACTCACATCATCTAAAAATAGAAATAGTTTGGAAACAGACAGGGATTTCAGTCTTTCAGTGGCTTATATGACAGCCGTGTCACAGCTACAGAGAGTGCACACAATGTCCCTGCTTAAATGTCAATGAGAAAAAAATCTGTACCGTTTCACAAGGTTAAGTGGAAATGTCAGTCTGATTGACCGATGTTTTTAAAAGAGAGACTCAGTATCTGCTAGAAGGACCCAAATTGGCTTTTATGCTTCATTTGTTCCCATCCTTTGGACAGCAGCATGTCTGTGAGGGCAAAGAGTTTTTCTTCCCTACCCTCTGCGGTGTAGCTGTAATGACTGTCTTTGAAAGATTGCCACTTTGCCATTAATGCTCTGGGGGAAAATTATCCATGGTGTTTAGTTCACTGGCTTAATGAACTTATATGTGGGATGAATTTGACTAACAGTTTCCATGTGAAGGATTATCAGAAGACCTGCTGGCCTCATCTATTTTATAGACACACATTTTATACAGTGAGTGAACTGTGCCTGGGACTCTGCTGCAACCAAAGCAACCAACAGGTTGCTCTGGACTAAATGCTGTAAAATGTCCTTCCTGTGAAATAGTCTCACTTTGTTCTCTTTATATACAAAACTAGTGAGTACAGCATATAAATCTAATTGAAAAATGACCTATCTAGTTTTGAATATATTGCCCTACTATCTCTACAAGTCTATTCAATAATCCATTACAAAACAAAGTCTCTAATTTAATTTCTGCAGGGATAGTGTTTAATGCGCATCTGTTATAAAATCAAGTGGAGGAATCAAATTAATTTTTGCCCAATTTATTAGACAGTTTTGGCTCTTCTTTTTTCATGATCTAGTTGATTTTCAACCTTCTAAGATGAATTAATCAATGCACAATTATGGCAAACACCCCAAGAAATAACTTTCAGTAACATGTATGCATGCCAGTCTTGCATGAGAGGACATGAGTGAATGCAAAACCATAGGTGCAGCAGATGAGATTTTTCTGATAAAAAAATACATCTCTTGTTGCTGTGGGATTTTTCACAGATTTAATCTTTCCCATAGAGGCAAAATTTGCATCTTTCAAGATTGGGTTGATTTTTTTTTCAGTTGAGATTGTTGATTTAAGGCTGATAGACAGATCTAGAGTATAATGACATGCTACTACCATCTACTAGGTAACATACTAGAACACCAGAGATACATATATGTTAAAAAAAAAAAAAAAAACACCTTCATACCTGTCCTCTAAGATAATTTTCTTGGTTCTTGCCAAGCTTTCACATTTTTACCTAACTGCTGACCTTAGCAGAAAATATCACTGATTGCATGAAAAGGTCAAAGTAAAGCTGCTATGTTCAGATTAGTTGAAAGCTTTGATATTTCCCTTGCACAAAAAAATATGTTTCCTGTTATGTCCCCCTAATCCACATTGCCACTGCAAATACACATACACAAGCATGTTTTTCCTTTATCATGAAACTGGATTGTAAAGAAACATATTCTGGTATGGTAAACTATGTGGGCTGAACTTATTTGTTGTTTAATGTATTCTACTTGCATCCAGATATTTACTGTTTGGAGCTAGCCGCGGTAGCCGAAATTTTAAAAATTTAATACAAGTGGCTGAGTGCAGCGGCAGGTGATGTTTCACCTTTACATGTATTCCCACAGAACAGCCAGCAAATAGAAACATCATCATTACTGCTTCATAACAAATGCTTTCCACGTCTGATGATACTTCTGATGAGACCATTTCTAAAGGTACCACTCTGTAGGAGGAAGTATCCATTATCTGACACGCTGAATTAATGCTCTCCATTTACAGGCTGACCCTGTGTGTTGAAAAGCATTGTATAATGCATGATGCCGCATAATTGAAGCAGGAAAGCTGGAGCACAAAGTATGGACAAGAACAAGACACTGGCAAAGGGAAGAAGCACTTCCAGCTTTGCTTTTATCTCTTCTCTTATAAATGTGAGCTCAACTGAAATACTAATTCAAAAGCCTCGTAAAACTGCTCAAACCATTGTATTGTTGTGGCAGTGACTATGAATTGGTATATACAAAGTTATGGCCCATAAAGCTGTGTGGACCTGTCAGGATTGCTAAATGGTGTTTGAATGGCATTGTAAGAAGGTGTCCTTTTCTCAGTTTTCTTGGTAAAGAATCAAGGTGCAATTTTGCAGTAGTGGCCTAGCCACACTCTTTTTAATTTAGATCTCTCTTGGATAAAGTGTTGAAGAGTTAGGGATCAGACTATGGTGAGCTGTAATCAGACTTTCATCAGTCTTCTCATAGTGCTATGAGCATGTGTAGTTTTGAACAGCTGACTTGAGGAGCTTCATGGCTGTTATTTTCTAGCTAAGAAAGGGAGAACATTAGCCTTTCTGCTCAGCACCTGACTTTCTAGGCAACCACGGGCTGATAAATCTATATTTCAGTACTAATAAGTGCTACTCCATAGGACATGTTATTTCATCAAGCATTAATTTGTGGGTGATTTTTGTAGCACGGATATGAAAATCAGCTCTTCTACATCGGGCTATTTGTTTAGAAAGTATTATTTCATCTGTATAGATAACATTTAGGAGTGGATAAAAAACAGTCATGAGACCTGCTACATTCTTTAGCAAGGTCAAATAGCTAAATTTAGTCTAAATTTTATGTCAAATCAAAAATATATCAAAATACCACCTAGCATCTTACTAAAATTGTGGCCAGAGGCTCAGTAAGGTTTCATGGGACTGTTAGTCTACCTCTTCTCACCCCTTTCAGTGGTATTGAGTTCCCTAGAAACTCTGATCAAACAAGAACGCAGGTAGATTTCTTGTGATATTTTTTCATGTAGAAGACATCTCAGCATGAGGAGGCATGGAGACCCTCATTCATCTCAGTGAGCTGACAGAGCCAGTAGCCAGGTGGAAAAGTGTAGCCCATTTGATATCCTTCTCTCTGCACAGCTGGACATAATGAACAGCTGTAGATAATGAACAGCTGTAGAAGGAAACCCATGCAGACATCTGTGTCTTGGCCCCATAGAGAGTATGGGGAAGAGATGGAGCAGGGCAGGCATGCAGGATAGTGCAGGACAGGGCTAAGCTGTGCAGAGTATGGAAGAATTGAATGAATTATTTATCATCACAATTCTTATTATTGTATACTTAAATGTTAGGTGGTTATATCAGAAATAATTTCTTGCAGGTTTTTGAGCAGTAACTGACAATTGATTTGGTAGTTGGATTTGACCCTCTGATGAAATAAACCTATGTTTGAAATTATGTCTTGTCTGAAACAACCTCTTATAGCCACATTTTTCTCCAATGCCATAAGAGAAGGACTAGGGGGTGGCAAAAGTCTGCTTTATGTACCCGATTCCACACAGGTTCTAGTCTAGATGGAAAAAATGTTAGAAAATAAGAATGTCCACTCAGAGGAAGAACTGCCACATCTCACTGAGCATAAAACATCAATCATTTGAAAAAAACCCACAAAGTATATTAATAGAGGCAATAGTATGGTTGTGAAATTGTAGTGTCTACTTCAGGGAAAAGAGAAAACCTCCACAGGATCCTCACAACAATCTGTGTCTCCTTAACCTTAATTCTCATTAAATATTTCAATTAGTACTTCTATTAAATCAGCTCAGGATGCTATTCAGCTAATTAATAAACTATATTTGAGTCTATTATCATGCCTTTAACATTCTGCAGCAGGTGAAAGTAAAGGGTGAGTTCCAGTGAAAGGGAGGTGAGCAGTAAAAGTCTAGGCAGAAGTTCTCATCACCTTGTGTCTGGTTTTGGTTGGAGTTTTTTTTTTTTGCATAATGGATGTCCCAATAGAATATTGAAGAAACAGGTCTGGAAATGAATGTCAGCCTTGACAAATGTGTATCTAGCATTGTCTCAGAAACTTCAAATCATGAAAACCCCACACCTTTTCAGGAAATCTATTCCAGATCAATCTCCTTTCTGTAAATTAGATTTTTCTGCAGCATAAAGAATATCTCTTATGCAGTACCTTAAGCTCATGACTTTTATTTCCATCCCCGTGGGTCATGGAAACAAGCTCATTGCATTCCTCTCTGCAGTAGCTTTTTCATATAGAAAGCTTGACTTGATGTCTTCCTTCAGTCTACTTTCTTTCCCTTTACAGCCTCTGTTTCTTCTGTCTGCCCTCCAAACATCCAAAGTTGTAGACCAGAACTTGTATTTGTTGTTTTCCACTCAATTACGTCTTTTCTGAAGTCTAAGTCCCCAAAATGTTTTGTCTGATGCATACCCAGTACTAACTCAAGTTACAGGATTACTTTTGTATGCTTTGCACACTGTGTGCTCAGATACATTCTCCATGAGAAAGCTTACCTCCTTAGCATATATGTAACACAGCCCATATGCAGCTTCTCATTTACTAGATGTAATAGCTCCTTTTCTGCAGGGTGCCTTCCTGCTCTCCTCTCTCTTCACAGCTAATTATTACTGCCTAAGTCAGAGTTGGATTTCACCTGATATTTTGGGGCCACAACTCCAACCGATCAACATTATTTTATATTCTACTCCTGTTCTTCAACATAAAGTCAGTTTATAGTACTCCTAAAGTTTAAGGTTTTTTTTTTTTCTATTTCATCATTAATCTTTTATCCTTCTACATAATTAGTGTAAACAATTAATAGCTCACAAGAATTTTGTAAAATCCTGCCCAATACTTCTGTTTAGTGCCACAGTGATCTGTCAATCTCTATTCCCAAATATGTTTAGAGAAAACACTATTGAACCTTTTTATATTAGGTTCATCTAGACTGTGTTTGTTAGCTCACAAGAAAGTCAGCCAAAAGAGTGTATGTGAGCTTACTGGAGTCTAGTAATGTCACATTACTGATTCTTCACTTTTCTTTAAACTTGTTGCAGCATCAAGGGAGGAAATTAATGGTTTGATATTTTATATAGAAACTCATCTTGGCTCTTTCTTCTGCAATTGTTTGTTGCATAATGCATTCTAATAATTTTTCTGGCTCTGAAGACCAACACAGCATTTTCTAGCTTCCCAACAATTCCTATCTCTCCTGTTGGAAGATGGTGCTATAATCATTCATCTTGTACCTTATGAAATGTCAACTGTCCTCAGCAGGCATCCTCAAACACAATCTCTGCTTGTTCTGAAGTTATTTCAACTCTTTCTTTAAATATTTTACAATATTCATCAGGTCCAGCTGGGCTGAAATAATGCAACCTAAACTTTTCCTTCTGTATTCTATCCTAAGTACTTGCCTTTTGATGCTGCTGTGAATTCAGTTAGCAATTCAGTTACAGCCACATTTTCTGGTGAAGAGTAGAGAAAAAAAGACACTAAAACATTTCACTGAATCACAGAATCTGAAGGGTTGGAAGGGACCACAAAAGATCATCTAGTTCAATTGCCTTGTCATAGCAGGACCCTGCCATCCCTCTGTAGCTTTATCTTGCTGTTGAGAGCCATTCCCCTGCAGGGAAGCTAAAGAAAAAATGACAAGGGTCCATACTGGGTAAGTCTTTCTAGTCACTCTAGTAGACTGGTTCAAAATAAGGTGCTATTCATCCACATTGAAGTGAGATAAAGACCTTAGCAAGCATAAAGGAAAATGATGGGAATTCTGTGGAAATTCCACTCTTAAGGGTAGAAATATGAATGCATAAAGATATTCACCTCTCTCCTTTTATGTCCTTTTCAAAACTAGATAATAAAAGCTATCTTTTTTTCTTCCCACATTTGGTAAGTGTCCAGAAGGGGACTGGAAGTTTTGATTTCCAGGACATTATACTTCCCAGGTTGAAAATAATAGGAAAAGAAAGGGCAGTGAGAAGATGAACATCATCTTCCATCACTATGACCAAAGCATATAACTTTCCTTCAATTTGAAAGAGAAAGGAGCTAAGTCTGAACAAGTGCATACAAATGATATATTCCAGCTAATTTTAGCCAACTAGCCCATGGCAGTGAGAGGAACACTAGAAAATTAGCTGACACTACTGACAATATTTCCCAGAAAGGAGTAATGAAAAGTGATACCTGGAATGTAATTTCTTTTCTAACAGGGTGCTTATTCATCTTCAAAACATCTTTCCAACTGAGAAGTAGTTTAACTATGTCACTTCAGAGTGTGCATGTAATAACCAAAAAGACTTTATGGCAACATTCCCTAATTCCCTAATTCATTTTCCACATTTATTTTGATTATATAATTCATTGGAAATCTATCTTACTTTGTATATCTTGTGCTCATTGAGAAGGTGATAGCAAGCATCTGGTTAACTGAACTGTAACAAAAGTTAACCATAATTATTCCATGGTCCTTAAAGGTTAATAACAGAGGGTTCTTGTATTAATTTGTATTAACAAGTTGTTCAACAGAAGCAGTTATACTGTGATTTTCCATTAGAAAAGCAACAGCATAAAAATCCCAATTTTTTTGTAATAATGAATAGTAATATTAGGATGTCATAACAACACAAGCATGATGATAAAACAAATAGCATGGATACACATCTGATGTAAATGCAATTGAATGCCATGAATAGCCAGTAATGAATTTGCCAAATGTAGTTCAGAAAGTACTGGAAAATTAGTAAAGTACATAAAATATGAGATGAAGGCACATTTAAGAAGATGAGCAGATGATTCCAAAGCATTGTTCCAGGACCTTGTTGCTAGATAGCAATTGGGACCTGTCTTTGTCCGTTGCTATAACTTGAGCCTTTATAAGGAAAAACTGTTTGAGATGAATGGGGAACCTTTCTCCATGACTCAGTTTCTGCTGAGTTAAACCTGTGGGCTCCACTGCTAATTTTGGATGGACTTTTCAGAAGCAAATCTAAGAAAAATAGCAAGTACTTAATTACTCCTGTTTAATCTGAGACATCAGGATGTGTGCAAGTGGCAAAAGGACCCTTCCGCAGCCCAAGAATGGGCAGATGGCATCTCTGCTTGAGGGATGTGCTCTGCGCTCTGTTGCTCACTGGGCAACTATGGATGCCCCATCTGAAGTCCTTATGGTGAGGTTTAAATCACAAGCCTGCTTATGCCTTAATGGAAACTTGAGTGCATATTTAGAAAAAGTACCTATTTTTGGAACCAAGGTTTTAAACAAGCGTGGCAATTAATGCCAAGCTGGAGTTTGTGTTTAGCAGATGTTTCCATTGGGAAATGAACTGAGTGAGAAAGTATTACTTTCACATGGCCTACCTGATGCTCAACATGGAGTTTCTTTTTTTCTGACATTTGTGCAAAATTTATACATTTTAATGCAGTACACTGCTCAAGAAATCTGCAAAGGATATCTCTTCAAAGTTGTACATTACACATACAGTCACATCCAACCAAGGAATTACAACTTAATATTCAAAAAGTAAAAGGCTAAAAGACATTGCTGTTTATGAGATGCAATGAGAAAAAAAAAAATCTCATGCAAGATGTCTAGATTGAACTGGTAGGCATATTGATGTGTTATCCAGCACTTAAATGAAGGAGCAGTGTATTTGTTTCCTACAGCACTGCAATCATAAAAATGAGTCAGAGAATTAGACTATCCATACTTTTATGAATATTTATTATCTTGCCATATGGATCCTGCTTCTATTTATAAGATCTTTTAAATATTCAGTACTCTGTAAAGATGCTCACAGAAATGTAGAGGCAAGCTCTTTTTCTATAGCTCATTGTAGTATATGAAATCATCTTTCATAATGAAGTAGAAAGAAAATTAGAATTATTTTTAATTGAAAGTGTCTATAAAAGAAAAAGAAATTAATAAAGGATGAATGAGTACCTTAAACAATCCTTTATTTAATACTTAGTTATCGCTAGTCTTATTGAAACTTCTGCAGACCAGTTATTTAAATGAAAAGGGATTGTACTTTTATAGGCTGTACTTTTGACAGCTTTTGCAAAAGCCTAGGAGGAAAGACTCAATCACAAAATCCTGTTCTCAGTTCAAAAGTTAGGTTACATTTTGATATAAAACAAGACCATTTGGTTGTGTGTCCTAGTTTCCTTATGAAATGCCTTGTAATTATTACAGGTTATGTAAGAACCCAAACTGTACTAAGGCATGTCTGACTCCTCTTGCTGTAATACTGGTAAAATAAAAAAGCCCTGGGAGAATCCAGACCCATAGGTCAGCCTTGTTGTTTGACTCATTTTTCACATAATAGAATTTCCTGAGATTTGTGGTCACTTTAACCTCCAACATGTTTCACAGCAGAGGCGAGCTATAGGACTGTGTCGTGCTCTAAATGTAGCTTGAATCATTCTTGATCTGCTCTCCTAGACCTTCCATACTCCTGTACATGCAGCTGAAGAAGGCATTGTTCCTTACTTCAGAATCCACAGATGAGTTGTTCAGTGACTGCACTGCGTTCCACAGATAAATTACTGTAGCGGTTTTGGCCTGGGCCAGGTTTTTCAGTAGCCAGAAGCTTCCTCTGTAGCTGACAGGGTTAGGGCCAGTCATTTTTAAGCTGGACCTTGCACCTGACCCAGGCCTGGCCAATTAGTGGTGGAGGTAACACCTCTGTCAATAACATATTTGAGAAGAAGTTGTTGTGCAGTGGCAGAACTGCAGCAGGAACAGGGGGAGAGAATGTGAAAACATCTCCACAGACACCAAGGTCAGTGGAGAAGGAGAAGGAGGAGGGTGCCCAGGCACTGAGAAGGCGGCTCCCCTGTGATATGTGGTGAGGACCATGGTGAAGCAGGTTGTCCC
>WBNH01007081.1:301435-388602 GCA_013401255.1 Urocolius indicus
GTCTCCCTGCTTTTATTGTTTCCTTAATAAATCAAACCTTTTTCTCCCTAAGTTGAGTCTGTTTTGCCCGTGACGCTAATTGCCGAGTTTGATCTCTCCGTCCTTATCTCAACTCACAAGCAGTTTGGTATAATCCTCTCTCTCTCTCCTGTCCAGCTTAGGAGGGGGAGTGATATTATGACTGGGTGGATATTGGGCTAAACCACCACGATTACCTTTCAGCAGTGGTTAAAGGGGGTCTTATTTATACCAAATAAGGTTAATTTCTTCCAGAAAAACTAACAGATTTCTGTAAAGTCTTACGTTAATTGGTGTCATCCTAATGAGTTAACAAGCCTAAACTGTAATTGTATCAGAGGAGTCAGATTATCTAAAAGCTACTTTGTAACAATATTTATAGGTAAGATATTGTGAGTTAGATCTGGAGATGGTGCTATTCAGAGGCTTTATGATGCTTTGTGTCATCTTAGGAATCTTGTTCTTTGGATAGATTCCACTGTACATCAGAGAAGGCAGCAGTAAATTTCCCAGGAGTTTGCCCAACTGAAAGGTAGAGATCAAGCTATGCACACTTTAAAATGCAGAACTTTTCCCTCTAGTTTCAATTCAAAAGGTAGCAGTGAGTATTTTTTTAATAGATATTCAATTCTCCCTTAGTTTAAACCTCAGTAATTCACACTAGTTACAGAACACTTTAAGCTTAAACCTGAACCAAACTTCTTAGTTGTAGGACTTTAAATTACTGCAGATCTTTAAAGCAACTACCTAGCTTTTCCAGCTATATCTAAAATTCCAGATTAAAGAACATAAAACAGAACATGTTGCAGAACCTTTTGTTTTCCTCTCTCATTTATATCAAAATAACTCTCTGTTTTCTCTGGAGCTGTCCACGGTTTACATTGATAAGAAAGTAAGGGTAACCACGGCTCACCTGTATTTATGTATGTATTTATGCCCAGCAGCATTTACCACCCCAAGGAAGACAAAATATGAAAACTAGGAATTGCAAAACCCCAGATGTACCAAACCCTATCAGAAGTAAGCAATTAGCCTTTTTCATAGGGAAAATTTTAGTTTGATGTTCTCCTTGCTCACTATTCTACACCTTGTCTACATGCCTTCCACCTACCTTGTGTTCCCCAGGGGCTTGTCATAAGTCTGAGAAAGAATGAGCAAGACATGCTTGCTGTTCACTTGCTGTTGACAACTAGGTGCCTGACCTCAGCCACTTCTGTTACTTGGAAGAAAACATATCTTTGGTCCTGTGTATAAAAGACAGAGAGGTAGGTGTGATCCACTTTTTTCTCCTCAGCTCTCCTATGTATTTGCTTCTCAGCACTGTATCCTTCCCTTTGCCTTGCAGTACAGCTGCCTACTCTGTAATACACCGTGGTGTTTGTGTTGCTCATCTTCATCCAGTAGTGATGGTTTCTACATATCCCTCAGGGGCTCATGACCCCACAAGACACCCTGCCAGGAGGATGACTTTCTGGAGGAAGTGTATGGGAATAATATCCCAGCACAGACATCCAAGAGCTTTCCAGGGCAGCAGCAACTCCTAAAGACAGCCATCAGCAGGTTAATAACTATGTGCATTTCTGTTAAAAAAAAACCCAACTCAACAAACAAAAACCAAAACCAACAAAAGCCCACTTCCGCAATCAGCTGGGCTTGTATTCAGAATGTATACAAATACCCACTTTCTATCAGAAGCAAAGAGGGGGTGGGACACCACTGCACTGCAAGAAAGGTAGGAGGAGAAACACAATACTGGGAGCATCAAACTGTTGGGTAAGTTTCTGAGCAGCTGTGTGACACAGCAAGGACAGCTTACATGTGTGTGTTTGTTTTCAGGGCAGCATTTACATCAGATTAAGTCCTTAGAGCTGCAGGGTGCAGATGTACATAGGTGCTTTTATGATAGCAGACAGAATATTTCCTGAGACAAGGCATTGGATTTGATGACAATAGTAGCAGTCTTTTTTTGATGTAATTGATAGCAGTAATATAAGACAAACGAGGAATTAATATTATGAAGGGCAAGTTTCTGTTGTTGCTGTCTTTCTCTGTGCTAGCACACTGCAGATTCTCTCATTCAGTATGCTATTCAGTCCAGGGACTGCTTTTATTGTGAGAATTTGAGGTATTGATTACAGCTGGTGGAAAAGAATTCCCTGGTATCACAAAAGCTTATAGGAACAGTAAAATATGAATTCCAGTCATGTGCATGCCCTTTCACAGGCTGCTATAGGCTAGATGATAACAATATCCCCTAAATGCGCATTGATCACCTGTTAGATTGACATATATGACACCTTTAATTGAGATAAAAGGCAACTTTTTCCATTTCATTTCCTCTTCTATGATAATTAGGAGTAATACCATTCAATGCTCACAGATCAAACAGATATGTGAAAGATGCCAAAGTGCAAGGGCTGGTATTTTTCTTCTGATTTGTTTAAAGGAGATAATAGTACATATAACTAACCTTCTCTGATATACCTCCCCCTGTTTCCCTTCATTTCCCAGACACTGACATTCGGGTGATTTCTGCAGACAGTGGTAACTTAAATTTGCATCCATTATTTTTCACTGCTAGGCATCTTACTACTGTGCTCCTCATGCTTCTAGCTCTGGTGCTGGCAGAGGCAGAGCCAGTCAGGCTGTCAGTGTCTCCTGAGACAAATATCACTAATCATTAAATTCTCCATCCACACATCATATCTGTAAGGCTGAGTTATTCCTATCATGTGAACAGAAATTCTAGGCTGCACTTTAAAATGTGCAGTAAAATAAGTTTAACATATTCCTGTTAAGGTGTAAGTTCACTATCACCTTACTTGTTTAGAGGTGCTTTCTGTGTGAAAGAGATGCTGGAAGTAATCTTAAAGAAAAGTTAAGGCAGCTACACACAAGCCATTTACATCCAAGCTACTCATTGTTCTGTGGTGAGCAGAGGAGCAGACACTTCTGGTATTGATCCATCTGACAGACATGACATCTGCTTCAGGATGCAAGGAACCAAAGTCTTGAGGTTATGAACCAGGACTGGTAGGTATCCACATGGCAAACATCAGCAGTTATCAGACAAATCTCACTGTGTCCTTCTCTGTAGGTTTTCAAAACCCACCTGAATGCATTCCTGTGTGACTTGATCTAGGTGGACCTGCTTTGGCAGGGAAGTTGGACTAACTGATCTCTAAAGATCCCTTCCAATCCTGTCATTCTGTGATTCTGTGATATCTTTATTTGATTGTAGACACACAGAAAGCTTGTAATAGGGAGACACATGTGTCGTAAGAGGCTTGATGGAGGAAATGTGTGGAGAAAACAGTCCCCCAGAGACTCTGAAGATCTTAATTATGTGAGAGGACTACAGATGGCTAAACAAGTTACTCGTGTTTAGCATCTGATTTTCATGTTTTTATTTAGACTCAGAAATAAATCAAACTGTAAACATCCCCACTGAAAGACATGGCACTCCTGCAGGGGAAACACATTCTCAGGTAAAAGATGATTGATATTAAAAAAAGTCCTTCTTGAACTTACTATCTGTAGTTACACTTGTGAGGAACTGAGGGGTAGATAGAACATATGTGTGATTCTACACACAGCATCTGAGACAGGGAGGAGCTGAAACCTCTTCAGCTGGACTCTCAGGGGAAAGCTAGACTCTGCCTGAATTGTGTTTCTCCTAGAAACATGGAGATGCACCAAGTCTGTGATTTAACAGTAATATAGCTCACCACTACTGCAATTAACTCACCAGTGAAAGATGGGCTTTGTTAGTGATTCAAGACACAGTATAGACTTCAGTGGATAATGAAAGAATGCAGAGGTCATTTTTCAAGAGCATGGGATTTACATTTTTAATAATTGTTCCTCTCAGTGATCCATATAATGAAAGGCCTAATGCATCAATCCTTAAGTTGCTTAAGGAAGGAAGAAGACATTTTTTGCCATAACTCAGCACCTGGCAACGTGGTCTTTACAAGAGAAAACAATTTATGCATTCGATACTCTTGATGAGTACCTTAGATTTAAAAGCAGTGCCCTTTTTAGTCAATCACAGTCCTGAATTTATGGCTTTCGGTGAAGAGGATGAATCTAACCAGAGAAATAGCACAAGAATTAATGGATTAGTCTTGCATTGTTCATCTGCATTCCTTCCTTCATCCTCAGATCACTCACTTACCTTGACATTTCTTTCAGTTCAGCTTGGAAAATATCTTCGCTTCTTTTGGCAAAGTAGACTTTAAGAACATTTCAGCCATCCTATGAGATATATTGCTTTTCATTTGGACTCCTTTTATTTTGGCTTTTGTCCCTTAAGTGAAGCTCATACAATTAATCTGATACATTGTTAAGTCAGAATATCTCATTATCTTGTATTTATAGTTCTCTTGTCCTAATAGAACATTATGCCTTTGCAAGGATGTCTAGGTTAGTTCAGAAATACATCCATTTTTGCCGTTGAATGCTACCATTCCACTATCAACTTAAATATAATTTAAAAATAAAGATATGGATTAAATGAATCTCCAGTCAGGGCACGTTTCCAAATGAAATGCCTGCCAGTGCGTGGCCTGTCACATAGAAGCAGCTAAGAATGGGAATGGAGGAAGCCAGAAGCCTCCAGAGAGGCAAAAGCAGTAGGTAGCTCTAAGAGGATCATTGCTTTTTTTCTGTCAGACATGAAACCATCAGGTTTCACTTAGTAACAAAAAAACCCAGACCATACTGTGGTTGTTCCAGACAGAGATGCAACAAGCTCATTGCTTTGTATGCAAACACACTAAACCAAATCCTCCAGGAAAACTCACTAATAGACTGCATAGAAAGATAACAGGGTAAAGGAGAGGTTGATAAATTTAAGTGAATTATCTTAAAAATATTATCAGATCTGTTACTTTGTTTCCTGCAGTGGTGAAATTTCAAAAGCAAAAGCAAAAAACAGCTTTGTTAACTGTTCTGTGGCCTCTCTGACCTTAGTTAATAGGCTACAGCTCAGTGGAGAGTTCTTCCCATGAGGAAAAAAGGCTGGCAGTAGATTTAGGCATTGCTGATGTGACCAAATCTGTTTAGCTGGAAAAAAAAAAAAAAGTGCTGGAACCTGTTTTCTCTGGCCACAGCAGCAATCAGACAAGTCTCTGCTCCCAGCCTCCCACAGAAATTATCCCTTTTTCAGACCACACTGCTAACGCTTCTCCTAATGCATCCTGTGCTTTTTGCTCCCATTTTACTCAGCGCAGGTGCCCTTCACTTTCTGTCACAGATGGCAGGCAATCATGGTTTCAGCAATCAGTTCTTACATGCCTGCATTTGTCTTGCCCTTCTCCACTACCAAATGATTCATCCTGCTCTCAGCCTTTGCAGCATGCAAGCCAGTGTTTGTGACAGCTTTCCTGTCATTTCTGGTACCTGGTTTCACAGAGCAACCCTTTACACTTTACGTCCCCTTTACACTTACCTTGAGTGAAAGGCAGCTCTTACACTAAGGAACTTTAACAACATTTAGCACAGCTCAGAAAGTCTTTTTTCACAGGTAAAGGTTACACAGGGAGGCCCTCATGCCTCTCCCACTTAAATGAACTAGATCCCTTTGCCTTTGGTAGGGACAGAATGAAATATTAATATGTGAAAGTTCTCCTCTGGGGTGAGCTGAGCTATTTCTCAAGTAATTTCAAAATCTGCCTGTTTAACCAGGGAATATGCCTGAGTTTTGCTGCTGTCATTATTCACCATCAGATTCTGAACCCACTGCACAATTCTACTGTTAGATCACTTTGTCAAATACTGAAACCCAGAAAACACTGAAATGGATGCTTAAACTGAGCCTCAAGGAGATAAGTATTATTGTAATTTTTGTTACAGCATTATTAAATTCTAAGTGTCATTCTAGTAGTATTATATTGGAAAAGTCTCTACTGAGGAGTTTTACCAAAAAACATGTCTGGATCAGAACCTTCCTTTGCAATTGCACAGTGAGATATTTATGATATGTAGTAAAATGATTAATGCTTTTATAAAACATACATCAGCTTTTTATGATGCATTATCCTGTGTTGCCTATTCTGCTTTAATCACAGCGGGAATAACACGCTAATTTAAACTGGCAGTGACAAAGGAACCTGTTTTATTTTCATCTCCATTCTGTGTCTCTGGTTTTGTAAAGGAATTGTAGTCCTAAATTATATCTTGCATGCAACTGAGCGTTCTTATAAAGCAGATGAATGCTAAAGAGAAGCAGGGCACTAGAACCTATATTCTACATGCAGTCCTGTTGTGCAGGGATCATTTCTCATTAAAAGAAAAAAAAACAACAAACAAACCTTTGGTGTGTTTCTAAAATAATTTTTACATAGATGAAATTGCCAGCACTGAAATTAACTTCTAATAAATGTAAAGGTCAAGTCTTTTCACAAGAAGTACTTTTATAGCTAGAGGTCCTTATAACCTTACAAAAACATCTCATAGAATCATAGAAACGTTTCAGTTGGAAGAGACCTTTAAGATGTTCTGCTTTGTTTTTCAGTATAAAAAATAATTGATAGTGACATTTATAACACTATGAAAGAACATCTTGTTAGGTGAAAAGACAGTTCCAACAACTCCAACAACTGAATGTAGGCATATTTATACCTAATAAATACAGATTTATTCATACTCCTGAAAGAACTCTATTTTTCCACTCACCAAATCTTGCTGAGCATCCTGTGTTATTAAGCTTTAAGTGTAAAGCTCTGCAAACACATTTTTTTGAGGAGAGCCAAAGCACTTTAGCGAGTCTGGTAACTAGCCTGTCTGGTCTATTATCCTCCATTGCTGTAAAGATAAGTTAATTGCCCAGTGAAATGATGTAGACTATTTTGGACTTTGCTCTGTTCACAGCCAGTGACTGCAGGGTACCAGGTGCTGTAAGACAAAGCCATTGCTTCCCTCATACTATTTTGTTTGGGCCGCTATGATGTAAAAATTGGATGTGTTAGTTGGAAAAAGAACAGCTTTTTTTCTTTTGCTTGGTTTTTCTTTTGTACAGTAATGAGGGTATTGCTTGAACATTAGCATAGATACAAAGAGTAGGAGTATTAACATATTTGCTGCCAATTTCATACCCTAATAGCATGTTCTCCCTGGAAGCGAAGTATCTGACTATGCATAAAGGCATCCTTCAAGACTCATGCACCTGCAAAATATGAATCTTTGTATACCTGAAAAGTTCCAAAAAGATGGTCTGAGCTTTCTGTGCTCATAGCTTATTCCTCATCCCTTTTTTGTTATTGTTTTGTTCACATTTAAGCTGATGGCAGCCACTGATGGTTTGTAAATGTTATTGCCAATACACCTGCTTCAATGTGCTCCCTGGCAATCATAGGTGACAAAGCCAATGTCTCCATTGCTGACCTATTAAGGCCACCCTCTCTCTCTCTGAAACTGTCTGCACTGTAACAGAACTGGGTTGTTTGCATCCTCTCTAAGAGGAAGACAGGTTGACAAATAGCCTCTTGGCATTTGCACTGGAGCATTACAGTTCAGGACACAAATTCCCACCAGTACGCCTCCCAGATGCTTCAGCCGCAGGTGCTGGGATAGGAGCTGTGTACATTAATTTTGCAGTGACACTTGCCTTCCAGTTAAGAAGGGAATATTGTTCTTTGCTGCTTCCTTTATTTATGAATCCCTTGCCATGAGGTAAAAAAATAAATATTAATGGAAATGGGCATTTTATTTCTATATTTCAATAGTTCAGAGGTTCTTTAAGGAGGAGTCAGAATTTCCTGTTTTAGACATGTCTGGGTTTTGGTCAGGAAGAGGTTCATTTTCCCCTCACTGAAAAGATAACTCCTTGTGGTGGGTGACAGGTACTCACCAAGTCATTCTACCACTCCCCCTCCTAAACTAGACAGGGAAGAGAGAAATATAATGAGAGATTTGTGAGTCAAGATAAGGACAGAAAGATCACTCAGCAACTAGCATCACTGGCAAAACAAACTCAACTTGGGGAGAAAAGGAAACCCTTTATTTATTAATGAAGCATCAGAACAGGGAGATGAGAAATAAAACCAAATCTTAAAACATCTCCCCCCACCCCTTCCTCTTCCCAGGATTCTCCTTCCTTCTCCCACAGTGGCACTGGGGTAGAAGGAGGAGAATGGGGGTTACGGTCAGTTCATTACAGATGGACTTTGCGGCTGCTTCTCCTCAGGGGGAAGCCTCCTGACACTTCCCACTGCTACACTGTGGTGTCCCTCCCATGGAAGACAGACCTTCATTAACTTCTCCAATGTGAGTCCTTCCCATGTGCCACAGTTCCTCACAAATTGCTCCAGCTTCCTATGTAAAAAATTAACACCAGCTATATGCCTCGCTGCAGCTATTGTGGAATGCTGGGGCTTCTGCACTGTATGTCTCACTCATATCCATGTAGTCACTGAATTGTTCCTCACAGGATAAACTCTGTGTCTGCCAAACATCCAATATTTTTTCATAGACCAGAAATAAAATATTGTTTGCAAGAAAACTAGGCACTGAAAAATCACTGAAGCTTAAATAGAAGCCAGGAATTTTCCTGACTTTTAACTTACAAGAAAGGTAGAAGGCTCTGGGGCTATTTTTTATTTGTTTTGTTTTGTTTTGTTTTTTTTGTTACAGATATGGACATTCTGGCTGTTCATCTATGTTCCAGGTTTGGCCACAATCTGTTTCTGGGTGTCTGTCCTACATAACCACAAATGAGAAAGGAGAACATGGAGGGATAATGAGTATGTGTCAAAATCTAGCTTTGATACAAAATCCAAATGTGCCAAGTGCAGCTCACACAGATCTAGTGTACATACATATATGTATATATATGAGATGGGGAGTCTTTCTTCCAGACCCCAAGTACCCTCCTCTCCCTCCTTCTCCACTGACCTTGGTATCTGTGGAGATGTTTTCACATTCTCACTCCCTATTGCTGCTGCAGATTAGCAACTGTACAACAACTTATCCTTCTCAAATACATTATTCACAGAGGTGTTATCTCAATCACTAATTGGCCAGGCCTAGGTCATCTTAGAATTGACTGGCATTGGGTCTGTCAGCTACAGGGGAAGCTTCTGGCAAAACTTTGTTTAAAGAAGCCACTCCTGTAGCCCCTCCACTACCAAAAACCTGGCCCAGGCAAAACCACTATACTCCTGTCTTTCAGTCTTGGTGAGCTGACTAACTCAGAACCAGCTCCTATGACTTAACATATTTAACCACTTCAGAAACAAATGGTGCTTTCATGTTACAGTAAATATTTTCAACACACAGCCATTCACTGATGTCTTAAAGGTAGAAGATTCACACTAACTCGAACAGCTGTCACATTGAGAGTCATGGTATCTGAGGTGTGTATAGATTTATTACATTCATGTCACTTTAGGCACACCAGTGATACACTGACTTTGTGACTGCTGTAACAATCATATAGCCATTGCCTTTGCAACCTTGTAATCAACTTGATATGCAGTTTTACTGAGCAGAATTGATTTTTCAACAGTTACAAATTAAATTAACTGGTTTTTGAATACATTTTAGAACCTTACTATTCTACAGGAAGTATATTAGGCTGAATTGGCCCTATATGATTAGTCAAAAGAACATAGTGAATATGCAGAACAAAGTCTGTATGACTATATTTAGACATGAAATTAATAAAGAATCTTTCAACATCTTACTTAAAACTTGTTTTCCACCACACTTACCAGGAAAACTGTCTTAAAATCCATGTGTTTTGTTTCTTAATAATCTGCAAAAGAGAGCCAACAGGTAATGGAATTAACTTCAATTAAGAGGAGTACAGAATCAGCCTTATTAAAAATAATATAATAATAAAATAATATAATAATATAAAGGAAACCACAACCTAAAACACTGAGCAGAAAACAACAGAATGATATTAATCTTGAATAGGTGTAAGCTTGTGAGTGAGGAATAAAAATTCGATCTGTCCCCAATATGCTGTGAAGATGCCATGGGATAATTTACATTTCTGGTTTAAAGACATAACTAGAAGCATTAGACTAATAGCTTCTAGACTAATGCCTAGAAACATTAGACATGACAGATAAAATTGTGACATCAGGTCACTGGAGGAGGCCCTCTCAAACTTCCCACTGCTACAGCATGGAGATCCTCCCCACAGAAAACAGTCTTTCACAAACTTCTCCAACATGGGTCCTTCCCATGAGCTACAGTTCGTAGCCCACTGTCAGCCCACAGATTTGACTTAGGATCAGTGTTAGTATCTGGGCAAAACTAAGAAGTGAGACAGCTCTGAATCCCTTTTCCTTTCCACCAGCAAGTGTTATTAGCTCAGTGCTGCTGATTCCAAGCATGATGATCCCAGCAAGGCATATAGATAGTGTTAATTTTTTCCATGGGAAAGAGATGAGCCAGAAACCAGCCTTGGATGAACAGTGTTTTATTTCACCTAATATGAGCCATGTAAAGTCTGAACAATTCAGCTCTCCATAACAGACCTTTGCAAAAGATGATTCATCCTATATGCTTAGTCTCCCATTCTTAATGTTAAGGTAAGATGAATCACCTTTTAGAGAACTCTATATTTCTTTACAGATTACTGCATTTACTTGATTGACTATTTGGTGCCTTTAGTGCATGGTATGTGCCTAATTTGATTAACTCTCAAATTGTTCTGGATGGTGAAAATTAAGAGATTTGTATTTCACTTAACAGCATTCTGGACTGTTTGCAGAGCAGTAAAACTGAATGTCTATTTGAGACTCATGGCAAGCTTGCCTTCAACCTACTGAGAAAAATACCTCTGAATTCTTTAATCCTACAACATGTATTTTTTAAAATCTCACCCTATACTTTTATATTCAGAGTTCTGTTAAATTGTAAACAAGAAATACACTGTGGGGAAACAGACAAATAGGAATTATGGTCCTGATACTGCCAAGTGCATATAGGTGCATAATACTACAAATTTTTTTGTGCCATTGCTTAAATACTTGCAGGATATTAATGTATAGTTTCATCAGGAATACACAGCAATAATTCTTCAAAATTTGACACAGAAAACAAACACTGAAAATGTCCTATTATGCAGGAGGTATATAAATTTATAGAATAAAAACTAGCTAATAGTAAGATAATAGTAACGTGGGGATACTGTAGAGATAATATGAAGAAAAGTGAGCATAGTGATAGAGAACATGTCATGCCATGCCCCTCTTTACTAAGGTGTGTATGCATGGATACATGAGAGATGTACATTTCATATAGGCCTGTGATGCCACTGGACCTTCTTGGCTTGCTTATGTCTTTCTCTGTGTTTGAGAGAGGATGTGAAGGTCATACTCTGCACAGAGAAGCCTCATTAATACAGATGGTAGGAGTACAGTCCATAGGAAGTTGATTAACAAGGCACAAGGTTCACACCCAGAAGTCTTTCTACAATACACCTAAGAACAGCTTCCCTTTGTTTCTTCTTTACTATAAACTACTAATTTGAAAATCATGGCAGGCAAGCTCTGGTAAGAATTAGCTGCTGCCCTCACTCTATAATCATGGGAATAAGAGTGAAGAACAGTTCATTAACAGATCAAGAACAGTATTGTTAAGTTTCTCCAGGGCCTGTTGACAAGTGCAACTTATAAGATATCATAGAATGTTTCAGGTTGGAAGGAAACTTAAAGATCATGTGGTTCCAACTCCCTTGTCGTAAGCAGGGGCAATTTCTACTAGACCAGGTTGCTTCAAGTCCCATCCAACCTGTCTTTGGACACTTCCAGGGATGGAGCAGCCACGACCTCTCTGGGCAACCTGTTCCAGTGCCTCCACACAGTGAAGAACTTCTTCCTTACATCCAATCTAAATCTATTCTCTTTCAATTTAAAGCAATTACCCCTCATCCGTTCACTACATGCCCTTGGAAGAAGTCCCTTTCCAGCTATCTTTTGGGCACCTTTCAGATACTGGGAGGCTGTCTCCCTGGAGACCTTCTCATCTCCAGGCTGAGCAACCCCAACTCTGTCAGCCTGTCTTCATAGGAGAGATGCTCCAGCCCTCTGATCATCTTCATGGCCCTCCTGGGGTGTTGCTCCAACAGGTCCCTGTCTTTCGTATGTTGGTGCCCCAGAACTGGATGCAGTGCTGCAGGTGGAGTTTCACAAGAGGGAAGAATCACCTCCTTCAGCCTGCTAGCCACCATTATTTTGATGCAACCCGTGGCATGGTTGGCCTTCTGGGTTGCAAGTGCACATTGACGGACTACGCAGAGCTTCCTATCAACCAACACCCCCAAGTCCTTCTCCTCAGATCTACTCTCAATCCACTCCTCTCCCAGCCTGTATTTGTGTTTGGAATTGCCCCAACCCCTATGCAGGATCTCACACTTGGCCTTGTTGAACTTCATTAGGTTTTCAGGGGTCCACCTCTCAAACTTCCCTTCCCTCTAGCCTGTCAGTCATGCCATACAGCTCAGTGCTGTTGGCAAACTGCCAAAGGAGCCTTGATGCCACCACCTGTGATGCCAACAAAGATGTTAAACAGCACCAATCCCAATACTGACTCCCGAGGAACATCACTTGTCACTGCTCTCCATGTGGACATTGAAGTATTGACCACAACACTTTGAGTACAACCATGCAGATAACTCCTTACCCATCAAGTGGTCTACCCACCAAATTCATGGTGGATGTAGAGACCAGGATGTTGTGAAGGGTAGCCTTACAGGCCTGGGCTTAGTGCCATTCTAATTAAAGTAGTACAGCTTTTGGTCAGGTTTCAGCCAAGGCAGGTTGGCTCAAGCCTACCAGATATATATTATATAAATTCATCCTGAGTGTACACCTGCCTTCAAGATAAACAACCTGGTGCTTTCAAGCCAGCATCAGTGTTGCATAGCTTTGTCAAAATAGGTTACTTCATCACAGTTCAGTAGTTTCAATGATGTAATTTCAAGAAGTCTCAGTAAAAGAGCTCTTGAGTAAGATCCAAAGATATTCTGACATACAACTCTCATTTCAGCCTTGACTGTGTTAAGAGGTGCCTTACACCAAAAACCAAAGAAAGCCTTCCTAAATTGCCTCCTGCCTGGCATATCAGAACAGAAGATCAAAATATGGCTCTGCACATTCTCAATTGCTTACATAGGGATTTAGTATTTGGCTTACTCTCAAAATTCAGGGAACAAAGGAGCTTTCCTGTACCTCTTATTTCCTCGTATGACCGTGTAGTCGCAGTCATAATCGCTTGTCGCCACTAACTTCAATGACACCTGGTAGATGAGTCTGGCCTTTATATTTTTACAGTAATATAGGAAATAATCCGTACTTCTTTAGTTTGCCTATGTATCTAAGCGTTTGTCTTGTTCAACCATGAACCAGCATCTGGCTGCTTGCTGGAGGATCACAGAAAAAAAAAAAAAACAACCTGTCAGCCTCTGCCTCAGAAAGCTCATAGATAGCTCATTGTGCAAGGGAGGACCAACAGGCAGATTGGATGCACACATAAATGAGACAACACTCATCTGCAAAACAGCCAGAAGAAGCCATGTGGCAGCAGCTTCACAGTAGTCAGTAGATTCCTTGACTTCAGAGCAGAGATCTGTGGGAGAGAAGGCATGTTCACAGAAGATGTGTCCCAAGTCTGAAGATTAAACTTGCCAGGCTGTTATCCTCTATTATGCCTCTGATTTTAACTCTCTGTAAAATGGAGATAAGGTTACAGTACGTCTTCAAAGGCTGTGGTGGAGTCTGACTTGTTAGTGTTTGTTTGATCAGTGAGTAGAAAATTACAGAAGTTGAGAACCAGTTGCACACATCATTTTTTCAGAAGGAGCAGTCTAAAAAATAATTAATTTAGAGCTGACTGTACAAATACAAGGAAGACAGCAAAGCAATATCCATCTACTTTCTATGTAGGTTTTGAGGACACTATAATTTCAGTAGCAATGCATAGACAGAAATATAAAAAATGAGTAAAGATAATCTACCATATCTAATTATTTGAGAATTTGATGCTATCTAGCTTGGAAATGCATGAGATTTAGAGATCTTTTGCACAGGCATTCTCCTCCTCCCATAAACTATTGCAGATGATTTTATCAGTTCACGTGGTCTCAGCTTCCTGAGGTTTACAGGTGTAGAAAATATTTTACCTAACTCTAGATAGCTAAGAGCCACTTACCTAAAAGCTAACATGTCTAGGATATCATAAGGTAACTCAAACAGTATTAGGTTCTTGTGTTTATACATCTGAAATGAGTGTTAATTATCTGAAGTGTCATATGCATACTTCGTATATTCCTCCCCATTTATCAGCAGCTTCATTTGTTGTCTTGGATTATCTGTTCTCTCCTTGTGTACAGACTGGGGCAGGTTCCTCTGCTCATAGATTAAACTATTTACTTCTACTGCCCACACAAGTTAAATGAATCTTTTTGGTACTTCATGTTGATTCCATAAATGGTTTTGTTTTGTTTTGTTTTTCTTGATGAAATTTTCTGCAAGGCATTTGATTTTGATTTTACTACAAGTTACTAGAATGTAATGTGTCTAATACTATATAGGTAGCGTGCCCTGTATGTTTTGAATTTGGCATTTAAGATGGCAAGTACTTCATATTATTGGCCAAGTGTCTTTCAGAATTATACATAAAGGGCAGAAGGTCAGAAAACCAAATCTGATCATGAACATGGACACAAGTATTTGCCTTTCCTGACAGCTGGCTTAATTATCTTTATAAATCTATTTACTTTACAATAGACATGACAGCATATTTTCACTTTAAATCATTGCAAAGGGATAGCAGCAGCTGCGGTGCACAGAGGTGAATAATATAATAACTAGTCCAGAAATAACCCAGCCTGCCAAATGCTGGTGACAAACTTCAGAGTTCAGAAATGTGCTTCACACCAGTATGCGGGAGAGTCACTGATTCTCTGAAGGTTATCCAAGCACTTCTGCAGCTTTGCTCTGGAAATCACAAAAATCAAGTTTCTTTCCAGATGGTTTATGCTTTTCAATTTTTTCTATGGACAAAAGGCAGAAATAGTAATTTCTTCAAACGGATGTTCCCAGAGTACAGCCAGATATTAAATGCAGTAACAAATGTCACCATTTTTTCCTTACAACACTATTTTTAAATTTTTTTTTTGAGTAAACGTCAAACAAAATTGATCTGGTTCATAATATAACTGGGGTTGGAAGCCAGCAATGCTGCTCCACAAAACCGTGCCAAGAACCTAGTGTCAAGGTCATTTTATTGTGTGCAAACCCATTCCTAACTAGGCCATCAACAGATAAATGCAGAAGAAGATGAAATAACGCTTCCATGGTTTTTAAAGTCTCCTTTTCCCTATATATCTGTAACTTGTCAAATAGATTGTAGAAACCTATCCAGTAAATTTTCCTTTTGCTAAGCTGCTCTGGTTTCCATAGCAGTTAAGTTTTCCTGCTGTGTGGCAGGAGTCTGCTTATATTCTCTGCTCCCTTACTCTTGCCTTGAGATGAGTTGTAAAGTCATTGACGTGAAACACATGTAAAAGAGAATCAAGTTATACCATCTCTCAACTGGGTCTAGCTGTCATGACAGACACTGCTCACCAAGGCAATTAAATGAGGTGCTACTTCCTTCCTTAAAATTAGGTGACATATTTGAAGCTTGACTGATGTCTAGGCACAATCTCTCCATCACTTCCAGGCAGAGATAATAACATCAGCCAAGTTCTGACACAGTTCTCAATATTTACTGCCTCTTTAATAAACTGATGTGAAGTCCTGAATGTGCTGCAGAGTGCCGAGGGCTGGATTTGATGGAGTTGTTTGGGTTTTTTTTAAAGTGGGGGATTTAAACTTTTTACCTGAAAAATAGAACAATAGCATGTATCTTGATTAAAATGAATTATGAAAGTGCCTCTGAAGCAGAAAGATAATTTTAATCTTTAAATACATTTGAAGATCCAATAAGCTTGAATTTGTCTGAAGTTTACAGGAAAAAAAAATGAATCCAGGAAGGGGAAGACAGGTCCCCTCCATCAAGAGTCACATATGCTGTTGGCATCTACTTCAGTTATAAAAAATGACCAGGAGTCAGTAATTTTCATTTCAAAGATCTCCCTCGCTCTTAAAATTATTTAGTGTATTAACATTGAAGTATTCAACAGCACTGGGTTGCATATGCAAAGTTGCTTAACTTGGTCTTATTTACATTAAAATATAACAGGGTCTTGATAAGGCAGACAGGTGGCATAACTGGAGGAAAAGAATTCCAGAACTGATGAATTATTTGGTGTCCATTTGGTACCTCATCAAGCAGAGGAGAACAGGGGATAATATTTTCATTCTTCCTTATCCCTCGGAAAAATTAGAAATAGAATTTGTCATATTTTTTTTTCCCTGATGCATGAATGAACCAGTCCATTATTTTGCAACTCTTGAATATTGAGGTGCTGGCAAGGACCTCACACCAGGAAACTCAAAGCTATTTCCACGTTGAAGAAAAGGAAAAATCAGAAATGCAATGAATGCAGGTACCTGAATAAACACAGTAATGACAAAGTCAGGGTTTTGTGCTTTTAAAATATCCTTAATTTTTAATGTTATTTTCAACAAAGTTATTTAAAGCAAGCAATTCCTATTTACAAGTAACTTTGTTTAGCTCACTGTCAAAACCAGACTTTTGCTATTTTGCACAGGAACATTATTATAAACACAGCTCACAGCTTCCTTTTGTCTTTAAGAGCTTGGCTGACGACCGCACACATGAGTAACCACAACTTACATGTAAAAATTAAGAATTAGTTGACTGCTAATGGAGTTTCTGACCCTTATTGTATGCTGTTTAATCATTTTAAGCAGATAATTTCAGAACAAAAAGCAGCTATAAAAAGAGAATTACATCAGAATGCAAACCCAGCCCATCAAACTCCATCACTCCATTCTTGTGTGCACCAGCTGAAAATCCAGCTGTTGATTTTAGCTTCTCTTTTCAAAGCCTTCACTACTTGTTACCTTTTGGCCACAAGCCCAGAGTTATCTTTAGGGAAATTAGGTTATTTTCAAGTGTCTACTAACACAAAGATTGCAAAGGATCTTGGATGCTAAATTGCATAACTTTTGCTATGCTTCAGGAGCAGCAAGAACAGCATTCAGAACACACATCTTTAATGAAGTCATTAAGTTTCTGCTTCACCATCCCAAAGTCCCTTTCCACAGATGTCCTGCCAAAGGCAATGCTGAAGCCATTATAGACTATTTCAATAGAAAGAGTGAACTTTCTTCCTCGTGTGAACAATCAAGAGAGAACAAGGAAGTGTACACGGTTTTTCTAACTGGAATAGTTATCTTAGTATCTTAACATGGCTTATTTAGTTTAGATGACTTGAGCCATAGGGTCTGAAGAAATCATAGCTGGTTTAGATTAGAGGCAGAAAGCATGAAATGCCAAATCTTAAAGTTGCTGAGTGCATATTCAAATGCGCTATATTTGATTGATTAATTAATTTTGTCTAGAAAATTCAATGTTTCTAACACAAAAGACACTTTGAGACAACACGGAACAGTGGTGTCAAATTTAAAAGCTATCCTGGAGGCTGAAACTTATTTTATACTTAATTTTATGATAAACTTCACAGAACTGTAAGCACTCATAAACCAAATGAAGTGCTTTAGTATTTTTAAGGACCTGGGCTTTTTCCAGATATTCATGTAGGTTTTGTAATTACGTGCATTTATATTGGGCAGATGTCTTATCTTTCTGTGAATTACATGGAAGGTAAAGAAGTTTGGGGAAACTATAGGGAGGATTTTATACCCTGCCATGAATGAAACATACTAATTTTGCATTCGAATTATGTCTAAGTAACACAGAAATCCAGCCAGTTTCTGATATGGCCACATAGCAACATTTTCTTGCTCTTCTACGCAGTTTCAATAATGCAGACCCCACTCCTGATTTTAACTATGTAAAACTACAGAAATAGTACTTATAGATTGGCTGAACCTATCTGCAAGGAACACTTTGGGAGGACAATGCTGAATGATGAGCGCATAGAAGAGACTCCTGATTGCCCCAAAGGTGTTAGATCTGACACCATGGGACAATTACCCTCTAAGTTGCTTGCATATTTATAAACATGCATGTTCATGGTCAGAGTACAGCAAGGGGGCAGCCCATCGGGGCCAGAACTGTATGGGTCCTTCAGCTGTATGGGTCTTTCAGCTGTATGGGTCAGATAAGTTTTTGAGTAAGGGCAACTTGACCCCATACAGAGCTGGAGGGGGCAGCCCACATAACTTGCAATGCATTTGAGGCCCTGACGAATATATGTGCTAACTGACTCTGTGTTGGGAACAAAAACTCTGTAAATATAAGTGAAGGATTAAGTATGACATGCTTTCAGCAAAAAATTAGGTTCAACTTTTAGAAAAAGTAAAATTTCTTGATGAATTAACTTTTTTTTTCAGCCTTATGAAATTGCTGTCTGTTTTTAATTGCACTAAAATCAGTTCTCATTTCTAGTGAAGTAGAAATGTAAAGAATGATACACATTTGGGAACTTTGTATGTTCATAGCCCAGCACTATTAAACAAAATGTATAAAAAGTTTCCATGAAATTTCATTTGGCATGGGTATGAAGGAAAAATCTTTTATCTTATTTGAAACAAACACTTTGTAAAAAGTGAAAGATGATGGTAGGAAAGGACCAATTGCTTCCACAGAGCCAAAGTGAAGGCAAATTTTCATCTCTTATCTGAATTCTTGAGGAAAAAGTGTCAGAGATGATGGCTGAGCCCAAACTTACATTTTCAGATGAAAGTTCAGTACTCCCCTGGGTGCTGGATTCTCCTCTGGGCTGCAAAGTCAGCAGGAAATCACAGACTACTGTGCATGAGCCAGATAGCGTTGCTCAGAAAAGCATTATCTGTCTTTTGTCTTTTTTACATATCACTTGAAAGTGAAAAGGTAATATGCAGGCTAATCAAAAGCGCAGTTCAACTCTGTACCCCAATGTTTTCTCACTCACTCACTTCACTGTCAGTTTGTCAAAGGAGATATGAAGTAGCTTCAAGTAGGAGATTACAGGCAGTCTATAGAGTGGAGTGAATGCAATTGTTCCTGCACACTCATCTGTTGCACCACACCTGAATGTCAACTTATGTCACTCAGAATCCATAAAACAGTCATCTTCTGTTTCTGACAGAGAGTTGGATAAAGTTGTACTTCTGCTACCCATCACCTATCCTTGACCTAAACAAACACATTGGCTTTTAGACAAATCTCAGTTACCATCACTGAATTGTAGAGAAAGAAGAGCAGAGTCTATCATCTCTGTAAAAATAAATCATCTCAGAATCAGTTTCTAAAACGAGAGGACAGGGATTTCTTTGCACAAATGTCAGAGTCATGAATTTGCTGTTTAGTTGCACTTTGACTGGAACGAGTCGGTGTAGCAGACCAGAAGCACAGTGTTAAGCACTTATTATAGCCTGGAACACCAGCTAGTACTAGTAATTTCTTACTCTAGGGAGAAACAGAAAGATATGATGGACATTGCTGGTAGATAAAGTTCTGGACTTTTATTTTTTTATACAGAGTCCTGTTTATGGACTGTAACTGTTCCAGGGTAACAAAGTGAAAGACAGTTTGATCTGTGTCCTGTGTTCTCTTTTTGAGACAGAACTGCATTCCAGAAGCATCTGTTGAACCACCTTTATTCCAGGACTTGAGTATATGAGCAATAAAACAAAATTACACTTGGAATATACTTGATCGCATTGCTGACTTTTCTTCCTCTGGGGCATCATCCTAGCTGGCCTGAATGTCTGCAATTGCACATTAAAAACTAACAGCAAGTGGGAAAACAGGACAAACTTGTCAAGAGGAGGTGATCAATCCACCTAACAAAGTAAAATATTTATCCCTTTGCTCAAAATTAGTTTAAGAATCTTCATTAACTGAATCCAACCTGTTTTCAAAAACTCCTTTACAAAGCCACTGTAAAAAAATATCACCAAGTTTCAGTATATGCTCCTATTTCAAATTAAATTACAGGAGACCAAACTCTAAGGCAATAAATCTGCAGATATTTGTATGACAGGAAGCAAGCTGAGTTCTCTTTCAGATGACATCTTATGAATTTGAAACAGCAGCTACAAGACAACATACAAAAATAAGAATGCTCCCAGACTTTCTGAGGGTTATTCTTTTGCATTAAGGAGCCTATAGGCTAATAACAGATTACACAGATTACCAGATATCATAACCAGGCTAGTTAAGCTATTAACACTTTGTAAGAGGTATCAGGCAAATGGAGCAGGAGATTTCTAGTACTGTTTCACCTGAATGTTTGCATTTCAAACTCTGGGTGTTAAAGATGAATTTGCAAAATTTTATCATGGACTTGTTCAGGGGGAACAAATCTTTGTTTTTGTATTATGCTTCCAATACTCCTAAACAGCCTATAAGCCTATACTGAGGCCATAATTGTCTGCACATTATACTTATTATACTTCATGATATACACTGAGGAGTTACTGCAGAAAAATATTTTAGCTTTAGCCCTTAAAATTACAAGTCAGTTTTTTTCCAGTCAGGAGTCATGTTGGCCTTTGGCACCAACAGTGTTTTTCCATTGTGCTATCTTACACTTCACAGTGGTAGGCATTGTGTACAACTGACTTTTGTAATAGGATGACTGTGATTCTCACAACACTAGAAGAGATTCTAAGTGTTTTTACTGTATTGCTGCTGGTGTGGCAAGTTTGGGTGGACAGCACTAACAATCCTCATAGTGAAGAAAATAGGCTCCCACTGACATTTCTCTTGACAGACAAAGAAAAATGTTTCTTACTGACTGTTTCTCCAGTCACACAGTTACTACATGCTTAAAGAAGAATGAAATAAGAAAAGTCCTTTAAATTCAGCTTTCTATTGCTTACAGTACTGCCCTGAGGTGCAACGCTGAAAGGATAGCAAGTTTCATGTCTGCTGTAGGGTGCACTGCAGGGCTCAGTCTCCCCTGAGTCCACTCTGTATAGCTGCTCGCAGCAGGGAAGATAGTACAGAGAAAGCTAGACAGGAAAGAATGACCACTGGAGTCCATGTTCATGAAGTCAGGCTAAAACTTTTAAGAAAGTCCTAATATGTGTCTTTAGCCAAGGGATAACTATTAGGTAAGATAGTCTGCTTCAACAACTGAAAGTCATAGAAGTCTTCTAATAAATGAATTTTTGTCTTCTCTCACCCTACTGTTCCCTCCAACAGTGTCTCTGAGTTGCTCACAGGCATAGCTCTTCCCTGCTGGTCTTCCCCACTGTGTCCAGCTCTCTACATCTCCCACTGTCAAACAGCAACTTCCACTCAGACACGCTGGCCAAACTCATTGGAGTGACTCTCACTACCAGGCTCTTCCTGAGCTGCTGCAGCTGGCAAAAATGTACTCAGAGACAGCAGGAAAATGATCACTGAGTGATAGCTGTAGCTGATTAAGTTTTGATCACATCACTTTCCCATGTATTTCCTGCTGTTCCTCAGCTTGAGCTTAATGCTTCAGTAACAGAGCTGCCTTACTTAGTGTGCAACTCAGTGGGAGCGTTTACACCTGGCGTGTATTTCCACCATGCAGATAAATATTCCCACATATCCCATAGCCTCACACCTGAGAAACCATTTTGTCTTCTCCCTGCTGGGCTCATGCTAGAGGAGGTAGGATTGGAAATTCCAGTCATCTGCTTTTGATTTTACATCATTTTCTTTAAAGCCCTAGGAGTACTTAAGAAGGAGGTTTTCTATTTGCTGGCTTCCTCCAGAAGTGAATAATTACCCTGTATAGTGCATATTTACTGCTATCATACTCAGTTTTGGCAGGTTTGCATCTGCAGCTGTTTTCCATTAAGGCAGAAAGCCCCTCTCAACTAAACTCCCAACATGTAGCTGACCTCCTAAGGCTCATCTGATGAGAAGCACAATGACATTTATCAATAGTTGCCAGAGCATTTTAGACTTCTTGTTCATAAGTTTACAAAGAAAACCTAGCCAATTCAGGCAGAGGAAAGACTGCAGAAGTAGATGCTCCTTGAAACCCCTTTTACACCAGACCACTGATCTCCTTAAAATTCCAGTCTTATTCAAAGTTTTGCTCCCATCAGTGGTTTCCCACGCCAATGTGGTTCTTATTAAAATCAGTGGAGAAGGTAGTTGAGAAAAAAATGAAATAACATGGTAAGAGCAGATTTTAGCCTGACTGTCTCCATTTTCAAACCTACATACCTAATTTGTTCCATTAATTGTATATTAGCAGTGTTGGCACACTGAAACATCTTCATCCATGTGATCACACTGTAAAAGCAATACATGCAATGTAAATTACATGCAAAATCACATGCCCATAACTCTTTCTCTGCCTTGCAGATACAGGGCTTGTTTGTCTGTCCATCAAGCTTTACAAATGAACCAGCAATTTGAAACCAAATAGACACAAAAATTAAGGTAGCCAGAACCCTCTGTATCTCAGAAATCAAGAGGAAGAGAAGCTCCAACATTTGACAAGGCCATTTCTACACTTTGTTCTGAGCGGTGTCCCCACAGAAATTTAAGCTGACAGCAAGATATCTTTTATTTTGTGACTAGTTAAAAGAAATACTGTTTTTAAAGAGAAATATATTTCCTAAACCAGAGGGGAGAAAAAAAACCCCAAGTAAATTCTAGTTCTTGACATGATCTGAACACAAAGACACAGCAATAAATGATACAACTGTGCAAATATGATTCAGAGATATGGCAGTGAGCCTTACAAAGCATTGCTTTACTCAGTGCTGCTTCAGTGGAAACAAAATTTCTCCTGTCACCAGGCATGCCAGCAGTCCTACCTCAGCCTGTGCAGCCACAGGGTGCAATCTCCCCGCTACCTTTCACATCATTCGCCTGTATCCAGTCGCATCTGAATCACTGCAATTAGTCCGGGTTATATAGGAAATCAGTTACAGCTTCTCCCCTGAGCCTCATCTTGACTGTGTAGAGTCCCGTATTCTTCAGATGGATCCTCTCTAACAGCATGTGGTGTTTCAAGCCCCCTGAAGGGGAGGACTGAAAGGAGAGGGAAGGGAGAGGCAGAGGCCAGTAGGCCTCAGTGCAGCAGCCATTTGCACGGTGAATGGGCAGACTTCCACTGCCTGGCTGGTGGGCTGTTGGGATGGAAAGTGGGGTCCTGCCTACCAATGGCAAGTATTTTCTGCAAATTGGGGTTGCGAGTGGAAAAAAACTCTTTCCTGGGGAGTTTCCCTGCTGAGTGCCAGGAAGGGCTTGGCCTGGGTGTGCAGCTTGCAGGTCCCAGGCAGCAAAGTGCAATCTTTTTATCATTTGAGGAGGAAAATCATTCCAGAACAGAGTGACCAATTCCTTTTTTTTTTTTTTTTTTTAAATCCTCTCCTAGTGACAGAGTAGGTCAAAGACTCCACAGCAGCTCTTACTACAACGTAATACCAACAGAAGGCAGCTGTGCAAGCCTTTTGATGCCCTGCTGGTATGTGCTTTGCTGAAGCTGCCTTTTGGCATCAGAAGTGGCATGGAGGCAAATGGACTATTCACAGCATCTTGGCACAGCATGATCCCCTGCCCTATACTCCCAAACAGCACCTTGCCTTGCAGCTGAAAACAGAGAGCAGGACAGCACTGATTTTAATTACATTTCAACACTGCAGGGTGGCATACACTTCTGCTTTGTCCAGCTGTAGCCACCCGGATCCATCCAAATTCTGAGTGTGCTTGATGTACAGTTTCCCCAGCAGCATATTATGAAAGCTTCAAGAGCAGTGGTTATTGATTAACAAATGGAAACAACTCAAAGTGAAACACAAAATGCCAAGAACTGCAAAAGAAAATGTTGCCCACATAAAAAGCTAGCCAGTGAGTCCTCAGGCAGCGTTCTGGATTTTATCTCCTGTCAGAGGCTTTGTCAGACCAGTCAAAAAGTGGGAAGAATCAGCTAGTCTTGTTGTTTTTGTTGTTGTTGACCATACATCTGATATGTGTACTCATAATCTGGGGCTTTTTTCAAACTCTGAAAAGTTTACTGCTACTTTCCATAAGTGGATGAACAACTTTGTATTTCTTTGCAGTGTGATCAAACAGCATATCTGAAATATGCACGTTCATTTGCATATATTTCTAAGAGGGATGCCAGAGCCTTTTGTAAAGATCTAAACTTAGAGATATTTCCTTTTAGTGTTTATGACGGGGAAATAAATCAATGTGACAATACAAATTATCTCAAAGCTATTCCATCCTGCCAGATGTAATATTCTTAGGTGCCGTGGGATTCTCAAAGCTGTCATTGACACATTTCCCTGCAGAGTTCACACAAGGTTCAGGATTCATTTAATCTGAGTAAACTAAAGGAAACTGCAAATCAGCTTAGAACTGAGGTGCCTATCCTCCTGATTTTGGCACTTAAGGTGTCATCTTTATGAATTTTCGTGAGAACAGTTCCTTATGGGACAATGATAGGCCTTTTAGCCAGATAAGCCCAGAAAAGTTACAGTTCCTGGCACATTTACCCTAGTTATGCACTTCATATAATTATTTAAGGCAATGTTTTCCAGCCAGAAATTGTGGAGGGAGCATTAGGAAAACACAGAACCCATTCCATATGACACAGAATAAAATGCCTGGTTTGGCAGAGGTTACTTTTTTTTTTTTTTAAGTTGCAAATATCAAAATGCAATCAGTTCTTTTTTATCAATTGATGAATACATACATTTGGTTGATGTGTAGTACTTTGCTTCTTCTACCCTTGCAGCTGCTTTCCCTGATCCTTTTCCTTGTGGTACTGTGATGCCACAGCTAGATTTAACCTCATGTGTGTGATACGGATACTCACAACTCTTGCCTGCCTTTAATCTGTGGAAAGCAAGAGGTGACTATTTCTTTTGATAGTTAAAGGTGACTGATATGACCATCTCATATGCAGGCACTTATGTTTGCTAAAATCAAGAGCTAAGTTAGTCAATACTCATGTGAAATAGAGTGCAGCAATTCCCAAGCTAGCTCTCCACAGCCATAGCAAATTGCCTGAAAATCAACAGCAAGGAAATTTGAAATAGTAAGAGGAACTACTAATACAACCATAGTGAAGTCAGATGCAATGACAGTTGAGGGTCAGAAGTGACTACCTGTTTTTAAAGTTTCTAGACTGCTATCCAAAAAGGTTATATGGTAGTAATCATCAGTGTCAATATTCAACATGTTAGCAGGAAGTTGAAGTAAGCGATAGGTGATTAGAACCCATTTCTGAGCATGTGTGCTTTTTTTGCCAATGTTGCACAAGGACCCAGAGCATTGCATTCTACTCCAACAGGCCACACACCAAAGCTGTTTGTTGGAAACAGCATCAAGAAACTATATAATCAGAGATGGCCTTAATACGCTTTGGCTATATATGTTCTGTTCCTCATACAGTGAATATGATAGAAGGCTATTTCCCTGTTTCAAGCTCAGTTTCTTGTCACTGGGGACAGAGCTGAATATTGCACTGCAACATTGGACATTTACAAAATAATAGGAAAAAGTAGTTACTCAGTTGCATCATATATGCTTTCGTGCCTCTGTAATTTTTTACATAATCAGAGGCAAATTACACAAAGCTCCAAAAGATTACTGCTCTCATTTTTAGGTATTTAATGTTATTTTCTTGGAAGTGTGTAGTGATATTCAGCTATTTCCTGTTTTCTCTCTGAATCAGGTGTTGCCTAATCTTTTAATTTGTCTCTTTGCACCCCTGTTCACTAAGATAGGACATCACAGTAGCTCAATTAAACACAGAATAAGCTCATTCCTTTTTCCTTCTCTGTCACTGGCTGGTGCTGATTCCACTCAGTGCTTCTTTCCATGGGAGGAAGCTCTCAGAGACATCATTAAAATATTGATCATAGTAGCTGTGAGAGTGAGGAAGGTACATTGCCCCTAGCCTTGAAGTGACACAACTGAGACATAAGGTATGCAGGTACCAGGCATAAATTCATTTCTTGGGATGAGGAAAGAACCCAAATCCCTAAGATTTTATTTCTATCACTTTGCACACCTATTGTTTTATTCATATGCTCACTGTAAGAGATCACTTAAAAATTTGAGTATATTCACTGAAAATGTAAAGAAATGGTAGGTTCCCTCAGTGCTTTGGGGTATCTGCTGTGTCACCCAAGGGACAAAGTTGTGGGCAGCTCCTCTGCTTCTCCCTCCATTGCCATTCCTACACCTGCATGCAGTCTGCAAGGCTGCTTTGGCTGTGAAGTGCGAGGTGCTGGCAGAATCAAAAGTTTGCCCTGTTTGTAAGTAGTCTGCCATTTACATAGCAAGTTCTATGAGTAGGAAGAAATTGAGTGGGATGGTATTTTTGTTTTCTGTTGCTGAGAGACTGAGAGCTGTGGACCTGTTCATCAGTAAGACAAAGGCCCTTAGTCATGCGTCTGCTCCTGAAGAGGCAACTCTGCTCTGCAGTTGTCATGACAACACTGGTTATATAAAGAGACATATCAGAAGAAAGATCATTTGCTCTGTGCCCTATATTTCAGCGTAGCAATACATCCTCTCTCCAACAAATCTGTTTTGTTATAGACAAACCTAATGTTTCTGGAAAGATAAGTAATGCTACAGAAAGCTAGCTGCTGGAATGAACCACTTTATGGTGAAAAAAAGCCTTCCAAACAAATAAAATACCTTTCATGAAGACTGCTTCCATAATTTGGGGATCATTTGGACCAAGTATCGCTGAATGTAGAGGTAATTTAGGAGGTTCAAACAAGTTTGCATTGCAAAGATAGCATTTTTGTGAACAAAGACAAGCCTTGGCTCAGTAATATCACAGGATTTAATACAGTGCAAGGAAGGTGTTAGTCTCAAAATGCCTATAAAACTACATCACCTTAAAAGTTTCAGCATAATGAGGTGCATAGCCTGAAGTTGAGAAATACAAATTGTATCTACTGCTCAGCTACAGGAATATAGAAAATCAGCCTGTGACTGCAACCTACTACTCTGGCTCAAGGCTAAAACTGGCAGGACAGTTTCACAGCCGTGTCTCATCTTGTGTAATTATGTCAAATGACATTTTTTAAGCAAGAGGCCTGGGAAAAAAAAAAAAAGCAATAAGCAACCCTACTAATTTGAGATATCATACTTCTTTCTGGAGTTATATTCTTCATTATTGAAGAAAATTTTCTGTCTTAAGAGAGACCAACAGCAATGCGATGCGAAGAACTGCACATCTTCCAAGTCCCACATCAACCAACAGACTTGCAAATCAATTTTGAGAATTACAGGTCCAAGTGAAAAGTGAAGCCTTACTGCTTTCAAAAAGTCTTTTCTGGTACACACTGTTAAGAAACAAATCTAGCTCAGTCATGTAGCAAATAATATTTCACTAATTTTTCCATCGGAAATAATGCATCTAACAATTGAATCTCTACAATTCTCTGGTCTCATAAGTCAAAGGAAAGGTATCTGAGACTTCAGGGTTCTGTGAATGAAACCCTTACACCAAGCGTTTACTACTGTTGATAAGAGTCATTTAGCCATCAACAGAAATAGATTTCCCCTTCAAACCACCTTTTTAATGTAATACCTGAGTTGTTCTACCCAGGATCTTTGGCCAAATGAAGGGCCCAGGCATCCTACTCCAGTCCTGAATTCCTGTCTCTTGCTTTGTGTTACTACCTACTCCCTTGTCGTGTCTGCTGTCCCTGAAACCCTTTTCAGACCACAATCAGTAACTTCTTATTTTTTGTGATTCTTTCTATGGTGACTACCTGGTATGCCCTTTTCTCCACTATTTATTCCTGAAAGTCCAGCAGAACAGAAAGCAAAAGGCAGAGCAGGGCTTCAGTGGAAGGCTGAAATATGACTGCAGTCCACACTCTCAGCTTAAAGAAAGAAAACGTAGAATAATTAACTTTGTTTGGAACAGAAATAAATACATGACTGTTTTTAATTTGGTTCAATAAATTGAACTCTTAAAGTGATAAATCCCCAGCAGATTTCAGAAGGCAAATTATTAGAGCCTCAGTGGATCAAATTGTGTGCTTGAAGAGTGAACTTCACGAACTCACGTCTCTGTCACGTACACTGTGCTCAGCAAACAAAGGAAGATTTTACTTTTAAAACTTTAATGTACACAACAATAAGATCTCTGGGACATACTTGGCAGTTGATGGACTGAAATGACTCCAATGTTTTCCCTCTATGCCTGTCTATAATAACTCTCCTTGTCATATCTATGCACTTCACAGAATTTCAAGCGTTTAGCTGCACAACATTCCTGTGGAAGCAGGCAGGATTAGCTTCTCTTAATTTAAGATATGTGAAAAATTAAGCACAAAGAGTAAGTTCCCCTTCCGTAGGTTCCTTTGAAATTCAGGTCCCCATAATGAACAAAAAAGTGGGAAACCAAACATAATCTGACCTGAGAGCCTCTTCTAGTGTACATAAGAAGCCTTTCTTAGCAGGTCCAGGAACCAATATGGGCAATCTTAAGGACTGGCTGTGTTCTTAACCAAAGTCTTTCTTTTCCTAAAGAAGCCCATACCTCCAAGGATTTCTTAGTAATTGCTTTTCTCCTTTTATAGACTCTGACTCATATCATGCCCTTCTCTGACAACATTTCCCCCTTTCTATCCTGCAGGCATGGAAATGGAGACAAAATAGCTTACGTTTCTGCTGTGATGAGGGAGAAGGATGTTGGAAGGAGATTTCCTGCCTATCACCTGTGTGAGGAGCCTTCTCTGCTTTAATAACCACAGGCTAAAATTTACAAAAGCCACAAAATCTTTCGTTGAAAGGTGAGGCTTCCCAGAAGCATTTCATACAGCTCTCACCACAATGATTTTAACTGTTCATCAGAGAGAAACCCCAGACAAGTCTGTGGAGAGGCATCAGTAACTAAATTCTCCTCTCATTCATCTTCAGTATGACTCGCTGTATTATAATAAACTGTGCCCTCAGCTTCCCATTATAAAGCATGTAGGAAAAGTATGTCTTAATCTAGCAAGAAATGTGAAGCTTAAGAGCTTCATTTACCTGTATTTATTAATCTGGTGTAGCTTTGCCATTACAATTAGTTAAAATGGGGATGGAAGAATAGGATACAACAACTGTTTCATGACAAAGTTAATGCATTTTGTCTCTCTTGAACAAAAATAAGACTTAGATATAAAACAGTTGGAAAATACTACATCCATACATCGAAACTTCATTTTCAAGATAGGCAGAAATAGACATGAGGAGGAAAAAAATTTGAAGTCCTTATCAGAATGTCCTAAAGACGTGAAAAAATTTTCAAAATCCTCAAACTCTCTGGAAAGAAATTATATCCTGGATTCAAATATGTTTTGTTCTCATTAGCTTGAACCTTTTATCTTCCATTAGACTTCTGCAAAGTGAAAGAAGAGTTTGAATGAACCTTTTAAATCAAAGTGGTAACCTTTTACATCCTCTTGAAATAGCTTTGAACACCTGCTAAATTACTGCAGACACTACTTTATTATTGCCACTAAGAAAATCAGAGCAGTTTGCTGCATACACAAATCAATTCAGCAATTATATTAGGAAATGAAATTCCGTTGTTTTCATAAATTTGCACACATATTAAAGCACCGATTTCACTGCTTTCTAGACATTTCCAGGAGACATAAAAATAAGAGAGAACTCAGGCAGGTAGCCCTTTTTCCATTGTTCTTGAAGTGAATTACAGCCCAATTTAGTGAGTTACAGCACAATTTAGTGAGTTAATATAAGAAAAATCATAAGTGCTTGAGTGCTGTGGAAGTCCTTGCAGGTTGTGTCTGAGCTGGTAACTTCTATACGAATACCTCACTGTATGATTTACTTGCACACTATTCATAGATAAATCTTTTTTAGATGATCAAGCCTTTATACAGTGACCTACAGTGCATAAGCCATCTCTAAGACTATTGCCTTTCAAATCCCCATGATGTTCCAGGATACAAGGGGCTAGAGTAGCCATGAGTATGTCAGCATCTACTGCCACTACTACTGCTGCTGAGCAAAGGAAACCTGCCTCAGACTCTCCATGCACGCATGGTAGTGGTACTACATGATGACAGAATTGCTCATGTAGTGACTCCTGAGATATAGACTGAAACTGCAGTCTGTCTTGCCCTTCCCTACATGTACTACCCTCACAGATTGGTGCCATCTTTAGATTTAGCATATTATCTTTTATCACATAGGCCATTATTGAAAATACTACATAGTACCATGGTCAAGATGGGCCAAGAAAGGCCATTGCTACCCTGTATTCGGCATTGTGCCATTGAGAATTAGTTTCTATGTAGAGTGTTGCACTTTGCAACAGAAGCTTCTTCCAAAGCATGGCTCCCTAGACTCCTTCTGAGATGGCATATAACATCTGTCACCTGCCTTCAGTCTGCAGGGACTACAGATATCTCCAGATTTCATGCCTGGCACATGGGATGTACTTGCCTGGCACATGGGATGTACTTGCCTTCTGTTGCTGTAGAAATACTCGTGTCCTACCAGTATCCTATCCCTGAGTAGAATTTACAAGGCCTGCCAAAGTGCTAGTCTGACTAATCTCTTCAATGGATTGGCATTTCCTGAAATTCCAGAGTAGCTTTTTTAAAGATTTCAGAAATTTTCACTATTTAATGGCCACTCAGTTACAGCCTCAGAAACTCACACTTCTCTAACTCCTTATTCAGTGGATGCCTGTATTGCAGTACCAGCTGTCTATGCATTAGAATTAATTCCTGACGCAAATGCATGTCCAGGGCTCATCCAAATCTCATATCACCTGTCCACCCAGCTTTGTTCTCCAGCCCTCTCTTCCTTCCACCTACATGTCCAGGAAAAAGAAGTCATGGCAAATACACTAGAAGAATGTTAAAATGAGCTCTACCTGTTCCTAGTAGAACTGGAAAATCAGGAGACTAGCATCCCATAGGTCTTCTTGCAAGCTGAGTGTAGATGCAACCTAGGAGAACATACTGTGAATTAAGCCCCACTGTGCCAGTTATGCAAAAACACAGAATAAAAAAATTAATCTCTTCCCCAACTGTATCTAAAGAGTCTTCCATTAGTGTATTCTGTAACACACTGCTAGGAGCGTGAGTTTTTCCTTGCTGTATTTAATTCAGAGGTTTTGCTTCAGTGTTTTTTCTGCTGACTCAGCTTATAACTTGAGGCTTAGTGCCAAATGTTTTCTGCTGGCTAAAAGCACATCGTCTGTAAGACAACTGACAGACATCCCTCAGGAAGAAAACTGCCACAAGTGGTCCGATCTGTTCCAAACCTTTTCCTGTAAATCATTTATTTCAGACAACTCACTTTTCATCTCCTGTAAAGCAGGTACAGTCTCTGCATTTAAGGGTCATACAAAATAATGTTTAATTGGGGTTTTCTGCATTTATTGCTGTGTAATGTAGCAGACAAATGACTCTAGTCTCTGTTGGAAAGAAATGCCCTTGAGATACTTATGTAGATGTCTGCAAGGACCTTTAAAGACAGTTGAACAGTGAAGCTGCATAGACATCATGGGATAACTATGGAAAGGAAGGCATTGAATAGATAAAAACAAGTGTGTAAAGGGAATTAAACCTCAGCTTGAATAGGGAGAGTTTCTGTATTAATCAGAAAGGACACTGAGCTAGCTGATGGAGAACTGGAGGGTTTTTTGATGGTTTGTTTATTTCCTGGAATATTTGTGAATTTATATAGCTTTGTTTTATGGAAGGAGATTAGGTACAGATTCTGCTAGGAAGTTCCCAGAGTCTGAGCTTGGGTTCTCAGATGAACAGAACTGGACACAACGAGACCTCTGTGAGTGATCTCCAAGGTTACAAGCAATGATCTAGTTCTGCAACTAGACACTGTTTGAACCCGTAGGAGCCACAGAATCATAGATTCATCATAGAATGGTAGGGGTTAAGTCCCTGAGGAACTTCCCTGAGGAAGTATCAAATCAGAGAAGATCCTCTTGCATCCATCCATGGAAACCTGGATGAGTAAGCCCTCACACACACACAACCTGGGGAATAAGCAGGTAATATTGGAGATATGGGTGTGGATGTGGGGCTACAACCTCATTGCAGTCACAGAGATGTGGTGGGACAGCTGCTATGACTGGAGCACAACCATGGAGGGCTATGTATTTTTTAGGAAGGACAGGCTGAGAGGGAGTGGAGTTTCTCTCTGTGTGAGGAAGTAATTAGTGTGCGTTGAACTCTTCCTGGGTGGGGATGAGAGGCAGGTTGAATGTTTGTGGTTGAATATTAAGGGACAGGGTGAGGTAGGTGATACTGTTGTTGGAGTTTGCTACAGGCCAAATGATCAGGAAGAGGAAGTGGATGAGGCCTTCTACGAACAGCTGAGAGCTGCCTCACAGTCACAATCCCTGGTCCTCATGGGGGACTTCAACCACCCTGAATTTTTGCTGGCAAAACCACACAGCCAAGCGTACACAGTCCAGGAGGTTCCTACAGATTGTTGACAACAATTTCCTGTCAAAGGTGATTGAGGAACCAACAAGGAGAGGTGTGCTGCTGGACCTGGTACTGACAAATAAGGAGGGTCTGGTTGGGGATGTGAAGGTTGGAGGCAACCTCGGCTGCACTGACCACGAGATGATAATGTTCAAGATCCTGTGTGGAAGAAGCAGGACACCAATTAGGACCGTGACCCTGGATTTCAGGAGAGGTGACTTAGACTCTTCAAAGACCTGTTTGGAAGAGTCTTGTGGGATAAGATCCTAGATGGTAGAAGTGCCCAGGAGAGCTGGTTGATCTTCAAACACCACTTTCTCCAAGCCCAGAACCAGTGTGTCTCCACATGTAGAAAAGCATGAAAAGGAGGCAGGAGGCCTTCATGGATGAGCAAGGATTTGCTGGGACAACTCAGGCAGAAAGTAGCCATCTATGAGAGGTGGAAACGGGCTGATTTCTTGGGAAGAGTATAGGAACATTGCCAGGGCATGCAGAGGTGCAGCTAGGAAGAGTTTTAATTTTAGAATTAAACCTGGCCAGAGAAGTAAAGGAAAACAGGTTTTTCAGGTACATCAGCAGCAAAAATAAGATTAGGGAGAATACGGGTTCACTCCTGAAGACAGAGGGTGCCCTGGTGACAGAGAATGCAGAGAAGGCTGAAGTACTGAATGACTTCTTTGCTTCAGTCTTTACGGCCATGGCCAGCCAACTCGGGAAGCCTAGTCAAGCAGGACAGTAGGATGGCCTAGACAGCAGAGGACTTGCCCTGGCTGGAATAAGAAAAAAAAAGGTGGTTATCAGGAGGAGTCAACAGGGATTCACCAAGAGGAAATCCTGTTTGACCAACCTGATAGCCTTCTATGAGTGCATAACTGGCTGGCTAGATGAGGGGAGAGCTGCGGATGTCACTTACCTTGACTTCAGCAAGGCTTTTGACACTGTCTCCCATAATATCCTCATTAGAAAGCTCAGGCAGTGTGACTTGGATGAGTGGACAGTGAGGTAGATTGAGAGCTGGCTGAATGACAGAGCCCAGAGGGTGGTGATCAATGGCACAGAATGGCACTTGCTCTAATTTTTCAAGATTAATAAGGCTGGCCACAGCCTGAAGTTTATTATGTTTGTAAAAGACCTAGGACTCTCCCTAAACATGTCCCACTTGCTATCACTATTATGGGCCTATATTCATGTTTCTTAGTAAACATATTTGTTTTTCTCAGAGAAAACAGATGACATATGGTGAGGTGATTAGGAGGTCTACACTTTCTAGTTGAATTGCTTTGATTTTAGATACATGGAAAAAAGGCAATAAAAAATCAGCTTCATGATAAAGCTCTTTATCTCTTGTCTGTCATGTGATGCCATACTGAGATTATCCTCCCACACAAAATGCCACATGGTGAAATGGCAGAAAACTACTTGAACGTCTTAACTGTTTACACATATACATGGATGTTGCATTAAACTCCACAGAATAATAGAAACACAGAATGGTAAGGGGTTGGAAGGGACCTTTAGAGATCATATAATCCAACCCCCCTGCAGAAGCAGGTCACATAGGAACATGTCCAGATACAGAGAAAGCATCCAGCAGAGCAATGTCCTACATCTGACTTATTTGATACTTGATACAAAATTAGTTCCATTGTTATATTTCTCATATTTTCTTATATTCCTGTCACTAAATGTCCAAGGAAATATAATTCAATGATCCCCTAAAACTTGGTCTGTTTTTGTGAAGCCCATGTTCACACAGTACAGCACATAGTTATTATATACACAGTGCAGCACACTAATGCACAGTGAAAACAACCACTAAACCTGTATGATTGTGATGGTTTAGACCAATATCCACTCATTCATAATATTACTCCCCCTCCTAAACTGGACAGGAGAGAAAGAGAGGAATATAACAAACTACTTGTGAGTTGAGATAAGGTAATTAACATCATGGGCAAAACAGACTCAACTTAGGTTTGATTTATTAAAGAAACAATAAAAGCAGGGAGACGAGAAATAAAACCGTCTTAAAACACCTCCCCCCACCCCTCCACTTCCCGGAACTCCCGGCGCAGGGGATGGGGAATGGGGGTTGCAGTCAGTTCATTACAGATGGACTTTGCCGCTGCTGCTTCTCAGGGGGAGGCCTCCTTACACCTCCCACTGCTACACTGTGGGGTCCCTCCCATGGGAGACAGTCCCTCATGAACTTCTCCAGCGTGAGTCCTTCCTATGGGCTGCAGCTCCTCACGAGCTGCTCCGGCATGGGACCTCTCACAGGGCAGCTCCTCACACACTGCCCAGCGTGGATCATCCACCGGGAGAGACAGTCCTTCAGGGACAGGCTGCTCCAGCCTGGGTCCCCTTACGGGATCACAAGCCCTGCCAGCAAACCTGCTCCGGCGTGGGCACCTCCCCCACGGACTCCCAGGTGCTGCCAGGAACTTGCTCCAGTCACGGCCTCCCTCAGGCATCCCCACGCTCTGGCAAGAGCACCTCTCCCATGGGCTGCAAGTGGATCTCTGCTTCCCAGTGGTCCTACATGGACTGCAGGGGTTAAACCTGCTTCACCATGGTCCTCACCACCTATCACAGGGGAGCCTTCTTCTCAGTGCCTGGGCACCCTCCTCCCCCTCCTTCTTCACTGATCATGGTGTCTGTGGAGATGTTTTCACATTCTCTCTCCCTGTTCCTGCTGCAGTTCTGCAACTGCGCAATAACTTCTTCTTTTCAAATATGTTATTCACAGAGGTGTTACCTCCACCACTAATTGGCCAGGCCTGGGTCAGGTGCAGGGTCCAGCTTAAAATTTACTGGCCCTAATTCTGTGAGCTACAGAGGAAGCTTCTGGCAACTCTCTTTGTTTAAAGAAGCCACCTCTCTAGCCCTCCTGCTACTGAAAAACCTGACCCAGGCCAAAACCACTGCGATAGATAAAACAACAAATACCTTTTTTGCAGTTCCCTACACCTGAAGAGCTGGAGATGCACAAAGCAATAGGCCTTGCATTGGTGAAGACTTGCTAACAGGTTAGGCAGACTCAGCCTCAAAAATACTTTTAATATTGATGACTACAAATGCATGTGAGCTTGTTACATTTCACACAACAGAGGACTACTGCAGCAAGTCAGTAACAAGTTACCATAGTGACCTATCACACAGAAGGAAAGTAAATTTCTCTGCACTTATTTTTGGACCTTTCTGTAAGGCTATATTGTCACCAAAATACCAGTCTTAAAACTAGAGTATGCTTCTCAGTTCTCCGTTACACAGTGGAAAAATACATGTTTAAGACATACCACACTAGGACATCTTAGTGAGACAATTGTATTTTGGTGATTAACAGCGTATCAAGCAAGCTGTGGCTCACTTTCAAAGTTTCAGCATCACAAATCCTGTACCTAAATGCTTATAGAAACTCGGTTCTCATCTCTCTTTCCTTCACCTCACATTAAATGGAATCACAATATCTCACATTTTTCAAACATAGTTTCTTATTTAAGCAGGTTTTAGTACCAGTTAAGAGGAATGCAGTCTTATACTTCCCTTTCCTGGGCTTCAGATTTTTCCACTTTACTTCTCAGTGCCACAATTTCCTTCACTGGGGATTTTTTTTTTCTTCTGTCTACATTCACATCCAGGCTTGGCTGTGGTGAGAAAGTTAGGTAAGTAGAACAAGAGTTGCTCTAGGTGTCTTAAAACTCAGTGTGCCTTTGTGATCGGGCACCCACTCCTCAGCACTGTAAGAACAGACTTCCACGAGATGAACTAATTGACTTACAAGAACAAGTTTCCATTTAATGTTAGATATTCCCAGAAACACCTAAATCCAGTGCTACATGTATGTAAAGTGTACTCTAAGAAGGAAATTACTTAATAGCTCCACACAGTTGAAGCAAGAAGACAGTTATGGCCTATTTCATACACACACAAAGATGGGGAGATTAAAGTAACCCAAGGGCAGCAATTACGCTCTTTGAAGCATTTCTAACTGATCAGCTGAAATTCCTGTCTGTGGCAAACACTGGTGCCAATTTGGATGTCTTGTTACAGTGATGTATAATAACAGTGCCACAGTAATGAAGGGCAGTTAAGTTAAACACACTAAGCGAGATGCATCTGTATGACTCATTATATTGTGACTAGATAATCCTGTGAACATCTTGTATTAATTTTAGTAATTTAGAATTTGTCTTCATTAAAAAAAAAAATCTGAACACAGATACAGTATAATGACCCTTTCACTAATCTCTAGATTTGCTTAAAACCCTTGTTTGGCTCCTCTATATTTCAAAGGCTACATGTGTTCAATTGAATGTGAAGCTGACAGCAAGACCTTCAGTAGAAATGTTGGCTTTGATATGTTAAGTGAAACAAAATTCAACCCGGTGAAATTAGTTCTCATTTACACCTGCTTTAACATGCTTAGAGTTAGGCCCACTGTCCTTAAAAGTTAACATAAGAAAGTAAAAGAAGTCAAGCTCTGGAAATAAAACATTTTTCAATGTAAGGAATAAGGCTATACCTTAAATTCCCGGCAATAAAAGCTACCTTACTGTGGATTTCTGTACACTTGCCTGGGTGCATGATATATGTACAATCAGACATCATTTGCCCTTAAATGAATGCAACAGTCTAAATTTAATAGTCACCAATAAGAATAATGTCTTACTTGCCACTCCCGGGGGTTGTTTTGAGCTGAGTTCAGGCTTGCTTTGATTTACATATCAGAAGACTGCAGAGCACCCTGCTTCTGTTTGTGTACCCTGCCACCAGATAAAACTCCCAACTCCAAGTCAAATACTTATGAGTGGAAATTATAAAAACTTATGCCTAAGTTTGGGTCAACGTTGTTTCCTTCCTCAACCCAATGAAGAATTTAATGTTCATTCATCTTTATAGCCTGAAAACGCTCATATCATTAGACAGCTACAATAATCCTATCTCAGAAGACACGAGGATATTCTTCAATTGCCTCAGCCCAAGCCCCAGTGCCATTTTATATGTCCAGTGATATCTGAGACACACACATAGGATCGAAATTGACAAAGTATCTCTGGGAGATGGGGACTTTACTGGTGTACCACTTGGGAACTATCTAGAATAACCCTGGGCATATGATATAACAACAGAAACTTTTGGGGAGGCAACTGAATCTCACCCACAGAGTAAGGACACAGTTACATCACCTCTAATTTTTCTTCCATAATGCAGCAGAAAGTTTGTCCAGCATTTCTGAGCAATTTAGGTAGAATTCCACTTCTGCTAGTGAGGATTTAAACTCATTCGTCATGTCTTAAGGACTAGGATATGTTGTGGCCTAAGCATGATATATCTCTGAATTCCTTCAATCAAAGTTATTACATTTTATTTTATTGAGACAGGGACAGATTGTTAGTGTATACAACTGAACATCCAGTGCAATATCTCTCAGAAGCACACATCTCATTGCAGTCAAGCCTTCCGTGTCTTCTTGTAGTCTGTCTTTCTGTTAGAGGAAGCTCTCTGTGACCTGCTCCTTCTTCCAAAAATCCCATTATTTGAAGAGTAGGACTGACGTATAGGACACTTGGAGAAGAAAATAAATGTCAAGGCAATTTACATTCTCTGGTCTAACAGCAATTTAATATAAAATGTTTTCATTCCCGTGAGAGAGAACACCAGAATAATAATGACTATGATGGGTTAATAAAAGCCTCATTGCTGGATTAGGAAACTCAGATAGGTAGGTGACAGTGGATGTTCAAAGCCTTGAAGACAGGAGGTCTTCTGCATCAGTGTAAGGGTGAATATCCTTGTTTCTTAGATAAAAATATCCTCTTGTGTATTCTCACCATTTTCGTTTTGCCCTAAGACTGACTAGGAACACAAATGTATAAAACAATCAGTAGGAAGTGGTTTAGGAAGCTATTGCATTACAGACAAGATGGCGACAGTGGGAGTGATCCAAACATGTGCCATCATCTCTCACATATGTTGATAAACTTATGAATTCCAGGTCAGAGCTGGAACACAGGGCTGAGATTCTCAGTTTTGATCTTAACAACTGAAATCAGAAGTGAGGCAGATCTCTGCTACCTAAATGAATTTACTTCTTGATCGGTGCAGAGATGTGTTTGTTCCCTGCCCCATTTTCTGTGTCATCTGATGCCTTTGAACTGCACAAAAAATACCGAAACTGAGCTCAAATTACCAGTACTTAAGGCTGATCTCATTACAACCAGACACGTGGTCTACTCTGTTTTGCTGTTTTTTGCAGATTATCAATATAAACATGTAAATTTTAAACATTTTTGGTTGATTTTCAATATAATCCTTCTCTTCCACAATGTGGAGAGACAGTCATTTTAGTTGTTTCACTCTATGGTATATTACCATGTGGAAGAATTGCATAGAGTTCTGGATGCCGTCTAAGTGTCCTCAAAATCTAGGTAACTGTGCCTTACACACAGACTTAAAAGACCTTTTAGATGCTTGGGCAAAAGAAAACATTACAGAGTGAAGAATTCCATCAATCAATGGGATAATTTAGTAGAATACATTCCTAGACCGTGGTTTCAATTCCATGGGAACTTTTTGTTCTGCATACACAGAGTCTCTTGATCAGTTGAAACCTGTTTCTTTACAAGAACTCTGAGGCAGTAACATAACATAAATAAGCATGAGTTATAGAATAGCCTTTTGAAACCTAAATCTAATAAATCCTTTAAAGTACAATATATATCTGAACGTATGAAAAGCCTCCTTGAAATGCTTTGTTGGTCTGAGGCCAAGGGACTTGACCCAAAGTCCATTGAAGGCAACAGGACTCTTTCCAGCAACCTCATTATAGCATTTTAACTCTGACTTTGTGTGAAAATAAAAGGTGTACTCTGGTCTTGAGTGATGGAACCACTGATTTGTAGTACCAGGAGAAAAAAGTAGACATGTATATTTCTTGTCTAAGTGCTTGCTGGCAAGCAGTCTTGAATTGGGTATTTGTTACGTTACTTTGCAATTAATTACTTACGGTCAGAGTTTATGTCACTATGGTGTCAGCTCCTTTCAAAGACAATTTTATGGACATCCAAATAGTTGTTACACTTTTTCTTAGGAAAAACATCTGCACTTGCAGAGAATTTCTGAAGAGAGCGCTTTACAAAATATGCCTGATGAATACGAAAATAAATCACTAGCTCAGCTTTTGTTAGCAGAGGGTACGTACAGATCAGTGCACTAAAAGCAAGTTTGAGCTTCTGATATGACTCCTGTTTTCAGAACTTAAATTGAAAGAAAATATTCTATTGTTTATGTGTATATATCACATCACATCACATAAAAATCCCAAATGTATTTAAAGTAGTGTGATTTAGACAGATGTGAGCAGCAAAATACTCTCATGAGTGTGGCTAGAAGAGCATGTAATGGGAGGTTAAAAAGATCATCTTGCATTTCAATAGTGTAAGACGTTTTCAAATTTTCACACATGAATATTACTTTTTAGATACTGTGCCGTGTATGCCCTGAAAGAGATCCCAAACTTAAATGCAGTATGTTTGTGTTAGCATTTGTATGTAATCCTGTAATCTGTGTCACCCCAGCACTTGCAAACCTCCATCCAGCTTTGCACAGGACTTAAGTTCTTAAGGCACTGCTCAAACACAAACTGGAATGGTTTCTTTCCCCAAAGTACGTATGTTGTATGAGTTGTATTCATCTCATTTAACTAAGACACAGAGAGCAATCTCCTGCAGCTCCTCAATTCAGTTCAAACAGTCTAACACAACAGAAAACAAAGAATTGTAGTCACGTACAAATATCCAAACTCCAACGAGAGTTTCCAGTAAACAAGGAACTCTTTTGCTTTAAGATGAGCATCTAACGCTGTCAAGCAAGTACAGGCTTTTCCTGAGAAGGTGGATGTGCTGCTAGGAGGGCTACTGCCTCACGAACATATCGTTTGCAGTTTTCAGATGCACATCTTTTATTCATTTTTTTTTTTTTGACATTAAAGTAAGCTATTTCTCTTTTTTTGGTCCAGGTTTAAGGGAAAGCAGAAAAAGACTGATTTGAAACTCTAGTACCATTGAGAAAGGAAATGAATAGGCATTTTACTAGTTTGGACAGATAAGGAAAGGATGGATTTCAGGGAGTGGAGAGAAGGCAGGAGATGACAAATGACAGAAAAGCAAAAAAAAAACCTCAAAACTCCTCAGCATTTTTTTATGCCAACAAAGAACAAAAGTAGCTAGTGGGATTTTGCACAGCACAAATCTGCAAGAGATTTGGTCATACAGAAAGAGATGAGGTCAACAATACACTGAGAGGCTCCAGAGGGCAAATATCAATACATATTTTTTTCTTCAGTTCTGCCTTAACTTGATCGCAATCCTCAGAGAAAAATCTCTCTGAGTTGTGAATGAGATTTTTTTTCCTTTTTTTTATGAGGGTTTGAGAACAGCTTATGTGAAAGGTTTGAAACAATAGAAACCATGAGCTGAATTACAAAATGGAAGTAACAAACAGAATCTTGCCAGACAACAAGACTCGTGATTGTTACTGGTCTCCCAAGCAGTGATGTGTTTGTGAGTGAACATCTGCATTGTGTGGAGTCCTATGGATGTCTGTAAGTCTTGCATAGGCGTGAAGCTTGCCACTTCTCTGCACAGCAGTCATAAAGTCCTGAAGTATTTTCTGGAAAACAGCTTTCTAACATGGAGAGGTTATAACAGCAACGGAGTAAATTATAGCTGTGGTACTAAAACTGGCATCTAAACATCTTCCTCTTTGAAACGTCAGTGCAAAATGAATCTAAATTAAAACTAAGAATTAGTTAGAGAAAGAATCCAAGAAAATAGTAAGCATTTAACGACATTTTGCATTTGGTGATGTAAACTGTTTCACAGCTAAAACATTGTGTCAAAGCACAAATTACAACAGATGACAATTTCTTATATTAAAATATTATCTTTATAGAAGTTTTGACCAAAATTCAGGGTCTTTTTCTTTAAAATACAGCTTCAGATATCACTTTAGGAGACTAAAAGGCAGCAGTTGCTCTCATTTCATTAGGTGAGGACAAGAGAGACTAGAGGTGAAAATGAGGAGTAGCAAATCATACATTGCAGATGAAATAGAGATGTCTGGAAGGGAAAAGGTAAGGGAAATGGTCATTGATTTCTGCATTCGTAGTTTGGGCTTTAAGGTGTTCATTTACCAAATTTTCTGCCTACTCCGCAGAAGAACACTTATATGTGTCTTCTCCAAATGTGTGCACTGAGAAAAAAAAAGAAACAAACAGGTACTAATCTCTAACATGTTGAGAAGCACAGCTTGATAGAATGACAGCGCAGCAGGGGAGGCTGCAGGGAAGCACTGTGACTCTCAGAGCAAGGCTCTGCATCCATGCTCCCCCACGAGATTCTCTTGGGGAGCAAGTCTTTTAAAATTCTTTTTAAAATTCCTTTTCTTTCCACCATAATTCCCAGTTTCCATTTGAGTGACTGGCAGCACAGTGACACTCATTATCCATGTCATGAGGCATTTGGGAACAAACACCAGGCTTTTCCACAATTTCAGAGTGCATGCTTCTCTCACAACTTTGCTCTACTCTCCATTCTCTCTTCTCTGTACCAGAAAGTCTCTAGCCAGCTGGTGGGGAATAGAAAAAGCTACCTGTAATCATGTGACATAAGAACTAAAGCAAAGGTTTTGCAGTTGCCCTGGAGGATGACACATGTTCATGCAAATATTACCTGTAGAGACACCACTAGCTGGAGCAGGATTACATTTGAGAAAAAGATCATTTTCATGGTGTAACCAACAGAATGCTTGCCAATAGCACTTTCTCTCTGAAAGCAACACTCAGAGTAGGATCCAGTTGTCCACATATATGTTTGAGATGTCCTAGAGTATCCTAGCTGAGATACAGCTGTCCTTCTAGGGAAGCATGGATCTTCCATACGTCCTGTGACACACCTGACAGCTTACACAGCTGCCATTCAACATTCATTTAATTCCAAATTTGAATGAATAAAAGATGTGCATGTGAAAATGCCTGAAAGTGGCACGTTCATCAGGCAGTCGCCCTCCCAACAGCATATCCACCATCTCAGACACGTGAGGACATCTCACATGGTACTAGATCTTGCTTGGTAGCAGCTGGGGTACCCCTCTGGTCATGACAATCAGCATAACCTGCCTTTAGGCAGACACCTGCACTGGCTCAGCTGAATGACTCTTGATTCCTGTCATGATCTGCATGCAGGAAGGAATCCAGATTCCCAGTCATAGATATCAATGCCACCAGAGATAGTCTAGGGTGTCACAGGCAGGTAGACATGATAGTAAAGAAGGCACATGTCCTTCTGGAGAGGCAGCAGTAGTTCAGGCAGGAGACTGACCTATTGCCTAATTAGCTCTATATAGTTTTATTTGAACTATTATTTTTTCCTTAAAATAGTTTTACTAGAGAACACTCCACGAAAGTGATCAGCTATGATCACCATATCATACATTTCACTAGACACAGTGCATTTGGCACAATGGACTACCCCGCTTCTGGTAAATTAATCAGAAAACAGGAAGATTCCTGGGATGTGTAACTCTACAGTAAAATTCTTGCATGGGTACATTGCTGGCTTATGAGCAACCTGATCTCCAGCAATAACCTAGAGCTGCCCTCTGAAAAGCTGCACTGCAGCAGATCAGTTCCCAGCATAGGGTCCCTGGGGTATCTCTTGCAATTAGTGAACTTAATGAGATTCCTCATTGGCCAGTTTTCCAGCCTGTCAGGGTCCCATCAAATGTCAGCTCACCCATCTGGTGCAAGAACCACTCCTCCCAATTTTATTTAATCTATAAACTTTGTGAAATGCACTCTGTCCCTTCATCCAGGTCATTAATGAAGTTGTTAAACAGCATTGGACCCTATGTTGACCCCTGGGAGGTATCAGTAATGACCGGTCTCTGGTTAGACTTTGCGCTGCCGATTGCAAACCTCTGAGCCCAGCAGTTCAGCCAGTTTTCAGTGCACTTCACTGTCTGTGTATCTAGTATGTACTTCATTAGTTTTCACATGAGGATGTTGTGGGAAATAGTGTTAGAAGTCTCACTAGAGTCAAGCTAAGCAATATCCATGGGTCTCTTCACGTCCACTGAGTTAGTCGATTTGTCATAGGAGGCTATCAGGTTGGCCAAGCATGATTCTGCTTTTGTAAATGCACACTAACTACTACCTTCTTGACCTTTGTACTTTTGGAAACAGTTTCAGAATTTACCTACAGCTGCAATTGTCACAGAACAAAATGTTTTTCTGTGTCTAGCAATGCTGCCAGAAAGAAGGGGATTGGTGAAATAAAGGCCACAAACCCATTTTGCTCAACAGCACTACAACTGCTGTGAAGTTATCAAGATTCAGGAACATTCAATTTATAGAGTCCTTGAATCAGCAAAGCCAATCCTCAATACTTGCAAAAGCATTATATGTTTACTGTTACAAACCCATCAAGTAAACCCTCAAAACTAGCTAGAAAACCTTGCTGGAGCAGATGCTTCTAAATTTCCTTGTGTGCCCAAGGGTATACTTGTGGTCAGACTACTTCTAATCTGCAAGTTTGCAGAGGCCAGCCCAAGCAATCGTGAGGTAGCAGTCAGTGCTCTGACAGCCAAGGGAAGCCAATACAAGTAATGCAGCAGCACTTGCTAGGCAGGCTTATTGCTATGCACAGCAACAGTCGAAGCGAACCTGCCTCCCACGCCCTCCAGAGTGCTCTTCTGTCTTCTGCGGATGACTCTGAATAACTTTTAATTATATGGATACTCAGTTCTCTCATATGAAGTGTGGTGCAGACTGTAAGCAGGCAGACGTGCCTTCAGCTTAAGAGGCTGTGATTTCCAGTGTTTAAATGGGCTTGAGTAAACAGTGTGAGCTGGGCCTTGAGTGATAACACAGAAACAAGGATGCACAGGCTTTCTTACTATTGAGTTGGTTTCTGATCAGAGGAATAGCACTGATGATTTAAGCTATCATGTCAAAAGTCTTTAATGTCAATGCGGAAAGAATAGTAATTTAATCCTGTCACCGACAACTGCCCATTTTCAGCTCTAGCCAACTGTGCAGCTCAGGAAAGAAGAAGAAAGGCAAACTATACTGACATGAAAGGAAGTATCTTTTGTAAATTCATGGTAACCACTTGTCTCACTAGAAATGACTAATATTTGGTTTGGACACAAGTGTCCACCTCTCCAGTGACTAATGCAGACTTAATTTCATCACTTTCCTTAATAGCAAGTGGTTATATTTTCCTTGCAGCAATAATACTATTGAGTTTATTCAATAACAGGAAAGACTAAATTGACTGGCTTGAAAGAGTTTCTAGACCTAACTAGCTTGAGTTTGCTGGCAGAAGAGTGCGTAGTAAACTACTGCTTTCCCTGGGTAGATGCTGACTGTTCATCAGTCCGCTCTGGTGAAACCAGAGCTAATAATTGTCTAAACACAGTCATTGAAAGCCATCAGTGCAGCTGTATAGACTCGAGCATGGTCTAACTGCATGAGTGTTTGCTCAGTGTGTACTTAGCATTCACCAAATCACTGCAGCTCTCTGGCTACCACCACTCCCGGCAGCTACCTTAAGCTAACTCAGATGTGTTCATCTGAGGTACAGTCGCAGCAGGAGTGGGAGCACAGCTTGACAGAGCCATTGGCTAGCTTCATGGTCAGCTCAGGTTTAGCTTAAGCACCCCATCAAGCACATGAATACAGGATATAAATATTTGATGAACAGTAGAAACCTTTAGCTTATGACAAAATGGACTTTCTTAACACAGAAATCACACAAGTTTTACCAGAGTGAGGTAGCGCTGGGAGCCACACAACCTAACTTTTGGTCTGAGTGCTAGAATGGTTTCTCCAAAACCTTTATTTCCACATTTGCAAAGCAGGAATGGAATTTACTGCTATAAGCCAGCTTTTGTGTGATTTAATTCCCTTGAGAGCTGTGAGCCCTAAAGTTGCTTTGACAAAGAGAAACACAGAATTACACAGTTTTGTTTATGTAGAGTATCGAAATGAAACACTCATGCAGGGAGACATTGTCTGTTTCTGGTCTGAATATGAAGAAGAAAGTGTGTTACCCAACAGCAAGTACTGATTTAGCAGCAGGAAGCTCTGTCAAAAAATTGGCAAAATATTCACAATACATGAGCATTCTGATGATCGAACCAGTAGAGGACTACTTTATGGTATAAAAACAGCCACTCACTGGCTATGTGCTTAATTTAAGAATGCATTTTTTAAATATATTTTTCTTGTAGTTGCATCACACAAAATATTTTCCCTACAGTGAAGATCTGTAAGCAGCAGGGCTTACTTTCATACTTTCTATACCTTCATGATTTCAAACACAGTAGTTTTTTTAAGTTACCTCTACCCCAAGCAACAAAGGCAAGCATGCAGAGCATGCACAGCACTACTAATTCTGGGTGCAACACTTACAAGGTATATATTTATATTTGGCAAAATATTATAGACAACTTACATTAAGCATCTTTGATACCCTACTGCCCTTCAGAGCAATTAAGGGCTTTTGCATAGCAAGTTATAAAACCCTACAGGACAGAAACTGCTTGGGATTTATCTAAATGCAGGCAATAAAAGATATCAAGCTAAGCAATATATTATATCTCTTGCCTGTTGTGCTAGCTCAGAGATGTCCTTCTCAAGTAAAAATCCTGACCCTGGAATCCTCTTGAGGGGAGAAACACCTTAATAATGAGCAACTGAGCACATATTAACCAGAGATATCTTTCAGAACAGGACCAAAAATGTTTCTCAATTTGAATGCATGCAAGTTCTCATCACATTACATGTTCTGTCTTCTCCCTTTTAGGCCCTTCTATTTAAAGATTGCTTACTATTGAAAACACAATTTTCACAGGGCTTTAAGGTATGTCCTTAGTCTGCAGTTGGCATCTTTAAAGGTAGAGAGTACAAGCTGGGCCAGATAGCTACTGAAAAAATAAAAAATGAAGAACAGCACTTAAAGTTTCAAATCTTGATCTGGAAACACTTTCTAACCCTCATGGACAGCTAGTTCAATACTCATGGGGTAAATTGTGCCAGCCTAACTGAAATTTGAAACAACGTTTATGCAGTAGTTCTTGAATTATTGATGGATCAAACTTACTTTCTGATGACAACAGACTCTCAATAAAAGCCAAGAGAACTTTCATTGCTTGTATATTACAGAACTGTTCAGAGATGCTCATACCACCACCATGAAAAGCTTTTGTGACAACCATAGTACCCCAAACCTGATGCAGTCCTGGAGACTGAAAGAAAAATGCACATATCAATACTGTTACTGGCTATAAAAAATATATCTAGAACTGACATATGCTGACATATGCTTAATATTTTCATGCTGCTGCAGTGTTACATACACTAAAACCTGCAGACATTGCTAGGTCTTTATAGGTAATACATGGAGTAAAGTGAGCACATATACACAAGGTGGTGCTGCTGGGCTAACGCACTGAGTCTCCTACTACTTCACTGCACAGATCATTACGTGAGAGAAAATCTCACCCATTAAAAGCTTCATTTTTTAATTTTCCACTTCCTGAATACTCCACCTTCTGTATTTCAGCTGACCAGCAAACAGCTGTCTTGTTTCACAGACATGGTGCAAGTATAGCTTTTGTCCTTTTTTTGGCTCTTTAGTGTTTTTAACAGTATTTTTAATCATGTCCTACACACCTTTTTCACTAGACCACAACTACCACACTAGTCTGTCAGCAGAATCTTAGTAAAATTTTAACAGTGCCTACATGAATGTCACAGGATGCATCACAAAGGCCCAAAGAACTTTTTTTTTTCAAGAGATATAAATTCCTAAGCTATCTAAGCACTTTTGCAAACTTTATTCAGAGCCTCTAATTTAACTCCTTGATATCAAAAAAAGAGACACCCTAAATCCTTTCTTGAGAGTTATATTGACACCTGTGTTCTTAATAAGAACTTCTATAATGCACACTGAGATTCAAGTACAATAAAAGATTGAACAACTAGTAAATTTATTTGATAGAAAATATTAACGTTATCAAATGAATGTAAGATCAGTCAATCCAAACATTTAAGGAATTCACATGCATTTGGACATATTCATGAATTCTGTTCCATAATACCAATTGATACCATCAGAATTTCTTGCCATATGTTTTCAGATGCTAAGGGTTGAATTCCATGTGTTTATGCTGACGTGAGCTGCAATAATTCTGGGATTTCTTAAGCAAGAATTAGAATAGCAATGAACATGTGCAGAGTGGGAAAGAGATTTCTTAGCAAAATTTTAAGTAAGGAAAGAATCTTGAAATATTTATTATGTCCCTCTAAAGCATACATTTTTCTTATACGATGTCCTCTGCACTGACTACATTGGTTGTACTGCCAAGTAGTCAGTCTGCCCAGAGAAATTTTTAAGGTCTCATAAGGATAGTTAGTTTTTAGATAAGCCAAAGTAATTAAAGCTTGCTGTATGTTGCCTAACCATCAAATGAGTGCAAGTTATTTAACATTCTTTGAAGGCAAGGAAGTTGCTGTACTTCCAGAACAACTACATACACTGGAAAAACTAAATTGACATTCCTGTGTTAGAGAACAAGCTCTGTTATGTCTGTGATAAGCTTGACACAACTTGTTTGAAAATTTTATTACAAGGGCTCTTTTCCTTAATTAGCACAGTGTGGCTGGACAGGACACTTACTGTGATTGTGAAGAGAACTGAGGCCTCTCTTATTTCTAAAGATTTTAACATGAGTGGTCAATTTGTGATCTCAGTAGTGAATGGCATAAAAATCTGCAGTAACTCTTCAAAGTCACCAGGATTCATTAGTTAAGCCATTGTTTTTCACCCTAACTCACACTGCTGAGATCAAAATCTGGTTCCTAGCAACTGTATCTTGAATTTTGGTTGATTGATTTGTTTTCTTCAAAATATATTTTCTTTCTTCTCTGTTTCTCCTGAAAACTAAACTTTCCCTGTAACAATCCCTCTTTTTTTCATTTATACTAGCAAGGTACCTTGCCTCACTCAGTCAATTCTGGTGGAGTGCTACAAGCTCTTCGCATGTACAAACTCCCACACACAGATGATGTGCAATAAAAACAAACTAGTACGATGCCTGGTGAAGCAGCATGCAGTATACTAGGAAAGACACAAATTCCTCCTCCTTTTTAAAGCATCAGTCACTCTTGCTTTGTGGACGTTTATCCTTTACAGAGATATTCCACAGTAACTTACTTGCCTCTCTCAATAGTGTTTGCCTTTTTTTGCTGTACTTTGGCACAGCATGGTTTTTTTTACAGTTTGCTGAGTGTTAAACTGCCTGTTGATTCACATTTTGAAACATTGGCATCTCCTTTTTATTTTTGAAGCAAAGAAATAATATTAATATTTATTTTATTTCCCCTAACCTGTGCATTTTTCCTCTGCCAAGGGGCCTTTTTCTAAAATTCCTACAGTAAATTTCCATTGTAAATCCAAACAAGCACTGTAGATGGAGCTTTAAGCTTTTTCCAGGAACAAATCCACTCATGAGCCTTAGAGATGCCCCAGTGGTAAGAGAAGGGGGGAAGGTTCACACAAAGACACCTCAGGGAGTGGGTTAATGCCAGGTGCATTTGTGATTTGGATTTGTTCTCTTAGCATTTGTCTTAACAGAGTAGCACAGAGAAAATATAGACTGGAAAAAACTTGTCCCTAGCCCCTTTGTAATCCTCAGAAAAGGAGGAAAGATAGATTGTAGCCAGCCTTTGAGCAGGGAACCAAAGCATATCCCACAGAAAGGAGAGACAACTTTTCAACTGGTTTATTGAAAGAAACAATGCAGCCATCACTAAGCAGAAAAAATATAATGTAGTAAGTGTAATAAATGTAGTAAGATTCCTGCAAGCTACAGTCTATGTGGAAATGAAAGGTCAATGGCAAATTCTAATTAGTATAACATTTTTAATGGGATTAATGCCACCCACATGTATCAGCAGCAGATGCAGGCTTACAAAAGGAAGATTGAATTGGGCAAGAGGTTAATTATGTAGGTAGACATCACAGGACCACTTTTACTTATATCCAGGGAGAAAAAAAACAACAAAAACCCAAACCTGCGGTGAAAGTGTAAAATTGCCTTGTTCATTTAAAAGTATACTTTTCCAGTTACTACTTGTTCATTAGAAAAAAAGGTGTCTAAACATTTTCATCTCAGCTTTGCTGAAAAGACAGAGAACTGGGAGCTGCTGTGTTCTGGGAGAATAACAGAGGCTGGGCCTAGCATGGCCTGTTTTCCTCTATCTGCATTCCCCTTCCCTCTCTACGCACCCCACACATGTGTGCACATCTCCAATTGCCCTGTAGATAGCAGACTTACCCTGTAACACGTGGGTAATAAGTACAACTTGAGACTAAGGTTTAATGGTCTACAAATCCAAGACTGGATTTAATCCAGAGAGTTGACCTGGTAACTGTGGACATTGTAGGATGGAGATCCAGAGCAACCCAGTGGGCAGAGAGGGCTGCAGGGTGCTGATCTTTAAGATATGGTTGAAAATACTTTGAATGTTAGTCTTTTCTAGCGTGAAAGTATAGAGATGAAGGCAGTAAACTCTGACTTGAAACGCCTCCCAAAGAAAATTAAAATTGAGTCTTGCTTCGCTTTTTAAAAAGAGTGTTTGTCTTTTTAAAATGCCCTGTGAGCTAAGACGTCCTTGCAAACATCAGAAAAACTGGATCCAATTTTGTCCTCACCCTTGAGCACTTCACATCCATGCCTCCTACCTGCAAAGCAGGAGGAAGCCAGATACTATTTTGAGGTGACTGCATATTCCTCTCCTGTTGTAGCCTCCTTTGGATCACTTGGGTCAATCAGAGAGCAAAAGAACATGTCCATACCATAGTGGTGCAGGGACTAACTGAAGTCCCTCCAGTCACAGCTCTATGAATTGTTTATTAATTTTATTAGCTAAAACACTACGGTAGTCCAGAGACCAGAAGCCAGTGCTCCTTCATATCCTCCTTGCAGATAAGGACAGTGAAAGACATTTGTATTCATGCAGCTGGGCTCTTACAGCCCATTTCCCCAGTAAGACACCCGCACTTTCCCTCTGCAGCAGCAGCCTGACACCCCTGTCAAGAGACTTGATGTTTACTCCCAAATCAACCTAATGTGATCCAAACATATACTCAAACTTCTGTAGGGAATGCTGTAGTCACCAGGACCATATAAATTTAGCTTACATCTATCTACATTATTAAGAGACATTTTAATAAATTGCTGTAGCCAGCTGGAGTAAGTCCATCAGGTGAACAGGCTGTCTAAAACAATAGCTCATCCCCACCTACTGCCTTCTGTTTAGGTGCATGTGTCTATTTATGACTGTAACATGCTGGCAACTTTAATTAACCCTCCATAAACTATTTATATGTGTTCCTTTTATCCAGAAGTGTAATCTGAACTTCAAACACAAGTTTATCGCACTCCACTGAACCCTTGGCTTGTAATAGCCCATTCCTCCAAGTTTAGACTGTCAATCAGCCTCCTTTTAAACACATTGGGGCTTGAATCCCTACTTTCTTTCAAGATTATTCAAGCCTTTCAGAGGTAGGTTTTCAAACCAATTCTGTAAATGTCAGGATCAAAACGATGCAATAAGTATGTGTGCAATAAGTACATTCATGAAGTGCATCAGTTACGATGTTGCCTGAAGCACTGAGTCAGGAAAAGGTTCTGCATAATTATAACCAGTGCGTTATTCTAAATGCACTTTTGTCTAGAAAATCCTTACACTTTTCAGATTGTGTAATGTCATTAGCAGCACCTACGGTGTCTTTAGTTGCTATTATAACTACTTTTTTTAACTCCCACTCTTCAGAAGCAGAAAAGAACAAACAATTTAGATGCATCACACTTTCTTACTGCAAAATCTGGCCTTGTTGTTACCTGTAGAATCTATGATTAAAAATGTATCTTTTCCTCAAAGTCCTAACGAGATGTGGGATCAACTTAATTCTATCTATTAGACGTGAACATAGTGTAGTATCTTACCAATGATCCACTTTAAATCACTATTGTCTACTGAAATCCTCTTTATGCACATCACTGGATAAGTATGACAGAATATACAAGAAAGTCATTCAGAAATCTTTCTTTGGTCTACTTTCAAAACCAAATTGATAGCTACAAATTGATTTCAGGAGTGAATCATCAAATAGGCAAACAACATCAATCAATACTATGTATTAGAAAAACTTCCCAATCTAACAGCTAAAAAAACTGAGAGTTCAGAAGCACTCTCATTTCTTTACTATTTGGCATTATGTATTGTAAATTATAATTATAAATAAACCATAAATCCTATTTTCCTGCTACAAATAAGAAACTTTTATAACAAGATTTTTAAGATAGAGTTGGCATAGCATAGAGTATAAAACAGAAGACTACCAGTTCCTTTTAAAAAATGCTGATTCTGATTTTGCTTTTTCTTCTTCTTCTGCAGTGCCTTTTAGTGTAACTCAGCTTTTCCTATTGATGACAGAGTCAGACTGCTATATAGCATTGCCTAGCTAGTTGTCCAAATGGTGCAAATGTAATGACACCAGCTACCATCAGATTGTATCATAGAATCATAGAATTGTTTTATCTGGAAGAGACCTTTAAGATTATTGACTCCAGCCTTTGTCCCAGCCCTATCAATCACCAGACCATTTCCATAAGTGCAACAGTCTCTTAAACACCTCTAGGGATGGTGACTCCACCACCCTCCTTGGCAGCTGTTCTAGTGCCTGACAACCCTTTCAGTAAAGAAAATTCTCCTCATATCCAGCTCACCTTTGTATCCTCTCCAGCACCTCAGTGTACTCTTGTAGAGAGAATACTTGAAATATTTTAGAGCATGTTTGTTTGTATGAGTGGTTTTTGTAACAATGTGGTGTTTTTTTTAATATACCAGTAGCTTCTGAACCTGCAGCATTATTAAAGAAAAAAACCCAAAGCAGCTCACATCTTAACAGCTTATGCACTAGGCTAATATAGCATTATGTTAAGACTGAGAAGTCAGATACTTTAGCCTGCCACCTTAGCATTGTATCACTGAACTCAAAGCTTGAAGCACCAGACAAGATTTCAGCGTGCATCTGTGAGATTATTTTTTTGGTTCAGTTTTAAATAAGACAAGAGTATTTTTCTTCTACCTGTGTTTTCTCTTTTGTTATCTGCCTAGATGATAAGAAAGAACTGCTCTGTTTAAAAGTGTAGAGAGGGATCCCTACAAGGGGATGGCCTACCAAAAGGAAAAAAGTCTTGCATTGCCATGACGTCACACAGGATGATATACAGTAGATTGTGCTGTTAAGAGGAAAGAAATTGTGTGTTAGCATCATACCTCATGTGTAGATTGGTCTTAATAAGAAAATCAAGGAACAATTCCATCATAGCTACACATATTTCATCCTTTTTTATACTGATACAGTGTGTTCACAGCAATCCCTTACACTTGGTCCACCAGAGCACTTGCATGTGGCAGTGCTCAGCACTGCACTACCTGGTACTGCCTATTTTGGTACCTCAAGGAGCCTTCAGCCCTGCACTGGTTGTCCAGAGTTCACAGCAAAACCACGGGTGTATCTGGTATCCTATGAGCAGAATTTGTGTTAGTTGAAAGCTGATTGAATGAATAACAATACTAGATGAAACGAGAAATTGCAGGGAGTGATGTGGCTCCTCAGGGCTCATGCCCCAACTACAGAGATGTTTAGCTTTGCAACCCAGACAGAATCTGCACATTATGCTGCCTCTGTTCACAAAATACAGCTGAAAGACAAAAAGATGTCATGACATTAACCCAAGATGTGAGGGCTGCAGCAAGATGTCTAGAAGATAAGAAGTGAGATCGGAATCTCACTCTCACTCATAAGTAAGCCCAGGGTGCCATGGCTGTAACTTTACTAATAAATAAAATTGTCCAAAAACTGTCATAGCACAGCTCATAAGGTTGCAGCAATCCTTTTCAACTTTTCCAAATACATGGATATTATATCTAAACTGCTCATGGAAAAAATCCTTGGAAGACTGACTCCTGGTCTCTGTCAGCGTAGCTCCAATCCAAGTGGCCAGGAATAGCCCAAAACTTACCCTGATAATGCTAACCCACTGCTGTGGAAATGATTAGCTTTTGTGTGGGTCAGAGAGAAGGAACATGCAGATTCTGAAGCCTGGCTGCTAGAAGACTCACATGGGAATCCAACATGATTTGTTTACAGCCTCCTCCTTGCCTTTAAATTATTAAGACATGAATATTAAATGAGATTATTGCATACTAAATATCTATCTTAGCCAGGGCCGGACCCCAGATCTCACATTTCCTGATTATTTTCAGTTTATGTCTTGTTAATAAAACAGAAGAAGCAAGACATGGGCAATTCCATGCACCAAATATGCAACTTCTAAATGGGGCTACTTTTAAAAGCACCTGTGAGTTTAAGGTGGGGAATGAACGTTTAGGTCATATAAATAAGTGAGTGGGTATTAATAGAATTTATTACTACTGCAGTTGATATTATTATTCTCCTTCTCTGAGGACATTCAAAATCCACCTTGATGAATTCCTCTGTGACCTACTCTAGGTGATCCTGCTCTGACAGGGGAGTTGGACTAGGTGATCTTTTGAGGTCCTTTCCAACCCTTAAGATTCTGTGATTCTGTGAGCAGTTAATGGGAGATCTTGTGCCACAATGAAGATGAATGCATTGGCATGACCTCTAAAACATAGCCTCAGAATTTCAAAGGACTATTCATGAGTTCTTTCAGTGTGTTGCATGTTTCTTTAATATCCTTAGTGTTGTCAACATGTAAGCAAAATAGACTCGCTTTCCAGTAAGAATGTTAATTCATGCCAATATATTTTTGCATGCTCAAAAAAGCAACCATCTATCCTCAAATAACTTATTCTGGACGAAGGAAAACAGTGAAATATCAAAGGCAAGAATCAAGTCTTCAAGAGAGAGCGCCGCATCATTTGTTTTCTCTATGTGAGAATGGTTTAGCACAGACAAAGGGAGAAATGTGGCTATCTCAGATGGTTTCAGACTCAGAAAATGTAAAGGTACAGAACACAGAAAGCTGTGTTTTTTTCTCAATTTCTTAGCGCACGCACACACGGCACATTTGCCAATCTCTAAATTTTATTTCTGTGATTTACAGAACAAGTAGTAACTATATGTCTTCTTTATAGCTCCCTATCTTTAATACAGATCTCTACCAGAACAGCTTTTCCCAAAGGTAGCTTGCCAGTGGGAAGTACAGGGCTTGGATAATCATTTACAGCTATCTGCTTCTGACTACATATGTCATATGATGTCAAATCTTACGATGGGATTTGATTTGCAAGGTAGTGCCTTGCTGCTGTGCAGTAACACCTCAACTGCAGCGCGAGAAAGTCACAGGGCTGTGGGCGACTTGCTGCACAGCTGAGAAGGGATTTCCAAATAAAACCTGCTTCCTTGCTGCTCAGTGGGAAAGGGAGCTCCTGCTTCTGTTTTGAATTGGAGAAAAAATTCTTTCCGTATTTTCCTGGATAAAGAGTGGGCATCCTCTCTACATACCTCTGTAACAGGGAGGTGAGGCTGGAGTGCTTTAGCTGGGATGTGGAGCGGGCTGATACAAATTTCTTTGTCCTCCTGTATCTTGCTGTGAGTAAAATACCGTTTCCTGAGAAAAATCGGTCAATTAGTGTGTTCATATCTTTTATGTGGAATTCCAAACCTCCATGAAATTGTTTTTCAGGATCCAGCAATGGAAAAAAGTTGCAAAATCAGCTCTTATGGGGTACTGAAACAGGATGAGCCAGGAGATCGAGAGGCTGACCACAGCCTCATCGAAAACAAGAATATTTGTGCCACTCACTTGTTGTATGTTGTGGAACTCAAATACTTTTAAGATACAGTTCACAAGATTCCTGGTTTTGTGTTGCAGTGTTTTTCAGTAAAAGTTTGGCTGAACTCTCTGGGCTTATGAGCCTTCAGTAACTTCTTTGTTGGAAGCTTCCTTATCTTTAAACACAGGGTGAATATGGACACCAACTATTAAACGAAGAGCACCTTGTTGTAAAGACTATAAATGACAGCAGCATCACTGATAACACACATTTCCAATAGACCACTCCTCCCCCCCAATCCCCCGCCATCTATCTGATGATCATTGTTTGAATGACAATGTTAATGGAGCCATCTTCTTGTGACGTCCTCCAAGCCAACATTTGTCATTTTACTCACCATTTTAGGCATATGGTCATCTCTGTTAAATTATAGTATTAATATTAAAACATATTTGCTTATTCCTTAATGCAAATTTAAATACCCTCTTGTGTTGCCTTTACCTTGAAAAGGAATCTGTAGCAATCGTCACCACTTCTTATGTTGTTGAAAGAGTTACTCCTGCCTGTGGAAGTATTGTATTTCGTGGCAGGCATCTAACTTTCATTTCTTACACAGAAAGCTGTGAGATTTCTACTCTTATGCTCAATTTATTCAGCTGAGTAGATGTTCTAGTACATTTCAAAAGGGAGCTGTAGTATATAATGCAAGAATAAAATGCTGGTTTGCAATTAGTAGGTCACTAATTGCTTCTGGTTTAGCCTCTTTGGAAACTGTCAGATACTACCATTCTTAACAGTCTTTCTGTTGTGACTAAAAATAAAGGCATATGTTTTCTAATAGAACACAGTAAATGAAATTTTGGGTATATCTTTACAAAAGGAATTATCTAGAAAGAACATTCATCTCTTCTAAAGTGCTTCCTAACACACATTCAGTACATTTGAGAAGATCCAGACAAGAGCCAAAGACAATATTTATGCCTTAATCTCAATTAATTTAACCAGGAATCAGAAAATTAAATGAGAATCCACTACTTTTGTGTAATTATGTTTCTGTATTATAGTCCTGGTCTGGGAGAAGTATGTAGAGGAGAAGGGAAAATACATATACTATGGTGTAGAATTTAACACATAAGAATCCATCCACATGACTTTTCTTCCTTTCAGATTTCTCCAATAGCAAAGGCCTAAGCTGCTCCGTTTCTCAGTCACCTCTCACAAGCACAATTCCTATGGGTCTTCTTATTCATTACCACAGTAAGGACAATGCCAGGAATTTAAACATTATGAGGACCGTGACACAGGGAATGTGGGTAGTGGCCTTTAACTTGATAGCTGTCACAGTCCGGGCTCTCAGTGACCTGTCATTCTTAACGATATTACTGGATTTGAGGCTGTTCCTAGAAACAGCACTTTGGGTAGACCTTACTTTGCAAAGTCACATTATGAACGTTCCTTGATTTGTTGATGCTGTGCAAAAGACAATTTTGGTTACCTGTTCCTCAGGCATAGTTGATGTTGACACGTTTCTACAATGACTAAATGCAAATTCTAAACATGAAAAAGATTTCACATGTCATTTTTGAGTGACATCCATCTACTGTGGTATCCATGAACAATCAGCTAGGTTTATACAGCACTCTTCTCCTGAAATTCTCTGTGAATCAGTGTGCCTATTCAGCCTGAATAATTAGAAATATCAACCTTTGTCCAGTCTATGCCAGATGAACTCAAACTAGCACTTAAAAACACATTTCCTTAATTAAAATGTTTCCTAATTAAACCCCAAATATTTCCAGGTCTTATCAGACACCAATATAAATATTAATGAGGTGTAACTTCCAAATGCACAGAATTTCAGAAAGCACTTGTGACTTTCAAATTACCCAGTGAACTATCTAGTACGCAGTATTGATGTATTCGTTTGCAGACAGCCCTTCTGGGCTTGAAAAGTTATTTCTGCCACTGCTAAACCTTTAGAGGCTCAGATCATATGTGCTCTGCAGCTTACGTTAGACACATCTTCCATCTTCTTGTTCGCATTAAGCCCATTACTGCAATGCCAGGTTACTGAGCTGTCTCAAGATTATTTTTCATGACCTATTCAAAATAAAATACAAAATCCCAAAGCTGAAAATTTCCTAATTATGTCTGGGAGAATCTAATAGCATTTGACTTAAAATTAAAAACACTGAAACGCGTAAGATTATGAAGTTCTCTGAATTCATTAACTCGCAAAGTTCCCAGATCTAATTATATCGGTCATCTGTTTTCCTGCTGTCTCAAAAATGACAGAGGAACATAAAGTATGTAACATAGAAAGCACATCACAGAGCAAAGACTCTGGATAGTGAGGAAGCCCTTCTGCCTGAATTCCCTGCTTTGAGGGTTTTTTTGGCTTTTTATTTCTCAAGACTTGGAGAGAGAAGAGAGAAGACTGCATTCACAATCCAGTGGATGTTGCCATCTATCTGATATTTTTTTCCTGAAGGAAATGAGAAACAATTAAAAAATATAAACCTGATTCCATGTAAGAGTAATGTTATTTGGATAAGATTTTGAATCCAGAGGTAACTCTTTAAGGTACTATATGGTTCACACTGGTGCTCCGTGGTGTGGTGTTAGCTCATGGTGTTTGGTCGTGAGGCAGTTCTATTCCCATGACATTCCACATAACTATGTGCATATATTCAGATGCTGGGCATCCCTTGCATGTGAAAACATGCTTTGTACTTTTCTCAGATGCAGAACTAGATAAATTCAATCTGAATATACAAGCTTAACCATGCCCACTGCAACAAATGAAGCTGCAGTCTTACACTGGCCACCTCATGGTAGACATCCAACTCCCATTCTCAATTCAGACAGTTCAGATGTGCCCCATTTCTGCACTTGTTTCTGGGATTCCTCCCCTGCATCTCTTCCTTGATCTTGCATCATCTTCTTGTGGGGAAGCCCTGCTAAGCCTCCCTGCCCTCACAGAGGAATGATTAAACACATTTCTCAAAATATCTGTTTGTTTTTATCCTTAGCCTGAAGAGATGAAAAATTATAATCTCTAGTTACTTTGTCCTAGTTAATTGACTGAGGATTTCTCAGGGAAGTCACAGCAAGATACCTACAATTTGATCTTTGGACAAAAACACCCTCACATACTAGTGAAGAGAAGTAAAAGGAAATTGTTGAGATGAACATTAGAATTAAGTGTGAAAGTGTCCAGTACTCTGCTTTATTTCACTTTGTTTAGTACCCTTTCAACAAAAGATTGAAACAGGTCTTAGAGAACAGGATGAAACCAGCTATCCTGTATGGTATATGCTGGCCACAGTCAACTATTGAACTCTGTGAGAGCAAAATCAACTTTTCAAGCAACTTAACCTGCCAGGTCTACAACCTCCAACTTGTAGCAGTATAACAGTAGTATGGAAATCAGCTAAAAAACTTAAACCACCTAAAAAGTCTACCTTAAAATTCCAGGGCTCCAAAATTCTTACCAAGTTCGAAATTTTAAATAACAAATATAGAATAAATTTGTTTTAAAATAATCTTTCCACAGAATCTTGCCACAGGCACCAAACATCTCAGAAGGATGTAAGAAGGTATGAATATTGCTCTCAGACTTAGGAATGACATGGTCATTACACATATATTTGAGCTGCAGTAATCCTTGTTCACTTTCCATCCTGAAAGCCAATGCATGTTTACTTGGTCTAGTTTAGCCTCCAGTGACAGGTTTAGCCTCCAATTACTGCACATTCCTCATGAGACATATGCAGGAAGGCATGCAGTGGTTTAACCCATGTGTAATAACTTCAGATCTGGAAGCTGGAAAATACACAGATTTTCTTCTTGCCCCTGGTGCATCCTCAGGTGAAGCTCTCACTGCTCCCAGGAGCAGCTGGCTGCAAAAGGTTCTTGCAAGCCAGAGGTGATTGTGACAAATATATCACTGAGAAGGCATCTTGAGAAACTATACTTGCCAAGTCAAAAAGCATTTACCTGTATAAAAATTCCCTCAGTGCTCCCCTTGGAGATTCGTTCAAGGTGTATCTATGCCTGCACAGCTTATTGGAAGAAGATGTGATCTTCCCTTTTGTATCTTGAAAAGCAGGATGGGTTGTTGCTGCCTGAAAAAAAGCAAATGGAAAAATGTAAGGAGAGATTCACAGGATCATTTCTGTTGGGAGGGACTCTGAAGGCTGTGTTGTCCAACCCTCTGCTCATAATGGATAATCTTACATCAGGTTGCTGAGGAGCTTTTCCAGTCAGCTTTTGACAGTGTCCGTGGATGGAGATACCTGCAAAATATCCAAGCAAACTATTCCAGTGTCTGGCAACCCTTGTGCAAAATGCTTCTTCATACCAAATCAGAATTTATCTTGATGCAGCTTGTGCTCATTGCTTCTTGATCCACCACCACCCACTTCTAAGCAGAGTCTAGTTCAGCTTTGTCCACAACGTCCCATTAGATGGTTGAAAACAGCAATGAGACCTTCCCACACCCCTTCACCTGTTATTAAGACTAAACAAACTCAATTCTCTCAGCTTCTCTGATAATCACAGATTCCTACTGCCCTAAAAACAGAAACCTGCACTGAAATAACTTGTTGGCTACAATCATCAGCTGGGCAATGCACTGTTCCCCTCTGCACGGTAATGCACTGTTCCCCACAGCAGCTGTAATTTCTGCTCAGCACCACCTTTCTTTAAGCAAACTGTCACTGCAGTCAATGGATGTTTCTTCAGAGGATGGAAAGCAGGAATAAGTCAGCTGAGAAGAAAAAAAAAAAACAAGCAGCAAAGATAGAAAGGAGGTGTAAATAAAAAAGAAATATCCAGCTGTCATTGGACATAGTCCAGTTGCAGCTGAGATCTCTATCAGGTCAGTGCTTCAGGGCCAAGTCTGCCCAAGTGGTTACAGCTTAGATGTATATGTCTTGTAGTGAAGCTGGGGGAGGAGGGGGGTGCAATATAAGCATAGCTGGGATTTGCCTGAGTAGAAGGAAAGCTTCCATAACAAGTGCATCCATAGCCCAGCTGTGAATTGTTTATCAGGGCATTTGATGCTGCACAAGGAAAAGTGATAACAGAGCACAGGCAAACACAACGATACCTTTAGCTTTCCTGCTCAAATCCATACACAAGCTTGTCAGAGTTTCTGCCCAATTTTTTCTCCAGGGAGAGCAAAGGCAAAGAGTTGAGGCTGTTAGAAATCCAGTAACGATTTCTTTTTAATCAAGCTGGATTTCTGTTTGTACCTGTGGATATAGATGATGGCTGTTCTGTGCCTCAGCTCTGCCTGGAGTCTGAGACTGCTGGAGAAGGAAAATGAAGGCTGGCACAGCAGCCAGTTAAGTCAGCTCCTGCTCACCTCATAAAGCCAGGCGGAGGAAATGCAGTCATCTCCCCTTTTTTATCTCCAGTAATTGCTGCCTTTAATTTAGAGAAAGCTCTGTCTGCCAGGTATCAATAACACTCCCCATGGGCTTATACAGCTGGCAAAAGAGGGCTTTGCATCCATACATGGCTGGAAGGAGGAGCCAGCAATGTGTGTTTGACATTCAATATTGAGAAATAGCTATTTTAATAGTGATAGTAAGAAAAATCTTTTAATAGTAATAACCAAGCAAGTTAACTCAGTGCTAAAAGCTCTTGAGTGATGTCCAGAAGGAGCATGATGAAAATCGTTCATCCTCTTGAATGCCCATCCATGTTTCATATCTGGCAAGAGTCCGTTGTTCTTAGGCTGTCCCTCTCAACCTAAGCAGCACTGCGTGTTTCTACCCCACAGCTAGGAGCCCATCAGCTCTGCTGCTTGCCCAGGGGATGCATAAGCATGACAGCCTCACACAACCACCAGTACTGACACCAGCTCTCTGGGAGCCAGGCCACTTCTGCCTTAAAGTTTAATTTTAGCAAAGGTTTTAGCAAGATTTGTCTAGGGCCTTCATTTGAAATGGGAGGCACTGATTTCAAGGGTTTGGCTTTTTTTTCAATTTCTATCTAGCCTTTATTCAGGATTGAATTCCTATCAAGCAGTGAATAACAGAGTGAGACTATGTGTTTTGCTGAGGTTTTCATGATTGAATCCCATACAGCCAGAAACAGAGTATGTGAAGACCTTAATTGTTAATGCATCCTCCAGACCTTCAAATTTGAGTTTCCTCTAAAATCTACATCACCTCCTTAATCAAACATGTAACTTTTAATGTCTTATTTTAAAATTGCTACTATAATAAATACCAGATTTAAAGAGTGTAACATAACCAGGAAGCCTCAAGACAGTAATTCCTGTACACAGGAGACTATATAATTACCTTTAATAGCAAAGTCCTCTCATTACTACATTGCCCTGTTGCAGAGTGTATCTAGATTTTATGCCACAAGGAACAGTCAAGCGAACTGAATGTATTGTCATCAATACAGACTTATCATCAAAGTAACACAGTGAGGTTAACACAGCCAGGAGTGGACCAGTGTCCAATTCAAATGCAGGAACACCAGCATCTGTTTTATAGACTAACCTTCTATGCCCAATAAATAGGCAGCCCTGGTCAATGCAGGTGCTGAACTCACCCTTTGACAGTCCTTGAAGAAATCTTTTTGTGATCAGGGACATATCTTTGGGCAAAATAATCCTGACAGTCATCTTCTGTATTGGGGAGTTTTTTGTCCTCTTTCATGATGTAAAACAATTTACACAGAACTTTTCCAAAGTGATGTAACAGCAATTTTCAGCCAAGGCCTGTCTAGCAAAGGGCTAAGTTTTTAGTTAAGCACCTAACAAGTTTTCCAGAAATGCCTATACTCCAAATTCTCCAAACTGTCAATTGATGATAGGCATCCAAGGTACTGAGCATTCAGAAAGTGAAACTTTGGTTTCAGTCAGTTTTTAAACACTTTAAATACTTCAAAACATATTCTTTTAATCATGTTTTCCTTCATTACCCCAACTCCAATCTCTAGCCTCTAAATAGCTCCTGGATGCTTCTTGGCACAAGAAGTATTTGGAAATTTGGGGGTTCCAGTTAGGTTCTGAAAGGGAAACTGATGTGATCTTCTCTTCAGTCACACCATTAGCTAATTCATCCATTCTCTTCTGCAGTTTTTCATGATATTTCTAGCTTGAACTTCTGTATGTGAAATCTTGGCTTCACTGTACTCAAAGACTTTTTTTTTTTGACTTGCAGACACCAGCATTTCAAGTCAGTGTATCTATTTGACACTTGACCCAATCTCAGCAAGGTTTCCCAGGTATTATCAATGTTTCCAGCTACTGCTCCATGATCATCATATTGGAAGACAAGTAGGACTAAGAGGTGTATAAACCTCCACGGTCATATTGCTTTGAAGAATCGCAAGCACACAATCCACTCCTGAGTATTGCCTGTTTGAAATGGGAAAGTGAACTGTTGGAGCTGGATCACTGAGAATTACTTGCTCGTATTTCATGTCTGGCTTTCATTCAAAGAGCTGCTCTCTAGCATCTGCAATATAGCAATACTATTTATATAGTCCAAGTGTTTAAAAACACTGTTCACAGAGGAAGATTCTACTGTGATAAATGCTGTACAAAGAAAGATAGGAAAAAGCTTAGATCTAGCCCAAGGACTTTGTAACATGGGACAAGTGATAATATAAAAACATAGACAGTTTGGAGAATACTAAGATAAAATAAGTCAGTATCAGTCAGCATATCAAACAGTGATGCTAGCACACCAGTAGTTTAAAATCTATCAAGCATTTCTATGTAGTTCAGGACACAAGAGAATTAAGGAGATATTTCTTAGGAGAACACAGTGTGGTTTGGTACAGAGAGAGCATCCCATGTCTTGAGAGTCATGTAGGTGAAAGGAAAAAGTATTCTTTGAAAATATAATAACAACATTTACAGAATTTTAGAAGCTTGGGTATGGAAATTATCTTCTTAATTCCCAGAGAGAGATGAGACACAAGTAACACAGGCCAGAAACGATCTTGAACTTGTGGACAAAAAGGCTGATCTCTGTGTCTGGGAAAAAGCTGCAGGAACTTAGGCATGGTCCCCTGTGCAGGAGCTGCAGTTTGCCTCTGGCCCTCATCCAGGTCCTGCCTAAGCCTAGCAGTTCCAACTTAACCTCACATTCTCACCTCCAGCCCAATGCCTCAGCCCCACCTCAGTCCTCTGCACTATGGCAGATACAAATGGTTGAGCAACAAGGTCAAACCATGAGGTAAAATTATTTTTTCAAAAGTATTTATGTTTGCATTCAGATAGAGCTAGACTGGAGGTGAGAGAGCAAGTAGAGTGTATTGTAGTTGCTGGGAAGAGCAGCATTAGCCATTTAGACAGGCAGGAGCAGTCAGTTTCAGGTATGTTCTGCAACAGGAGCTCATGATGCTGAAATAACATTGGATGTTATTCAGGCATGTAAATGTGAGTCTAAAGTTGAGGGCTAGTGATTGGTCAAGACCTAAGAAGGCCAATGGCACCCTGGGATGCATCAAGAAGAGTGTGGCCAGCAGGTCAAGGGAGGTTCTGCTCCCCATCTACTCTGCCCTGGTGAGGCCTCATCTGGAGTCCTACGTTCAGTTCTGGGCTCCTCAGATCAAGAGGGACAGAGAACTTCTGGAGAAAGTCCAGCACAGGGCCACCAAGATGATCAGGGAACTGGAACATCTCTTATGAAGAAAGGCTATGAGGCCTGGGCCTATTTAGCCTGGAAAAGACTGGGAGAGGATATTATCAAAGCTTATAAAGGGTGGGTGTCAAGAGGATGGGGCCAGTCTTTTTTCTGTGGTGCCCAGTGATAGGACAAGGGGTGAAAGACACAAGCTGGAACACAGGAAGTTCAACTTGAACATGAAGAGAAACTTCTTTCCTGTGAGGGTGAGGAAGCCCTGACACAGGCTGCCCAGTGAGAGTGTAGAGTCTCCTTCTCTAGAGGTTTTGGAAGCCTCTCTGGACATGGCTTGTAGCCATATTTGTGACCTACCCTTTGCTGACTCTAGCTTTTCTTTCGGTGTTATTTTAGCTATCTCCATTGTCCTGTGAGCTGTTGTACCTTTTCTGTAACATGACAGAGGCTCCATCCCCAGCTTACAGCAGGGTTTGCGAGGGAGCCTTGTTGCTGGTATTTTTGTAGTTGCTGTACTGAAAGAGTATCCCCTGGGATGAACTGAAAGATTTTACAATACTTTTACTGTCTCCAGCCCATCTACTAGCAAATAAAATATAGTCCAAACCTAATGCTAGCAATCCAGCAAAGAAATGGAAAAGTACAAAAGACTTATAGAGGCAAGGGCTTTCTTGTCCTAAAAACACCCTTATTGATCTGTACCAAAGAAAGACAAACTGAAAGCTGCAAAGGAACCAAAAGGATGAGTGGTTTCTGGATATCCATCACACTTCCTAGTGTATCCCTGAAAAGACAGAAGCCCTGTATCACCATTTTCTGGTTGTCAGAACGGATTGATTTCTAGAATTCCTCTTGCATTCTCTTTAATATCTTGTTTCTACTGTGGAAATATGTGGAAACACACATGCTGGCAGAGTATACCAGTATATACCAATACAACACACATAAACACATGTGCTGTGTACTATATGATATGGAATACTCAGAATATCTCAACTTGGATATGTCTGGGGAGTGGCACGAGAAAATTCCTACCAGGAGCTGGATATAGATGCTATTGAAGGCTCTGTCATCTCAAGGAGGCTGAGGCTGGAGACTCTGCACACCAGTTCTTTTGTACTGAAGGATTAAAGGCCTAGTAGCAGTACTTCACATGCTATCGATACAAGATGGTTTTGGCATTGACTTCTCTCTCACCCAACATTACTTTATTTAGTCATGGCAGTCCCCCTTCCCATTAATAGTGGCAATCATGGCAAACAAATCACGAGTCTCTATATCACTATACTTACAATTCCTTTTCTTTGATAGCTAAAACTAGACAGGCATGTTTTGTATTCCACAGGCATGAAGCAGGTAGATGATGACTGAATGCAGCTGGGAATTCATCTCACCTAGTTCAAGTGAGATGTATTATTCATGTGTAGCAAATGAGAAGGATGAGTAGTCAAGCTTGAGAGTCCTCTAAAAAAAAAAAAACAAACCTAGACCTGTGCAAGCTAAATTGGTTGGAGCTACTTTGTTTTTCCAGACTGTGGCTACAACGAGTGGCTCTGACTGAAGTCATAACTTGTGATCCTTCTAAGGAGCCTTTGGGACTGGAAAGCTGGTGACAGTGGGAGACAGAGAGTCCTTGCACATAACAAAAACTGTAAAGAGAGTAAGGCATGACTGCCCATGGTTGCCTGAAGCCATTAAATTTAAATGAAGTGTAAATAAAATTAAACCTAAAGGATTAAAGAAGGTCAAGAACTGTCAATTCAATATTGGCAACAGAGCAGACGCCTTCAGGCAGTGTCAGGTTTTCAAGCTATCTATGAGGATCAGGAGTCACAGAAATTTCACACCAGAGGCAATGACTGGTTTGGTTTTTTTTTTCTCTCTGTCTTTCAACTGAGATTCATTTTGCACAAGCCTGAGTGTTCCTGGCATCTCTGACAAATGTCCACTGGCACAGAGATGCAAACGCTGATTTCTGGGTAACGCACTCTCCCAGGCTCTCTGTACAGGAGGCAGTGTCTGCTTGCTTCCTGGAAAGGGCTGCAGGTGGTTGTTGAGATGCTGGGTCAGGCCTGGCATCTACATGGGAGTGGCCAGTGCCAACAGAGCATAAGATTCCTCTTGCCTGCCTTCAGCTGCAGGACATGCAAGACTCATTCTGGGAACACCTGAGCAGGTGTGAGCCACCTGTATGTGCCACTTTTAGTACCTACTCACATGTGACACCTGTGCAAATGCTACAGTCTGTGAGTGATGTGTCACCCAGGAAGTATCTGCCTGCACAAAGGCATCCAATGACACGTGAGATGCTATGGTACATCCTGACTGGTCACTGGCTCCTGCTCCAGGACACACCCTATAGGATCTGTGCCACATCTGCTAAACAGCGATGTTTCAGATGTCTTAGAGTGCCTGAATTTGATGCCTACGTGTAGGCAGCTGATCCACTCCCTCTGTCTATGCTAGTTACTCTGAGCTCCTTCTTCTGCTATCTGCAGCAGCTTCCAGGTTATGCTTTATTTGATCCAAAACCAGGATAAGATGGGTGCCATCTGTGAGGTGGGGTCCAAGTACAAAGACTGGACTGGCCCATAAGGGATCACCTCCATCTGAATGGCAATTATCAGCCATTTCACTCTCAGAATACATATTTGCCAAGAGTTGCAGAGGAGCACAGCAAGCCTTGAAAAAGAACCTCAAAATGACATATCAGGAATTTTCCAGGTTTTCTATATCTGTGATACAGCAAAGGTCAGAGCTGGATCTCACTGTGTCAACCTTGCGTAGAAGGAGTTCACTTTGAGAACAGGTCTGGCAGATGGATGCATATTGTCATCAGTCTGCTTTAATACTTAAATTCAGATTAACACGGGAAAAAAAAATCCCTCTCTGGTTTGTACAAAGACCTGGAATATGTTCATAACATTATGTCACTTTGCATGTTCTTTTATTAGTAGTTAATAGTTTTCCCTCTTATCCCCTCGTCCTCCTCAGAAAACTACACATCGTTAATAAATGCCTCGACCAAGAGTCACCCTGTGTCAAGACAGCTGGCCCACGTAGGAAACATAATTGGATTCACTTTACACTCCCTTGAGGAGGTAAGAAATTCAGAATATAATTAAACTGAATTAATCTGTTTGGTATTAACAGCACCAGATTTAGCTTTAGCTGAAATGGCATGTTGTGCCTCATCAGATAGGTTCTAGGCTGTTTCAAATCAGCCACCTGTTGTGTTGAATAAATGACAGACTCTGAAATCCCCAGTAGGCTGGAAGCTGTGCCTAGTACATGCTCTGATTAGGGCACCCTTTGGGGGTGAGTGATATGCTTTTCAAAGGGGTCTCATAACGGCTGCAGAGTGAACAGGAGCACAGTGAGTGCCATGCACGTGACAGCCTGTTACTACAGACCTCTGGCTGTTCTAGCCGCAAACCCAACCCAGTGCCTCACTGACTGCCTCAGTTCCCTTCATCCACACAGTTAGGCAAATATAAAGGTGTTAATACAATCATACCATTGGCCACAAAAAACAAGGGGGAGGTTCTTAATTTTCCAGCAGCAGGAATCTGAGGTGGTCTTGCTACACTGCCTTTCCATGCAAAATCTGTACATCATCAAACTAGATAGAGCTCAGTATCAGACTGGTTGGGAATTGGGCCACATGCTATGTGTGAGAAGAGGCTGAGGGAAAGGGGTTGGTGTAACCAGGAAGAGTGCAGGCTGAGGAAAGGAACTGGTTGCAGTCTTCTACCTCTTGAAGGGGAAAGATGGTGGTACATGGGCAAGAGTCACAGGTTGCAGAAAGAGGAAGCCCCTCTTAGGTATAGGGAGAAAAGTGGTTACAGTAGATTAGCATTGGAACATCTTATGCAGATGTGTCATTTCCATCTCTGAAGATCTGCATACCTCACTTGGACAAGACCCTGAGCAGATTGACCTAACTTTGAAGATGGCCTTGCTCTAAGCAGGCAGCTGGACTTGTTCATCTCAAGAGGTTTCTTGAAAAATTAATCTTTCTGTAACTTTATGATTTATTTATGCACACCCACACATACATTCAGCAAAACAGTTACATATATTATAAGTGATTCCACTGTTGGATGATTTCATGCAGTGATGTCTTAAATACCTACTTACCTGTATAACTGCCCATATCCTCCTATATCTATCGTCTATAATAATCAAGCCAGTTGAGCAGTGGCAGAAGACAACCTCCCTGTTACTCACCATAGATTTACTTTGTGATCAGTGTGTGCAGACATAAAGCATGAGCATGCAGCCAAAATGGACTCAATCAGCTGTTCTGTGGGTGATTGGATGGGAATGTTTATCATGAGACCTGACATCCAACTTCAGCAATACCTTTTGGTGACCACAATGCTCTAGTGGTGAAATGGAAGACTTACGGTTTGATCTTGCTTGTTAGCTGAGGTGACGGATTTTGGTATTTTCCTATCTGTGAATATTTACTTGTAAAATGTCTATTCACTTCGTGTTTTGGGAGGTAGAGAAATGAGGTGGAATGACAATTTCACACATCCTTTGTGTGCTAATAATATCATCTCAGGAAGATTTTCTATAGGCAGATACTAACACTTAAAAAAAAATGTTTTCAGGAAAATGACTGTGATTACTTCTGATGCAACTGCATGGATCCGGTTAAAATGCTTGCTTAATAGGAGCAATACACAGCTCAAATGTCTGTTCAGCCACTTGAGAATGTGAAGGAAAATACTCTTGAGAATCACACAGTGATTTCTTAGAAGATTCTTTTTTCTCAGTAAATTTGTTAACTATAAAATGACTGAAACATATTAAAATTCCTGAAAAGAAAGAATAAAGTAGTAGTCACAGCTTGTTTCTTTGCAAAATGGACAAATATAAGCAGCAGAGATTTGTTTTCTTTGCTTTCCTAAAATGCAGTACAGTATTCCAGTCATTTAAAGGCAGCTACAAAGAGATGAAGACTTTCTGTACACAAGAAGCCACGTGGATAAGAGGCAACAGGTACAAGTTGCACAAAGAGAGGTTTCACCTTGATATAAGAATTATTTTTTATATAGCAAGAACAATCATTGACTGGAACAACCTTTCCAAGGATGTGATAGAGTCCCTGTCACTGGAAGTTTTCAAGAGTCAACTGGACAGGGTAGTAGATTATATCATCTAGGCTTCCTTTCCAATGAAAGGTTAGGTCAGTTGACCTTTCAAGGTCTCTTCCAGCCTGACTTGTTCTATGATTCTACAATTTTATTAACTCAGGGAAAAAAATAAGTCAGCAGTAGTGTGTACCTACTGAGGCTAAGGATGTCAAAACACACTCTTCATTTGAAGCAAAATCTAATAAACAAGTAATAATCTGACTCTCTTGCAGTGCGCAATATTCTATTGATCAAACACAAGATGTTTGATCCTCTCTACTCACTGAATTTAGGAAAATAAAAAGATGAGAATCAGATGGGCAACTGTTGAGATGGAAATTAGTAACAGCAGGACACTTGAGCATAGAACCTCATTTTGATGTAGGTGGTGCACTTACAATAGAATAAAAACTGCTCAAATACTTGTATTTTTATTCTCAGGAAAAAAAAAGAGCAGTCAATACAGAAAATTAATTCCATCAAGATACTTTACTTATAGGGAATAATGAAACTATTGAATTTCTAGTGAAGTGATATAATTAATTTTTCAATAACTTTTCTTGGATATACATTGTGTTTTGTAGCTTCCTGGTAGTCTAATAATACAATCATAGTATCATAGAATCACAGAATGGCAGGGGTTGGAAGGGACCTTTAGAGATCATTTAGGCCAAGCACTCTGCCAAAGCAGGTCCACCTAAGATCAGGTCACACAGGAAGGCGTCCAGGCGGGTTTTGAAGACCTCCAGAGAAGGAGATTCCACACCCTTCCAGGGCAGCCTGTGCCAGGGCTCCCTCACCCTCACAGTAAAATAGTTTATTCTTGTGTTTAAATGGAACTTTTTTTTGTTCCAACTTCTTTTCATTACCTCTTATCCTGTCACCAGATACAATAGAAAAAAGTTGGGCCCCAACCTCCTGACATCCACCATTGATATAAATATTAATGACAGCCCCCCTGCAAGCTCCTCTTTTCTAGACTAAGCGGCCCCAGGTCCCGCAGGCTTTCCTCATAAGGAAGGTGCTCCAGTCCCCTGACCATCTTGGTGACCCTGTGCTGGACTCTCTCCAGAAGTTCTCTGTCCCTCTTGAGCTGGGAAGCCCAGAACTCGACACAGGATTCCAGATGAGGCATCACCAGGGCAGAGTAGAGGGGGAGGAGAACCTCCCTTGACCTGATGGCCATACTCTTGTTGATGCATCCCAGGATGTCATTGGTCCTCTTGGCCATGAGGGCACATTGCTGCCTCATGTTCAGTTTATTATCAACAAGCACTCCCAGGTGCCAGACAACAAGCGCTCATAGCCTTCTGGGGAATCAGCCAGTCCTTCCAATTTGGTGATATCAGGGAACTTGCCGAGGGTACACTATGTCCCCTCATCCAGGTCATTGATGAAGATGTTGAACATGACTGGCTGCAGAACCTATCCCTGTGGAATCCCTTTGGAACCCTACTGGCCACAAGCCTCCAACTCAACTCGGCTTCATTGTTCATTGATGAACAAGAAATTAACTTAGGCAAAATTAAATTGAATTTATGGAGACTTTAGCTGACAAAGTATTCATATGAGAAAAAATTGAAAAGAAAAAACTGCACCCCAGAGTTTTTAAGAAAGAGAGGAATGGCACAAGGCATGTTTTTCTGTTGCTATGGAGGATTATGCAATCTATAAAAAATACGTATTTAGGTTAAAAGGAGGAGAGCTTACCACTGGCATGGAATTCCCCAAGCCACAAAACACAGGCTCTGGGGAAGTGCTCCCAGGTCCTTCACATGGCCTCATTTAGGTGACAAATCACCACAGTTGTCTGAAGCCATTACCCAAAGATTATTTAGTTTTCCTGCCATGTGCTATTCACCTAAAATACTCCACTTTGGACAAGATGGTAACATTCTGGTTAACTCCACCTTTTGAAGCTTGTTATGGTGCAAGAAATGAATATTTCTAAAACTATCCAACATTTTAGAGGAAGAAGAGGCAAATCACTGGTGTCTGTTTAGTGCTGCAGCATCACTTGTCTGGAAGAGCCACACAGCTTAATGGTCTCTGATTTGGACACAGCAGAAATGCGGAAACTTCTTTCACCAGTTTAGAAAAACCCCCATGCATATAGAAATATTTGTAATGGAGGACATCCTTTATCCCAGGCATGCTAGAAACTCAGTACTAGACTCAGTTAAGCAGTCTTCAAAATCCTCTCAGTGATAGAAATTCAGAGCAGCTGGATATGTTGTTTATTGAAGTTATCCAGGGAAGCACCACACCTCTATGATTGTACCTTTCTCTTTAAGAAGTTAAGGAACCACATATTATTTATAGATACTTCAGCATCTTTGATAAACATGTTTTGAGCATAGTCAGTCTAATTTATAACATTTCTACAGCTGCCTTCTTAGAAGTCCGTAGATCCATATCTGCATTAATCTTAAAGTAAAAAGGCCTTTATCTCCTTCCCTTGTTAGCCTCAGGAGTAATGCCACTGAAGTCAATTGAATTGCAACTGTGTAAAGCAAAAGCAAGGGCAGAATGGAAAACAGCATGACTCACTAGCTGAGGGAGAAGACAGATGTGTCAGGTGCAAAATCTAAAAAGAGACAATATACAATGCAGAGATATCCAAAGTGGTTTGAGTGGCAGGAATTGCTTACTTGAGTAGAGAAAAATGTCCAGAAGGGAGCCCCATGCTACACTGGCTGGGCTGTTTCTGGTACTCAGTCATCTTACCTGGAGCAGGCTGGGAGACCCCTACCACTGCCATGGATATGCCACAACAGGAAAGCATGAGGGGAAGTGAAGTAAGCTTCTCTCCAAACTGGGATTCAGGACTTGGCTATTTTTTTTCAGTCTTATAAATGTATCCAGAATGAATAATGAAACAAAGTGCTTCCAGTCTTTAGGGCATCTGTTTTAAAGCATCTGTCAGAGTTTCTTCTGACCTAGACAGTGAAAAAGAACAAACAGAGCTAACAACGTCCACTGCACAGATCTGTCTTTGGAGTGAAAGTATCTCTGTTCTCGGGTATTCAGATGAGGATGATAATATATAAAGTATGAGAAACAGGGAGAGAACACAGTTTCACACATCTTTCACTATAGAAAGCTCTGACATTTTCCACTACATTTTTACTTATCTGTTTTTCAAATATTTATGTTTACCTTTAATGCTAGATCTGGATTTTGGAGCCGCTCATTTTCAAATGAGTGTGAAATTACCTCATAAGATGAATAGTAATATGATATAAATACTGCATCTCCCTGAAAATAAATTAAAAAAAAAAGAAAAACAATAAACTAAAACTCCATATTTTCTTGAAAAATATAGAACTGATTTACTTTTGGAAAGCAGAAATCCTCTCTGCTTATCAAGGGATCTGGTAGAAACACTTTGGTGTTTCCATGGGGGTCTGTTCTGGAGCCAGTCTTGTTTAGCATCTTCATCAACGACCTGGATGAGGGAACAGAGTGTACCCTCAGCAAGTTCCCTGATGACACCAAACTGGGAGCACTGGCTGATTCCTCAGAAGGCTGTGCTGCCATTCAGTGGCATCTCGTCCGGCTTGAGAGTTGGGCAGAGAGGAACCTCATGAGGTTCAACAAGGACAAGTGCAGAGTCCTGCATCTGAGGAGAAACAACCTCATGCACCAGTATAGGCTGGGAGTCAAACTGCTGGAGAGCAGCTCTGCAGAGAGTCAACCTGGGAGTCCTGGTTGACAATAAACTAACCATGAGCCAGCAATGTGCCCTCATGGCCAAGAAGGCCAATGACATCCAGGGATGCATCAAGAAGAGTGTGGCCATCAGGTCAAGGGAGGTTCTTCTCCTCTACTCTGCCCTGGTGAGGCCTCATCTGGAGTCCTGTGTCTAGTTTTGGGCTCCTCATCTCCAGAGAGCCAGGGAACTTCTGGAGAGAGTCCAGCATAGGGGCACCAAGATGATCAGGGGTCTGGAGCATCTTCCTTATGAGGAAAGGCTGCAGGAACTGGAACTGTTTAGTCTAGAGGAGTCTGAAGGTGGATCTCATTAATACTTACAAGTATTTGAAAGAGGTGTGTCAAGGGGATGGGGCAACACTTTTTTCTGTAGTGTCCTGTGAAAGCTCTAGGGGTAATGGACAAAATCTGGATCAGAAAATGTTCCATTTAAATGTAGGGAAAAAATTCTTTACTGTAAGGGGGACAAAGCACTGGCACAGGCTGCCCAGGTAGTTTGTCAAATCTCCTTCTCTGGAGGTTTTCACAACCTGCCTGGATGCATTCCTGTGCAGCTTCATCTAGGTGGACTTCCTTGATCAGGGGAGTTGGACTTTAGAGGTCCCTTCCAATCTCTAACATTCTGTGATTCAATGATTCTGTGATTCTGTGAGAGCTTTCCTACTAGTTGAATCAAGAAGAACTAGGGTGTTATTTTCCTTATGGAGTCTGAACCGAGGAACAGTATTGCAGCCACATGGGTTAGAGCACAAAGTGTCCCTAGGAGAAGGACAGGAATTTGTTCAAGCACCACCTGGAACAGCAGAAGTTGGAATCTGAGTAGACAAAGCCATGTGTAGGGACATAGAGGAGTCACCAAAAGATGAAGGGCAAAGCACTGAAAGAGGAACCAAAGGTGATGTCACAACAGAGCTCTTCCAGGCACTGGCTGCAGATACTGGCTTAGCCTGAAGAGCTCTTGCTGACAGGACAATATCAATTCTTAGTTCTGTCATACTCAGAAGAAAGGATATTTTTTACTAAATAATATATTTTGTCAATATATATTTGACTACTGTTACTTTCCCAAGGGAATCAGCTAGAACACACATAATGAATAAACAACAGAAGTTAATAAGCTACAGCATCACAAAACTTTATTATAAAGTTTGTGCATTTTACCACTCCTTACACTACCAGCTTTTGTTTTTTCTAGACATGCCTTTCATGACACAGCTTCTGAAACTACCTAAGCACTGGCTGCCATGATAACAGACATACTGAGACTGCTATGCAGCTTGACAAAGAGTTATGGTGTCAGATTTTAGTTTGTATAAATTGACATCTTTCTATTAAAATTAATGGAGCTGCACAGCTTTGCACCAGTTAAAGATGTAGGCCATTGGTTTCAGTTTCTAAACAAAAAGAACAGTGATCTGGTACAAAAAAAACGTCAGCCATGGGCATTTTATGTATTGATTTCGAGTATTTTAGAATAATATGGTAAGGAAAAAGTGTTTTCTAAAATAACCAACATTATTTCTCTACTGCAGCATTTAACATTAAGACAGTACTGAACAATGTATTTTTCTCTACAGTAGTCAAAATAGGTGTCTAAGTCTTAAGGAGGAAAAATACATTAAAAAAGATATGCAAGCTCAATTATACAATGAAGTTCTTCCATTTGCCATAATACAATTTTTTTTAACCTATCTATGTGCAGAGATGGTCTTTAACAGTGCAAGGAGCTAATCAGAGAAACTACAGGGACTCTTTTGCAGTGAGTTTCTTGTTGAAGAGTTATTTTTACAGAATCATGTTTTTTTCAAACTCTGTTGGTATCTTTCTGAGGATACTGATGCTCTGTAGAAAGAATTTGCTTTGCTATAGTACCAAAGAGAAATATGGTCCACAAAGACAAACACTATTTTATAGTATGCTGCTCAACATATCCACAACTTACTGAATGCATCTAAAATATTATTTTTATAAACTTGGTATGTTCCTCACACATGTGTTTCCCTATCAAAAAATCAAGAAGTTCTGAAGTAGTGCTCTGATAAGGAAAAAAAATAAAAAAGTATACAAACCCTGAGCACTACTTATGAGCCTTATGAATAGGATTGTGAAATATGTCCAAAATGTACATATTTTCTATTTCATGGACTTGTATGTGTGGAAAGTTTAGCTGACAAAGCTAGACAAAAGGCATTTTTGTTCCCTGAGATATGTCATTGGATTTATCAGATATAGAAGAATATATAGGTCTTTCTACGCTACTAGTTCAAGATTATTTTTTTGTATACATTTTAGGATAGTGTATTAAAGGGTTGATATCCATCTACCACCTTTATACCCTAGTTCAAAGTCATCTGACATAATGTCCTAGAAGAAAACCCCCATCATACTTATATTTCCCAGGACGTAACCTGTCATGGTGGTATAAATTAGAACCAAGACCCCTTTGAAATGCCAGTGCACTGTTCTTTTTATCCAGATCAGTGGAAGAATGTAATTAATTTGGCAGAATTTTTGGGTCCTCAATTGCAACATCTGCTCTGCTGTGGAATGATCCAGCACAACCATCTGTCTTTCACCATGCAAAGCAAGTGGATGAAGAAAGATCTAATAATTTTCGACAGTAAAGGGTAGAAATGAACATGATAGCAAATTTAAAGCCATGTTCTTCAGACCGTCAAGGTTAACTGCTGGAGTTATGCATACACCAGCATATTGGATTGGGGAGAAGTGGTTTGTGCCAAAACATTATTAGAGAAGGACATGCAGTAAATGCACTCTATTGGAACTTACAGGGTTCATTACAATTTTTGCCTCGACTAGCTAATCAGCATCAATCTCAATATTATGCCTGAGGCATTCCTTTTTCAGACTCTTTCAAGCAAAGTATAATCTTGCTGCCCTAAATGTGGTCTTCACTGTGAAATTTGCCAACCGCTCAATATCAATGAAAATAGTGTGAAAAAAAAATCTTCCCTCTCCCCATCATGACAGCCATGCTAGCAAATCCCCCAGTGTATATCTAATTATGTTGACAGATGAGTACTTCTGTCAGTTTAAATAACTTTGTTCTGAGAGACAGTTTTACCTCCATCAGTTGAGAGTGTTTCTCTTGCAGCTGCCAAGGTTGCATTACCCAGCAGAGCTGCAGTGAAGAGGACATGCCTGAGAGATGAGCCCACACTATTCTTAGCTGTGTCTTTCCAGAATAGGCTTTGCTTTGGCTCCCTTGTCTCCAGACATGAGTTGTCAGGCATTGCAGCATCAGTGCACACGCAGTTCAATAGCCCCTGTCAGAATGAGCAATTGTGCTTAGTTCTTCATTTAGACACCCAAATCCTGGTTTTCAAGGTCTATCAAGATCTAATGTTTCCAGAGGGGAAGAGTTGTTTGCACTCTGACTGGAACATTTCCATTGTAAAATTACTGGTGCAAAATACCTCTCTGACTGATGTGGAAACTCTTGCAGTCTGTAGGGATAACTTACAAGCAGATCTATTCATATCACTGATAAAAAATGCTGACTGTTCAAAGATCATCAGAATCAGACAGATAATCTGCAACCATTTCATGACTTGCAGCTCCAGTCTGGCATTGGATAGTAAATACAAAATGTAATAGCTATATGGAAATTGCAACTCACTCTGCCTGTCCACTAAACGTGAACAGTGGCTTTAAGCAACAGTACCTATTGTTACTATTGGAGTCTTCTTACCACGTAAGATTAGTGACAACTCTCAAGACACTGTGCTATGATGCCAAAACAAGAGGTGAAGTTGGCTTTAATATGAGGGAAAACAATCCAGCATTGCTCACTGGTGTACCAGTGTGATAAGGTACTGATACAAAAGGACAGCCTGTGACACGTTTTGTCCATAGATTCAAGATTGCAATAAGTTCAACAGGAATAAAAGTCCTTCATCCTCCTTTGGTCTTTTTACTTTCACATTCAATTTGCAGTAGCAATAAGTTTTGTCTATGAAGTTCATTGGTCTTTTTACCTGCATCACATGTTCTTTCCTCTTCTAGTTTCACAGTTTGGCCTATCTGTATTTTAGCCTCTGATGCTGAGAGATTTCTTTGGTTTTGTTGTGGTTGTTGGAGGTTTTCTTTATTAGTTTGGCTTTTTAAGAGTGTTAGTTTTACTCAGTGACTGCAGGAGAAACAGCACAAAAAGATGAAGGCAGCAGCCTGCTGTAGCGTGTTTGCCGAAAGCCATTTGGTTTCTTTCCTGTTTAGACACCCACTTTCTTGAATGTTGGGTCCAAAACAGCAGTTCTAGCAGTCAGTTGCTGCTGTCCAAACTAAGGAGGGAGATGTTAACTGGCATATAATCTACCTACCTAATCACATTATAGACATCATCTAAAGCCCATTAAAATCAGCTACTAACTTCACTGGCCTTTAGGCCAGTATAAGGTTTTCACACTCAACAGCAAGAGATGATGTGTATATACCCCATACATACTCAGCTTTTCCTTTCCTTTCATCTTGTCTTCCCAAAATGAAGGCAACTCTGTAGGCCTTGCTGCTTGTTAAAGTGCTGGGTTGCCATTCTGTGGTAATTTGTTTGGCCTGAAAAGCAACTACAGTAAATGTGATAGCAGGAACATGCTCCTTTTATTCCCTCCCTTCCTAATGCCTCTCTAAAGCTGTGGTTTGCACAGACTTTAATTAAAAAAGAGGAATTTTGCAAGCTTTCCAGCTGGGCTTTCTTGGACTTAATTGTCATTTTAGCTTTTATTTTTATTGATTTTGTAGCACAACAAATTGGTATAATCCTCCAAGCCAAAATAGATATAATCCTCCAAGCCAGCAGGGAATGTACTAATGGAAAGAGAGTTATGATAAAAATAACCCACTTCAACCTGGCAAATACCTCCATCATTCAACAGAAAGCTACCTGCTGTCGTGAAGACCAAAATTTCTTATTTCTGCAGCACTATTTTGATTTCCTGAGTTTCAGAGTTTCCTAAAACCAAGTAACACGATTTATGTAATTTTTTAAATTTATTTTTCAAAAAGGTTTCTGTCCAGAATCCAGAAACATTGCCGACAGCCACAGACTTAATCAAGGTGTGGACTTTGCTATTTTCTTCATTCTCAAATATTAAAAATCTGCTTTCTCCCAAATGGTCACTGGTATCAAACATCAAGCTACATCTGCAGAAGAGGCTGATGTCTACATCAGTGGCCCATCTGGCAAGAAGGACTGGGCTTCATTAAGGAACATCATTTGACAAGTGACATGCCAAAGCCATGACACATAGATTACTTGTGCCTGTTGTCAATTGTCTACACTGCCAGTTTAAATACGTATCCTCCTCAGGATAGAGGTTATGCACATTGACACCTGGCATATGGCAACAAAGCTTCTGCAATCCCAAGGAAGGAAAGGTGAAAACACATATGTCATCTATGGTGGAGGTAAAACAAAACTATTGGGAGAAGACATTTTAACACTGACAAAAAGAAAATAAACTCGTTTTTCCACTGTGGATGAGAGACGTAGCTTTAGGCACCGTAGGTAAGATCTTGCTTAACAAAATTTCCCCCTGCAAGGAGACATAGGCAGAATTTAGGCATCTGGGTCCCAGGTAGCTTTCTAAACTGCCCAAAAATGCACTCCTTCAACCAAAGTATTTGGATCAGAGTGTACACACACACACAGAGTCATCCATTTAATTAATCTTGCAGCCCTGAGTGCCTGATGGCCCAGCTTCACGTGAAGAATGCCCACAGCCCAATGGCTCAAAGACTGTTGACTGATCTTCCAGGTGTAGGATCTCGGTCTGCTTTGGTTAATGATTAACTTGGTCATAGGATCACATGACTGGACATACCTTGCAGTCACTAGGGTATTATGCAAGAGACGATTGTTAACATAGATTTACTCTCAGGTAGCCACTTATTCCCCTTTCACTTGTTCTGGATGCTGAGGACCTGACTGTCACAGATGATGACCTGGGCATATATACAGAGATACATATAGGTATGAATGGCTTCAGCATCGCTAGAGAGATACCAGCTCTCCCAAATGATGGTAGTTATCTGGATCATCTACATAAAGCTACATCATAAATTCTAGGTATTGTACTACCAGCTGCTGCTACCCAGTCAGGAGTGGTGAGAGCTGAATTTGTTTAGAAGGGATAGAAATTTCTTTATAGTCTCACAGAACTAGGAAGAACCAAAGGCCTGTGATATTAGTACTAGCGTCAGTTAAGGCTTGGACATTACAGGTGGTGAAGTTTCCTGCGTTTTTAGAGCTTGAAAAACATAATGTCGGAAATGGTAAAAAGATTGTGGCCTATGGTTGGTGCTAGAGCGGTTCAAAGCCTCTGCACCATTGTTACATCCAAAGTGAAGGATGGGGATAGGATGAGGATAATGTCCAGAAAAAGGTGAAAGTCTGCAATTGATGCTGGGCCCTGTATATCCTGCAGGACTACTGCTGCCAGCAGTGTCAATGATGCATTCAGCCTTATAAAGGAGTTGAAGTTAAACCAGTGATAGGTGTCAAAATGAGAGTTTAGGCTATTTTGAATCGATAACATAAGTTTGTTGACCAATTGTCAAAAGCTTAGTATGGCTGGAAGGGATTATTTCCAGGAACAACATTTAGATATCTGATGAAGAAATTACACCTAATGCTACAGTCAGATAGTGTTTGAACTGCAGCTTAGATTAGTTTAGCGTCAGAGGCAACAGGGTCAGAAAGCTTTTTGATAGATTTTTAAAGGCCTGCAGACTTAACGTGATGGCAGACAGTAACAAACACAAGCAGCTTCTGGTTGATTCCATAATGTGCTATGTCTAAGATTGGAGCTGAAGCTATACCAGCTGAGCTTCTGGGCAGTGAAATTCTGAAGAAGGAGGCTTATTGGCAGGTCATGCTTCTGTGATTGAATGACAGATTTTTGGAAATGGCTGTTACTGATCTCTAGTGCTAAAGGTAGGTTTTGATTTGTGATAAGGCTCTGGGCTATGGAAAATTAAAAGCTAGGTTTACAGTTGAATTAGCATGGGAAATGAAAGGTTAGCAAAGCTAAGTTTGTTCTGGCCAAATGAAATGGTGTTAACAGGAGTCACTGGAGTCTTAAAGATCATGTATGAAAATGCATTTAAGAGCATAGGTAACAATAAAAGGGCTGAGAAGCTAGATTTGTCACTAGGTTTTCCAGTGATAGATGAAAAGAAATTTGTGTTAGGTTAGTTTAATGAAAGGTTGGTCCTATATCTTTACATTTAAAGTTATGTCTAGAAGGATAATTTTTAATGGCAAAGGCAGAAGTTGCATGGTTATTTCTGGACTCTGTCCATCAGAATGTCTGATTGTGCTGACATTTTATGATATAATTTTACTTTTAGTTTTTTTTTGCAAAGATTGCTGGAGGGGGTGGGTGCCCAAAGGGTGACTCCACAGGAAGCTCACTCTGGAGCAAGTTCCTGGCAGGACCTGGGAGCCCGTGGGTAGAGAGGAGCCCACGCCAGAGGTTTTCTGTCAGGACTTGTGATCCTGTGAGGGACTCAGGCTGAAGCAGTCAACACCTGAAGGACATGAGTGACCCATGTTGGGGCAGGGTGTGAGGAGCTGCCTCCATGGGAGGCCCCAAGTCAAAGTGGTTTGTGAGGAACTGTGGCCCATGGGAAGGACCCACGCTGGAGATGTGCATGAGGGACAGTCTCCTATGGGAGGGACCCCACAGTGTAGCAGTGGGAAGTGTGAGGAGGCCTGCCCCTGAGAAGAAACAGCAGCAAAGTCCATCTGTAATGAAGCGACCACAACTCCTCATTCCTCATCCCTTGCCCTGCTGGGGGGAAATGAAGGGGAGTCCCAGGAAGAAGGAGGGGTGAGGAGAGGTGTTTAAGATTTGGTTTTATTTCTCATCTCCCTGTTGTTGTTGTTCCTTAATAAATCAAATTTTTTTCTCCTCAAGTTGAGTCTGTTTTGCCTGTGATGCTAATTGCTGAGTGATCTCTCTGTTCTTATCTCAACTCACAAACTGCTCATTATAGTTCTCTGTCTCTCTCCTGTCTAGTTTGGGAGGGGGATCTATATTGTGACTTGGTGGACACCTGGCTGAACCAACACAGATGGGTTCCTTAAAAAGGCAGCATTTCCAAAGTGAATACATTAAAACTTTCTGTCTAGCCCATTTAGGTAACAGCTGAGTCATGGACTCCACCAAAGCTCTGTCCACTTCTTTGTGTTAACCTACTTAAAAAATTATTGCTTCTTTATTCTGCATATATAACCAACACTGAAACCTTGAATTCCATAATCCTTCCCCAACATATAATTTGCACTGGGAAGATTTGTCTATAATCAATCCCTTAAGATCAAAAAAGAAGTAGATTTGAGAATCCTGCTGTAAGCATCCTGTTAGTTAATGCCTAAAAAAACTCTTTGACTTTCATTTGAACAGGAACAAGTTCAATGATGTAACTGAAGTTGTGATGGGTCTGTGCTACTGCTATTATCTAGCCTAGATGCTTGTTTCTCAGTTAAATAAGAAGCTGAACGATTGTTCCCATGGCATAATGACAGCTGGGTAACAGGCCTAGGGCCTTTGTGGTCTAGTAAAATGAAATTTCAGTTTTCATTTTCTTACCTAATTTTTGGGACAAATGACTGCTGCATAGCTACTATGGGGAATATTCAAGAAAAAGCTGCTTAAGTGCATTCACTCTGAACTGATACACAATTTTTAAAATCCCAGAGGGAGTGCCTGTGGATTGGAGACAGGTGGATGACACTGACTGAAGTATATGATGCCCTTGGGGTGCTGAAAGCATATGCGTGGTACGAAAAAGGACTGCTTTTCTGTTATTGTATCTTTCAAACAAAAACTACTACTGCATGCTGCAAAGGTAATACAAAGCAGATACCGCTTCTTACTCCATTTCATGGTTTAAGTCCAACTGGCAACAAAGCACCATTCAGCCACTCACTCACCAGCACACATGCCCTCACGAGGGCCTGGTGAGATTTTAGGAGAAAAGATAACCAAGAGCATTGTGGGTTGAGCCAAGAGCAGGGAGAGATCACTGTCAGTTATGTTTCCAGGCAAAACAGACTGGACTATTTGATTTAGGAAAGAAAATAAGAACAGTTTCATCTGCTATTAACTGGAAACAGAACACACAGAAAGCAAAAACATAGCAGAATGATGATAAAAATGCAACCAACACTTTAAGATCTCCTTTTCCCAGCCTTCTCAGGCTCAGCTCCCTGCTCTCGATATCTCCACGGCCCAGTCCCTCAGTCACACAGGGTGTCACTAAATGAGAGTGGTGGTCAGTCCCTGACATATAGCCTCTTCTGCATCTTTCTCCTCAGAGAAGGAGGATTCCACACATTCTCCCCCTGCTCCAGCACGGAGTCCTTCCCACAGGATGCAGTCCTNTTCAGCCACTCACTCACCAGCACACATGCCCTCACGAGGGCCTGGTGAGATTTTAGGAGAAAAGATAACCAAGAGCATTGTGGGTTGAGCCAAGAGCAGGGAGAGATCACTGTCAGTTATGTTTCCAGGCAAAACAGACTGGACTATTTGATTTAGGAAAGAAAATAAGAACAGTTTCATCTGCTATTAACTGGAAACAGAACACACAGAAAGCAAAAACATAGCAGAATGATGATAAAAATGCAACCAACACTTTAAGATCTCCTTTTCCCAGCCTTCTCAGGCTCAGCTCCCTGCTCTCGATATCTCCACGGCCCAGTCCCTCAGTCACACAGGGTGTCACTAAATGAGAGTGGTGGTCAGTCCCTGACATATAGCCTCTTCTGCATCTTTCTCCTCAGAGAAGGAGGATTCCACACATTCTCCCCCTGCTCCAGCACGGAGTCCTTCCCACAGGATGCAGTCCTTAATGAACCTCTTTGGCATGAGCCCTTCCCAAGGGCTGTAGCTTCTCACAAAGTTCTTCCCATGGCTCTCCTCCACGGCTGTACAACTGCAGGCACCTTCTATTCCAAAGCTGCCTCCCCACAGAGTCACGGCCTCTCCAGGTACAGCCACCCCCTCTGCCCAGGGGTCCTCCAAGAGCTGCAGGTAGATCTCAGCTCCACTGTTGCTCTCCGTGGGTTGCAGGGGCACAGCTGCCATCTCACCAGCATACCTCCTCTCTTCCCTTACTGACCTTATCTCTCACCCAAATTTTTCTACCACCTGCCAGAGAAATAATAAACCCTTCTCTTCTGGCTTCTTCTTATTAAGTAATCGCAAGGTGTCCAGTTGGCTCAGCCCTAGAGGTTAGGGAAAGTTTCAAGCAGGGACTTCTTACAGGGACTACCATTACAGCCCTTTCCCCCTAACCAGAAATGGCTCCACACAAACCCAACACACTCCATTTCATATGCAGGAGGGTTCCAGATGGATATCTTCTTTCCCTAGAGATGCTTTGCATTTTCTCTTTGCTTGCTAAATTTATGACTTTCAAACAATAGGTTGTTGTGCACATCTAAAATGGGAGACAATCTTGCTTGTGAAATGAAGATTCAGAAGAAACATCTCTGGAGGACAAATCCTCTTCTCCCATTGTAGAACAGGGCATGTGTCCTTTCCATAACAAACTCTGCAAGCAAATGCATATGGATGGTAAGGGACGTTGCTGTATAGGCTTTTGTTACAACGATAAACTATACATGCAGGTAGCTCACATGTACCTGGTTCATGGAAGTGTTTGCCTTCCTGAGGGAAGTCGAGATGTACAAGCCATACACCTTGCACATACCAACATCTCTATGCTACCCAAAACAAAAGCACTTTACAGACAAATTGTAGTGCCTTTTTCTACTAGTGTTTTTAAACTGCTGCTCACCACCCCAACTACTGCGCGGTGGGAAGCCAGATAAATCATTATACAATTAATGGAAGTCTGACACTCATGGGAAGAACTGTGTAATTAATTATGACTAATGCAACTGTTGCGTTACAGAGGAGAAATTAGGGATGTTTTTCCTCCTATTGTAAAGAATTACCAGAAGGCAGCTTATTACCATAATAACTACTGCCATTTAGTCATCAAGTCACAAACTGTCTGCCGTCTGGTTTAGACATTTTCCACTTTAATGCACCAATTCCACTATGCAAATGCCAAATACTATTTTGAAATTATTTAGATGAAATTCTTCAAAACTCCACAGATGACATTATCATTGAGGACTCAGTTCCACATATTTTTCTCAAGACAATAAAATAATTTAATGACATTTTCTATGACTGGGAGAACTGAGCTATAATAGGGACACATTCAGGAGTGGGAACATTTCCTGTGTGTGAGCAGGGTAAATTACCCACACCCCAGCTTTTCTGAACTTATTGTTACATGGATTAGGTGAAGACATGGATATTTAAGCATGTCCCCAGAACCTTTCACTCAGATGTATTACTTTAGATAACCTTCAAATGAAGTTTATTGGTATGTTATTAAGGATAGCATGTCTGAAGATGATAGCCACTGATGAGAAATGGTATATCTCTGTAATAAGTGATTAGTAAATGTGAGGTCATCCCACTATCTCTCCAAATCAACTAAGGAGAAAAATAAAAAGACGGAGGAAAATGAAAAGGCCAGCGCACATCAATACGCACAATTAGAGGTGCAAGCTCCAAAATATTGCTGTGTGCCCTTCTAAGGACCTGCTGGTATGGTCCAGCTACTGTGAAGCTTCTGCTGGTTTGTAATATTTATTTGTTGCTCCTCTGGCTATACTGCTTCTCTCACTAAATGGTCTAACAATATTCAAGCATCTTCTGATAAAGGAAGNTCTCAGCTCCACTGTTGCTCTCCGTGGGTTGCAGGGGCACAGCTGCCAAATCACCAGCATACCTCCTCTCTTCCCTTACTGACCTTATATCTCACCCAAATCTTTCTACCACCTGCCAGAGAAATAATAAACCCTTCACTTCTGGCTTCCAGGGGTCCTCCAAGAGCTGCAGGTAGATCTCAGCTCCACTGTTGCTCTCCGTGGGTTGCAGGGGCACAGCTGCCATCTCACCAGCATACCTCCTCTCTTCCCTTACTGACCTTATCTCTCACCCAAATTTTTCTACCACCTGCCAGAGAAATAATAAACCCTTCTCTTCTGGCTTCTTCTTATTAAGTAATCGCAAGGTGTCCAGTTGGCTCAGCCCTAGAGGTTAGGGAAAGTTTCAAGCAGGGACTTCTTACAGGGACTACCATTACAGCCCTTTCCCCCTAACCAGAAATGGCTCCACACAAACCCAACACACTCCATTTCATATGCAGGAGGGTTCCAGATGGATATCTTCTTTCCCTAGAGATGCTTTGCATTTTCTCTTTGCTTGCTAAATTTATGACTTTCAAACAATAGGTTGTTGTGCACATCTAAAATGGGAGACAATCTTGCTTGTGAAATGAAGATTCAGAAGAAACATCTCTGGAGGACAAATCCTCTTCTCCCATTGTAGAACAGGGCATGTGTCCTTTCCATAACAAACTCTGCAAGCAAATGCATATGGATGGTAAGGGACGTTGCTGTATAGGCTTTTGTTACAACGATAAACTATACATGCAGGTAGCTCACATGTACCTGGTTCATGGAAGTGTTTGCCTTCCTGAGGGAAGTCGAGATGTACAAGCCATACACCTTGCACATACCAACATCTCTATGCTACCCAAAACAAAAGCACTTTACAGACAAATTGTAGTGCCTTTTTCTACTAGTGTTTTTAAACTGCTGCTCACCACCCCAACTACTGCGCGGTGGGAAGCCAGATAAATCATTATACAATTAATGGAAGTCTGACACTCATGGGAAGAACTGTGTAATTAATTATGACTAATGCAACTGTTGCGTTACAGAGGAGAAATTAGGGATGTTTTTCCTCCTATTGTAAAGAATTACCAGAAGGCAGCTTATTACCATAATAACTACTGCCATTTAGTCATCAAGTCACAAACTGTCTGCCGTCTGGTTTAGACATTTTCCACTTTAATGCACCAATTCCACTATGCAAATGCCAAATACTATTTTGAAATTATTTAGATGAAATTCTTCAAAACTCCACAGATGACATTATCATTGAGGACTCAGTTCCACATATTTTTCTCAAGACAATAAAATAATTTAATGACATTTTCTATGACTGGGAGAACTGAGCTATAATAGGGACACATTCAGGAGTGGGAACATTTCCTGTGTGTGAGCAGGGTAAATTACCCACACCCCAGCTTTTCTGAACTTATTGTTACATGGATTAGGTGAAGACATGGATATTTAAGCATGTCCCCAGAACCTTTCACTCAGATGTATTACTTTAGATAACCTTCAAATGAAGTTTATTGGTATGTTATTAAGGATAGCATGTCTGAAGATGATAGCCACTGATGAGAAATGGTATATCTCTGTAATAAGTGATTAGTAAATGTGAGGTCATCCCACTATCTCTCCAAATCAACTAAGGAGAAAAATAAAAAGACGGAGGAAAATGAAAAGGCCAGCGCACATCAATACGCACAATTAGAGGTGCAAGCTCCAAAATATTGCTGTGTGCCCTTCTAAGGACCTGCTGGTATGGTCCAGCTACTGTGAAGCTTCTGCTGGTTTGTAATATTTATTTGTTGCTCCTCTGGCTATACTGCTTCTCTCACTAAATGGTCTAACAATATTCAAGCATCTTCTGATAAAGGAAGTATTGGAGAAGGCAGAAGCCTGTAAATGCACAAAGCCTTTCAAGACAAGAACAGTGGGACTCGTTCCTAAAGTTTCTGCTTAATCACTGTGGCATCTTATTGTACTGAATACCCACAGGGGGTCAACAGATGTCTGTTATAGAGAACTCTAGTTATGCAAGTATGAGAGTACCATTTGAGTTTTAAAAGACCCATTTCTCCTCCTCCCTTCTCTCAAAATCTCACTGTACTGGTTTTGGCTGGGGTGGAGTTAGTTTTCTTCCTAGTATCCGGTGTAGTGCTGTGTTTTGGATTCAGTGTGAGAATAATGTTGATAAGACAGTGATGTTTTTGATGTTGCTAAGTAGTGCTTATTTTAAGGGAAGAACTTCTCAGTTTCAGCAAGGATGTACACAAGAGTATGGTCAAGACAGCTGATCTGAATGACCAAAGTGATATTTCATACCATAGGACCTCATACCCAGTATATAAACTGGGAGGGGTTGGCAGGGAGGGGTGGATGGCTGCTCAGGTGTTGGTCAGTGGGTGGTGATCAATTGCAACTCGCATCACTTATTTTTCTTGGGTTTTGTTTCTCTTTATTTTTGTTATATTCATTTTTATTACTATT
>WBNH01007081.1:389284-404685 GCA_013401255.1 Urocolius indicus
ACGCACAATTAGAGGTGCAAGCTCCAAAATATTGCTGTGTGCCCTTCTAAGGACCTGCTGGTATGGTCCAGCTACTGTGAAGCTTCTGCTGGTTTGTAATATTTATTTGTTGCTCCTCTGGCTATACTGCTTCTCTCACTAAATGGTCTAACAATATTCAAGCATCTTCTGATAAAGGAAGTATTGGAGAAGGCAGAAGCCTGTAAATGCACAAAGCCTTTCAAGACAAGAACAGTGGGACTCGTTCCTAAAGTTTCTGCTTAATCACTGTGGCATCTTATTGTACTGAATATCCACAGGGGGTCAACAGATGTCTGTTATAGAGAACTCTAGTTATGCAAGTATGAGAGTACCATTTGAGTTTTAAAAGACCCATTTCTCCTCCTCCCTTCTCTCAAAATCTCACTGTACTGGTTTTGGCTGGGGTGGAGTTAGTTTTCTTCCTAGTATCCGGTGTAGTGCTGTGTTTTGGATTCAGTGTGAGAATAATGTTGATAAGACAGTGATGTTTTTGATGTTGCTAAGTAGTGCTTATTTTAAGGGAAGAACTTCTCAGTTTCAGCAAGGATGTACACAAGAGTATGGTCAAGACAGCTGATCTGAATGACCAAAGTGATATTTCATACCATAGGACCTCATACCCAGTATATAAACTGGGAGGGGTTGGCAGGGAGGGGTGGATGGCTGCTCAGGTGTTGGTCAGTGGGTGGTGATCAATTGCAACTCGCATCACTTATTTTTCTTGGGTTTTGTTTCTCTTTATTTTTGTTATATTCATTTTTATTACTATTATGATATATTTTATTGACCCACCTGGACACATTCCTGTGTGACCTGATCTAGGCTGACCTGCTTCTGCAGGGAGGTTGGACTAGATGATCTCTAAAGGTCCCTTTCAACCCTACCATTCTACAATTCTGTGATTAAACCTTATTTCATTGTAGTTATTAAACTGCTCTCACTCGACTCATGAGTTTTACTTTTTTTCATGATTCTCCTCCCTATGCCACTGGGAGCTGGAGGTATTAGTGAGCAACTGCACAGAGCTTCATTGCTTGTTGGGTCACACCACAACACCTACACAGATGGAGACCCAGGGAGTCAGTTGGCATGTAATAGGACATAGTTTCACATGCATATCTTCAGCTACTTGTCCACAGTCACTACTCCAATAAGTAGTGCTTGAAACTTGTATCCTGATATGGGTCACCAATGTACTCACCAAAATACGGGCCCTGAGGGGATCCTGCCTGGCCTTCAGCTCTTCCTCCACAAGGACGTGATTGTCTCACATGGCCTATGTCATGTCTTCCCACTTCATGCCACAAAATCCTGGATACCTTGGCTCATTTCCAAGAGTACCAGTCATGTCCATGTAGGCAATTGACTCCCATCAAGTTTAGTGTCTCTGGGCTGCTGACACTGTGGCTGTAACCAACAGATGCTGCCAGAATCACAGCCCCGCCGTGCTGGGTAGCTCTGTAATTCATGGAGGTGAGACCCACCTCCCTTGGATGGCCATGCTTGCTCAGACTCCACATCCTTGCCTCATGCTGTCTTCAAAAAGCTACTTACATGCCAGGCAATTATGTCAGATACCCAGGACCCCCTGGTGCCCTTGAAGGGCACCAGAACCAGGACAGGCAGAGCAGGACAGCTTGCAACGCTTCCCCATCATCTGTGCACCAATTACACAAGAGCATTTCAAACTGATTTCCAACTTGTCTGTGTTGCACCTCACCACAGTCAAAACCAACGCATCATAATTACAATATATACAAACAAAATAAATAGCTAAATTAACTCCATTTAGAAACAGTGGGATCAGAGTTCTGATGATCCAGGGGTAAAAGTAAATCTCCTTAGACCAATTCCTTTAAAAGCAATGGCAACACTGTTACATGGATATTTTAAAATACACCCATTGACTTTGTTTTTCAAAATCTCAACTATGCTTTTACTATGGGTTGCAATTTTGTTATTGGGTCACCTTTCTGATCACCCAAAAAAAAGTTTACTGACATTTCTCTCAAATCCAGTAGTTGATTTTAATATGCATTTTAAATTTTCCTTACCATAACTTCATACCTGCACATTGTTGAGGAAAATATCCAATACTAATAACATTTTCATGCCCCTAGTTGTACATACAAGGTAGTACTTCCAGGCATGGAATATGTGTCTACCTTTACCAATGAACTATGGTCTCTCTGGTCCCTCAGGACCAAATTACTTAAAATAGTATTTTTGAGTGTTTGTAACACTTGATCTACCTCTTATGAATATTAATGAACCAGGAATGGGTGAGAAATTGTCTCTTCATTCTCAAATTAAGTTGATGTAATGACTGGATTTTTGTAAAGAGATCAGTTTATAAACAATTAATTTTGTTTAGCATTTTACTGCACAGTGATGTGATGAAGGGTGCATGCAGTTTGCAATGTTTGACATTAAAAATGAGATTTTTCTATTTTATTACACAAGTGAGTATAGCCCAAAGTGTCTCAAAGTTTGTTGTTCTCTCCGTCTCCTTTACCTTTAACCCTGAACAAAATTACTTGAACGTATTTTGACTGAAGTCATTAAGGGTTTTTACAGGCATAGCTTTCTGATGACAAAGACCTGCAGTCAAGAAACACTGACATTGCAGAGTGCAGTCATTGTTATTTACCATCTTTGCTGTAGATGAAAGGCCCGGTGAAAGCATCTCCTGAAATAATAGCGGTTGTTGTTACAAAAGCCAGTGACATATCCCACAGAGAACTGCCTAGGAAAACTCTCTCTGATCCTGTTACTACAAATCAACCTGACAATCAATGTCAAAGATGACTGTCAGCCACAAACTAGTATATAAGAGAAAGTCTCCTTAGAAAAAAAAAATGGAGATGAAAAATTTAATTAATCTTGATACTATACCTAAGGACAGTTATTGAGAAGTCTAAAGTCAGGCATCTTGAGTTGAAAATATTGGGAAATGAAGCTTTTATTGCTGTTGTCAAATCCTGTTTTTTCTTTAGAGACTAAATAGATTTTCACAGATGGAGTTAAAACAGCATGGCAGCTAAAATATGGGCAGTAGCAATGTTTTTATTGATATTACCATGGGTTATTTGGTGTTCTTATTACTAGTTATGTAAATAAATAATGGGGTGCTTTTGCTTTACGTTCAATTGTCAAGGAGAAGGAACTATACTCTCCAAACTATCCATCTTGCCTCCCAGCCTTTGTGATTAACAAAGTCAATTGCCTTACTCAAGATTTTTGCAAGCATACTGGCCCCTGTATTATGAAATCTCACTCTCTAAAAATCTCCATTAAGAAACAATTTCCATTAAGAAATATATTCTCTCTCTTTTCATTTGGCTGTAACAACACAGACTGCAAACTTTTTCTGTACCTCATGCACGGTTTCTGTTCCAGGGTTTCACTTGCAGTTATGATGCTGTTTATGGCTTGTGAGCTAGGTAACTCTGCAGCAGCACAGATTAGCCTGCTCTAAATACTATAAAAATTCATATCCTTTGATAATAACAAACACAGTTCCTTGATTGGGAGAGGCTTCTGCTCTGGTTTTGTACTGCAGAGCTGAACACAAACAGTCTTGATATGACAAGGGATTGTACTCTCTCTGGTACCCCATGACTTTGGGGGCTCTCCTCTGTAGACCTCGACAACTTGAAATAAATCTTCTGCTGACCATGTTGACTGACTAGATGCTCACAATTTCCCCTCATAGGAAGACCTGACTGTACCATGTCTTACAAATGTGTTTCCTAAAAGAGAGGAATTCTTACCAAGTTCCAATCAATTACAGTGTTGTACTTTTTCAAAAGGTTTCAAAAAAGTCTAGTGACAAAGGTGATATCCAGGCAAGGTGGAAGCCAGAACATAGAGATGAAATAACTTCAGCAAGGTCTCACAAGGAGACACAGTTATAGATGAAGAGGTTCCTGATGTGCAGTCCTCTGGTCTGACCTCTTGATGACTGACATTACCATCATATTTCTTGACCTAGTATTCTTTTAAAAGCACCCTATGTGTTCCCTCTTTTCTAAAATTGAAAACTATTGTATCCAACAGAAATTGATTAAAATTAAGACAGAAACACAATACAAAGCCTTACTGATACCCACTCTCTATTCTTTTTGACAAGAGTGCTGTTACTCCATGACCAATGATTTTTTTCCTCAATTTCCATCTGTTATTTTTTAAATTGATGTGTAAAACTATTCTATTTTTCCAAGTAATGTTGCCCCAAATTATAATCCTGTCTAGGCTAGCAATGTTAACAGGATCTTTTTATTGGCAGTCCATTAGCAAATGAGAGCCTTGTAAAATGTTTCTTTCCTAATATTTCTCTAATTCTGCATGTAATTACGCATGCATAAAATGATTACTTATTTTTTACTTTTCCACACATGTAGTGTATAGGGTACCTGGACTACTCATTCCTCCCACTTTTCATGACCAGAGAGGATTATACACATGTCTATGTGATAACAAGAAGCTTGTTCTATAGCCTTCTTTCCCTTGATGTCATCTTTTTTCTTTTTTTCTTCATACTATTCATCTCTGGTTTTGTATTTGTTACCTGATAATCTAAAACCAGCACTTTTAGAAGGCTGTGAGATGTCTGATGTATGAGTTATATGCATCAGGATATGGAATTTCCAACAATTTTATTAGAAAAACTAAGAAAATCTAAGTGTGTTACGTGATTTACATCACCTGCTCCTTTTGAAGCCCTAAGTTAGGAGAGTGTTAACTCATTTAGCCAGTAGCTTGTTAATAGCTCCTGTTATTCGTGATCCCTTCCTGAGAAAAAAGTGTACATCAAAGAAAACCCATAATCAGACTTAGCTTGTAAATACAAGTCACAGGCTGTCAGCCAGCTCATACAGATTCTGAAAGATCATTAAAATGATCAATACATTTATCATTACAAACAAGCTTACGTAAGCACAATTGCACTTTTATGTTAAAATTCATGTTTTAAATTCTATTCTTATCAAATAGATATTCCCTTTTTTTAAATGTAATTCTTGTGTCAGTGACAAGTATTTATGAACAGAAATTTAAATACTCTCACTCATCAGCATCAAATTCTGCCACATTATGAGTATCAGCAAGGGAACGACTGTCCTTATCCCAACTGCATTTGACACAGTTGTCATTCTGCCATGCTTCCCCACATATGTGCACATTTTTTATATTTCTTTTCCTTTCTTCTTTCCCCATCAACTTTGGGCTCTGCAGCTGCTTTTAGCAGTGCTTTTAATGGCTCCTTTGAAGTCTGACACTTCTATTATGAAAGCTAAATTGGGAGCCATTTAACACCTCCCATTACATTTTCACTATAAAAAATTGAGTGTTAAATGCAAGGAAGCACTGGTGAAAGCTGTATCCAGACCCACAGGGGAATAATTTTATTGATGACTGTTCTGTGAGGTGTCAGTTCAGTGCCCTGACCTGGCTGGAGAATGAAGGAAGCAGCTCTGGCCGTATCCATTGTCTTCCTGCAGCTTCTGCTGCCTTAGCTGCTCTACTATGTTTTGTTCACATTAATAATAAAAATATTTTCCAGTTACATTTAGTTCATCCCAGGTGGCCTAGCACACTGCTTGCGACTCCTTCCCTGTCTCAGACCACCTCCCATAGCATCCTTCTGTCTGCAGTGAGAGGTCCTCCTCTGATCTGCAAGGGTTTGTACCTCACATTCATGCTGAAGTCAAGCCTGAGACTGTTCCCAGCCAGCACCTTACAGAAAACAGCTCTTACAATTGACAGGTTTTCTTTGCTCAGTTCAAATATTTGATGGTCAGTGTTTCCCAATAAATCCTCACTATAGGGGGTGAAATCAATGACAATAGAGATGATCCTGCAACTGCTTTATCCAGAGAATACTAATAGGATTCTAAATGGAAAACAAAAGCAATGCAAAAATTATATTGAGTGGTCAATAATTTCACCAAAGCCCCATGAGCCAGAACTTAAAGTATTACAGTGAGAGGAAAAGCATAATTGAAGAGTCATAAAGATTTTTAAAACATCAGTAAGCAGATGGATATCTCTCAGTAGGGGCAAGATCTCCTGAAGCCTAGCTCAAAAGAAAGTCTGTCTAGCAAAGATTAAAGATTGCCGGGTAGCAGTAAATAACTGACATGGACCGTAGAAACTACTGCTGAAGAAAATTAACCTTATGTTCCTGAACTTCTCATTGATAAAGAATCCACTGTAACAGTAGTATAAAATGACTTCCAAGCATCAGTGCAGAGGACTCTGCTCTAATATTCCCATCCTTTGCCACTCTTTGCCAGGGTCATTATGCTGTTATAAACACTCCAGTTTAAGAATCAGCCTTGAACATGGTCTTTAAGGCAAAAATACATGAGGAGACAGAGGAAATCATAGCTTGTATTCCATGTGGTTTTACCTGGATACACTCTTCTCAAAGTATTATACTTGCCAACCAAGGGCAAAACAAGGCAGGACAATCAGAACTAGAAAAGTCACAAGCCTGTTTAGTCTACAGAAGGAAGATGTCATATCTTTCTAAATCAGATTGGGTCAAAATACACCTTTGTGCCATTGAAATATACATTTGGACAAAGCTCCCCAATGAAAATATTCTCTAGAGAGTAAAGTGATTTGCTTGATCAAGTTTCAGACTGGAAAAAGTAATGAATTTTATGTTGCAAAAACTATTGACAAAGTGCAGCTGAAGTGCAGTATACCTGGTACAAACCTATCTCCAAAGCATATGGAGTCACAGAAGAAGAAGGACAAAATATATCCCCTTCAGTTGGCAGAAAAAAAAGTAAGAAGTGACACTTGTCATGACTTCTAGCTTCCTTTGAAACTGAGAATTACTATTGCGCTTTCTCTGAATTTCTACTGTTATCAGAGTGACTTCTCTGAAATTTGAGGTTTCCATCTTTAAGATCATTGCTGACTCCTGTCAAATGAAGGTCATCCCTTTGCTAGGGAGACATCACACATGTCATCTATCCTCCCCTGATAGCTGTGTGCCTGGGAAGCTGCACTTGAATCCTTCCAATAAATTGTCTTGAGCTTTTTTTCACTTTTCTGAGGAAATGGAGAAAAGATCCCGTATCTGTTCCTGCATTCTTTATTACATTTGCATTCTTTAGTAACTTCTGCTGGTGGCAATGATAGTGTTTGGTGAACTCATCCATATTAGGTTAATGGTTGGCTGAATGATCATATAGGCGTTTTCCAATCTAAAAAACTCTTACGATTCTACACTTTCAATCCAGGAAGAGGGAGCAGTGATGCAATAACAATGTTACCAAGGGTGAAGTCTTACTGCTCATTGAATAATGGCCGGTTGTAAACACTTGGTGTTGGCATACTAGACTAAAACCTTGCAGAGAGGTTTGGAAGAGGTTGCTCACATCTCTGCAGTACATCACCAACACACAAAATCTTTTTATTTCTGTACTCTCCATGGAGAGGGTGTAAGTAGGAAGAAAGACAGAAAACAAATCTTGAAATGTTGGAGGAGGAAGGCAGAGTGCTTTTCATGCTCTGCTCAGCTTTGTCACTGGTCATCTTTGAAGGCTTTTGAAGGCTACACATGTCTCGTTGCATGCAGTGCAAAGAAGGGCCTCCTGGCTTGAGTTAATGGTATAGGGTGTGAGTCGGTTGAAATCTTACTAGAAAGCTGTTTGTGATACAGCAGAAAGCAATGTGTAGACCATCTTGCTGAAATCTCACAGTCTTGCTAGGATTCTGAGATCAAAATGTTTTTTAAGCCTATATGAAAGGCGATAGTGTAGTCACATTAGTGAGAGAGCTTTCATGTTGGTTTAGTACCATTACTATTACCAGAAACTTACCTACTTAATGCAACATCCTGGAAAAGTCTTTAACTTCCTGAGCAAGTTTCACAATTTCCTCCGCCGATTATTTACAGATTTTTCAAGAAACTGGCCAAGAATATTGTCATGGAATAATGAACTCCTTATGAAAGATATAATCTGAATAATGTAACTTCAGAATTAAAGACTTCATGAGACAAATTATTTGAATACACCTGGTGCTGCACAAAAAAGAGAAAGGGAGAATGTGGAACATCATCTTCCATATTGTATGAGCCCACATAGGGGAAGGTAATTTCCTGTGGAATGGAGAGGGCAGGAATGACCCCTGAGAGCTGTGTTAAAGAAAAGTCGGGAGGCCACATGAATGTCAGACCTAGAGGCACACAGCAGTGGTGGGTGTGAATTCCACCCACCCACTCTGTCCTGCTCTGAATCAGTAGGGTAGGTGTCATATCATGGGTGAGTGCTACTAGCACATATAGACAACTAATCAGAGTCCTTCCAAGGGATGCTCACAGATTTACTCATGAAGGCTTGATCCAATCTCTCTGCAGCAGCAAGGTGCTGAGAAAGGTAATTCAGTACTCAGAGGTCCTTTGTAGCAGCCCAGGGTTCCCCTAACCTTGTGCCTGGCCTGACTTCTGGCAAGTTTCATAGGTCTCTTCAACTCCTCTTTTGCTTTTGACTATTGTTTGCCATGATCACTAATACTCTGAATTCATTTCTACATCTGTGTTTACATTCAAGGTCTAAAGTAAAATAATAAATCAACTGCTTTACATATTGGCAGGCAATATTGATGATGTTAAGCTCTGGCTGAGCTTGCCCTTCATTTTTCAGATTTATTATTTCACTCTGAATCACTTAGCTCACTAAAACCTTAACTTCACACAGATATAACGTTAGCAAATACAATTTTTAACTTGCATATCTGGGTGCTTCTAGCAGACATAAGTAAGTGCCTTCAGAATCTAGCTTTGTAGGCCATGTGTCAGAGCTGCCAGTGGCCTGTCCTGTACTTTTCATGTTCTGCAAAACCATATGGAAAGAGCAGTAAGCAATGAACACTACTTTCTTTCCAACTAGTCTTCCTATTTTGGCTCATACAAATTTAATATGAAGATACTAAGGCAACAGAGAATGAGGAAGTCAAGATATAAATAGGTGCTTTTTTATTTGTTATTTTTAGTAATCCTTTGGTGTCTTATTACTCCTGAGCTTATGGGAAAAGCAGGTTGGTTTTCTTTACTTGGCTGACTGTTTTTATATATGTTTGCAGTTACTGCTTGGAGCTACCTGTGTCTGATTAGAACTGCCAGGTAACCATAGCATCCACATACATTCAGATAATAGGATGTGCACGGCTTTGTAAATAATGATGGCAAGTTGTCATAGAGGACACCATAACCCCTAGAACTTTAATATTGCCCTTCCTCGGTGTTTTTATTTTTATTTTGTCTGCACACTGTTTTAAAATTGGTATGAACTTGGAGGATATTTCAGTTTGATGAAAACTTAAATTATAAATGAATTCATGCAGCTGGAAAGAAATCATCTCATCTGAGTGTCATGTTTAAAGTATTGAAATGGGAGAATTTGAACCCTCTCTCAGATGAGAAAAAATTATTGCGAGGTGTTCAGTAGTATTTATAATACATACCAATGTGAAGAGACTCTTTGTGGCTCAGACTTTTTTTCCTATGGTGTTTGAACTTGCTGTGTTCCCTGGATTCCACATAACTGGTTTGGGGACCTCCTGTGGAAAGAAAACCCCACACTTGCACTGAATTTACCTGAGAATTTACCTGTTTCTTTTGTACTGCTTTTGTGTATATGCAGAGAAGAGAGGAACACGATGAGGGAAACATAGGTTGAGGGCTAGAGTTTAGTGCAGTCCTGACTTCGTTGTATTAGTTGTGTACACTTCGTTGGTCATAAATGTTGTCATGTGCATCATAACAAGGGTAACTTACCTGCCTTCCATGATTCTGAAACGACTGTCCCCATCACTGATCTCTCCATCTGTTTGATTAATGGAGGACTAGCCCATATATCTGGCTTGGTTGTCATTGTCTCCTGCATGACCAGGGCAGATTTCTTGGCAATGTCACCTTGCTTTTTTGTAGGGGAAGGAACGGGAAGGTGTTGCAAGACTGGATCTGCGGTTGCATCCCAGAGCATGGTCCTCTGTGGAGAACAGCTCTGTAATCATTACCTGTTGTACTGTGCCCGACTCTCAGTACAGACTAGCTGCTACACTCTCACTGCTTGGACATGGGAGTTTCAGCCCAACATATGCATGTGCTTCTGGGCTCAGGGTGACACAGTGACAGCAGCTTCTCTTCCTCAGTGTCATAGGTCCTCTCATTCCTGGAGGCACTGCGCTCTCTGTGACACAGGAAGGTTACATTAACCTGTCCCGACACAGCAGCAAAATACTACTGGGCTGCTTTCACACTTCAATGTGTTTATAGCATTGAGTGGGAGAATAGTGGCCATTACTGGAGGGAAGGATGTGGAAAAAACACTGAGAAAGACAGACAGATGGATGGATGGATGGATGGATGGATGGATGGAGAGATGGATGATGGCCAATCTGTCAGTCTGACCATTCGTAATCCTCCTTCTTAGTTTTCCTCCCTGTTAAATAAGAAAGATACCTTTACCTGGTAGGTGAGGGGAAAAGGAACTCATCCACAACATTCAACAACCTTACAAGAAGAAGGCTTGAATGTCTATTTTTAAAGTAAACCAGTGCCTTTCATGACACATGGACACATTCCTTCTTCTTTCAGAAAGCCACTGGCAGAGTTTTATACTTTGTATAGCAAGATAATATTTTTTTTAAGAGTGATTGCAGACATGGAACAACCTGCATTACAGCTTAAGAAATGAAAATTTGCAGTGTTCCAAGATTTTGGAGAAAAATGAACAAATCTTTCCGGTTGTCTGAGCCTCATGGAAAGCACAAACTTTGCAGCCAAACCTCAGGATCCTCTCATATCCTTACTCATCCTTACCTCTGTGGGCTTTAGAGGCAATCTGTGGGTTGTGAAGCCAAAAAATGCCAACTCAGTGTACTTTATACAATGGGGAGCAATTTTGTGTCCATCACCTGGATAGTCAGTATTCCTGCACTGAGAGGTCTCAACAAATCATCCTTGAATATCACTGCAGAATGAGCTCAGTGCATAGTATAAAATGCTGGCATTATATCTCAAGACACACATTCAAAATGCCCATGTTGTAAGGAAGAGTGATTCCCTTCTGTTTGCAATGGCTCTGCAATTTACAAGGCCTGCACTGATGCTGCATACCACCTTTGCATTCTCATTTCAAAGGCCTGCTGATGCCCACAGAGTTACGCACAGTTTGGAAATAGTTTAGGTAACAGATTTGATACTGTGGGACCACATTTGTTGGCAGAACAGTTGTAAAATAGGGAGAAACCTCCCCAGAATTGTTTATGAAATGAGAAACAGGATCTATTTCTCATATGTGTGTGGTTCTGGTGGTCTAGCCCTGGCTGTGTGCTGGTCCATGAAGTCATTCTCAGATTTACCATCATGGGTAAAACAGGGTCAACTTGTGGAGAATTGGTTTGATTTAATAATCAACAATCAAAACAGAGCAGTAAAAATGAGAAACAAAACCTGATTCTTAAAACATTTCTCCCCACCCCTCCTTTTTCTCAAGACTCTCCTTCCTCCCCCTTCAGCGGCGCAGGGGATGGGGGATAGTGGTTGCAGTCAGTTCATTACACATGGATTTTTCTGATGCATCATCACACTTCCCACTGCTCCACTGTGGGGTCCCTCCCAAGGGAGACAGTCCCTCACAAACTTCTCCAATGTGGGTCTTTCCCATGGGCTACAATTCTTTATGAACTGCTCCAGCATGGGTCTCATCCACAGGGGAAGCAGTCCTTCAGGAACAGGTTGCTCCAGCATGTGTTCTGACAGCAAATCCACTCTGGTGTAGGCACCTCTCTCCATGGGTTCCCCACAACCTCCCTTGGGCATGCACCCACTCTGGTGTGGGGCCCTCCACAGGCTCTGCTCCACTGTGGCTTCTATGGACTGCAGGGGAACAACCTGTCTCACCATGGTCTTCACTACAGGTCACAAGGGAAACCTCTACTCCAGTGCCTGGGCACCTCTTCCCCTTCTTCTCCATTGACCTTGGCGATTGCAGAGATGTTCTTCTCACATTCTCAATCACTTCTGCTGCTGCAGTTCTAGCATCTGCACAGCAGCTTCTTCCCCTTCTCAATTACGTTAATCAGAGATGTGTTACTTCAATAGCTAATTGGCTTGGTGTCTTGGATTAGGCCTATCTAGGATGAAAGGATCATGATCAGCCAGAAGTATCAAGGGCTTTAAGAACCTCCTCAAGGACAGAGAGGGCTCACTCACCACTTATGGTCCCAGGCAAAGCAGAAGGGAAGAAAACCTTAATTTAACCTGCCACCAACCAGAACCATAACAAACAGAAAAATCCAACTGAAAGCAATACAGAGTAGGACGATGACAAAAGGTACAACTAGCCCCTTTAGGATCCCCTTCTTCCCACTCCTTCCCTCTTCCCAGGCTCAGATGCCTGATCCTGGTGTCTTTACCTCTTCCCCACCTTGAATGGCTCAGAGGGACAGGGAATGGGTGTTTCAGTCAGTCATTTCCCTAATGGCTCCCACTCTTGTCAATGCAGGCAGGCTCCTTGCTGGCCCTCCCTGCCTCTGTGTGGGGTCCCTCACAGGCTGGGCAGCCCTGCATGGGCCACTCCAATGTGTGTTCATCCCGAGGGCTGCAGCTCCTTTCTGAATCCTCCGGTCAGTTTGCAACAATCACTCTCTGGCACAACATGCACTCCCTCTAGCATAAAGGCTCCTTCCTGGAGCTTCTGGCAACTCTCAGTCCTGCCATCGCCCTCCATGGGCTGCAGGGACACAGCCTGCATTCTCACCACAGGCTGCAGGGGAGTCTCTGGTCTGGCACTGCTCTTTCTTCTCTGGCTACAGAGTCTGTGTGGTCACCTCCATCTTGTCCTACTCTTCCACCTCCTCCTACACAGAACAAATTTCCCTTCTTAAATAATTATGTCAGAGGCACCAGATTGGCCTGATTTGGTTGGAGGTGGGTCCAAAACTTAGAGCTGGGGGATGTTTCAAGAACTGCTTATGGGGACCAGCACTGTAGGCGCCTCCCCCTGTCACCAAGCAAAAGCATCTACACACAAACCCATCATGCTCAGGCTTGGTCAGTGGCAGATCCATCTCAGAGTCTGGCACCGACCCTATCAGTTACAAGGGACGCTTCCAGTAGATCTTTGTTTAAAGCAGCCACCCCTGTAGCCCACTGCTACCTAAACCTGGCCCAGGCAAAACCAATACAATGGTGCTGATGCGGTCTGGGAGACATGCACTGAGAATCAGGACTGTAGGTCCCCATCAGAGCCTGAAGGAAGGACAAGTCAGCAGCTGGTGGTGATGTGAGGACCTGGCAGGCTGGAGGCTACTGCTCTAATGAGGTCTGCCCAAAACAGGAGGGATTCATCAGCACATTTGCAGCTGTCTGGCTGATGCAAAAAAATCCCTTTGGCAGCTGAAGTTCAGACAAGAATCACTATTTCAAAGACAGATACTAATTCAATAGAGTATATTTTTCAGCTCATGGCACCAGGTTTTCCTGCCACACTCATAGTAATACTGGCAGCAACTGTGAATCTCAACAGAAGGTCAGTCATTATATCCAATACCTGACCAGCCCTGCTCTGGTATTTCCCTGGGTCATTTAGCTTCTTGGCCATATTTTTTCCACCACTCCCTGGGCTGCATTTCTTGGCTATTGCTCCTGGAATCATTTCCTCTCCCCACCCCATCCACTATCTCATCCTTTGAAGAGAAAGTATTTTCACCTAAGCTCCCCATCTCACTGACTTTGAACTTGTATCATTGCTAAAGCTGTCCTGGTTGTGGTATTTCTCTCCCTTGTGCTCAAATGTTCCTTGCTGCCCCTGAAACACCAGGCTGTGCAATATAGAGATTCAGCTGCAGGCATAAGCATGTTATCAGTGGAGAATCACAACTGTCTCCAGATGCTCTGGCATCATTGGATCCCCTAAAATCGCTGCAACCCTTTTACAGTTAAAATGCAGATGGGGCCCATTCCTACCAGTCTCAGTATGGCCTCCTGGGGAAACACTGCACATAGACACAACAGAAACCTATTGAAGCTGATGACATACATTTCTGAGCTCTTGTCACGGTTCAAGACAAGCCAGCAATGAAGTACCAATGAAGCCCTGCTCGGGGAGATGGTTTATTATAGAATCATAGGATCATAGAATGGTAGGAATTGAAACAGGTCTCTAAAGATCATCTAGTCCCACCTGCCCTGTCAATGCAGGTCTACCTAGACCAGGTCACTCAGGAATACGTTCAGACGGGTTTTGAGAACCTCCAGAGGAGACTCCACACCGTTCCTGGGCAGCCTGTGCCAGGGCTCCCTCACTCGCCCAGGAAAGAAGTTTTTCCTTAAGTGGAACTTCTTGTGTTCTAGCTTTTGTCCATTACCCCTAGGCCCATCACTGGATGGTACAGAAAAAAGTGTTGCCCGCTCCCTTTGACATCCAGCTTTCAAATACTAGTAAGTATTAATGAGGTACCCCTGCAGTCTCCTCCAGACTGAACAGTCTCAGGTCCCATAGCCTTTCCTCATAAGGAAGATGCTCCAGTCCCTTGATCATATTGCTGGCTCTGCTCTCTGTCTCTCTTGAGCTGGAGAGCCCAGAACTGGACACAGGACTCGAGATGAGGCCTCACCAGGGCAAAGTAGAGGGGGAGGAGAACCTCCCTTGACCTGCTGGCCACACTCTTCTTGATGCATCTCAGGATGCCTTTGGCCTTCTTGGCCACGAGGGCACATTGTTGGCTCATGGTTATTTTCTTGTCAACCATCACTCCCAGGTCTTTCTCTGCAGAGCTGCTCTCCAGCGGTTCAATCCCCAACATGATGCATGGGGTTATTCCTCTGAAGGTGTAGAACTCTGCACTGGTCCTTGTTGAGCCTCATGAGGTTTCTCATAAATTTAACAGTTATTTCAGAAATCCTCAAAATCTTCTTGCAGGAAGAAAGAAGGAATCTATGGGTAAGGACATGTTGTGTTCCAAAAAAATGGAATAGGACTAAAGCACTTTGGACCAGACTCTGTGGCAGAGAGGATGAAAGCTGCCACAACACAGAGCATGAGGATGGAAGTGGGATCTCCATTGTTCCTGTATTTTCTCCATTCCAGGGAGAATGGGGGGAAATTACTTGCCACCTTGGATATGTATCCTGCTGTGGTGGTTTAGGCCAATATCCACCCAGTCATAATATTACTCCCCCTCCTAAGCTGGACAGGAGAGAGAAATATAACAAACTGCTTGTGAGTTAAGGACAGAGAGATCAAACTTGGCAATTAGTGTCACGGGCAAAACAGACTCAACTTAGGGAGAAAAGGTTTGATTTATTAAGGAAACAATAAAAGCAGGGAGACGAGAAATAAAACCATCTTAAA
>WBNH01007081.1:404906-440850 GCA_013401255.1 Urocolius indicus
GGAGATGTTTTCACATTCTCTCCCCCTGTTCCTGCTGCAGTTCTGCCACTGCGCAACAACTTCTTCTCAAATATGTTATTGACAGAGGCGTTACCTCCACCACTAATTGGCCAGGCCTGGGTCAGGTGCAGGGTCCAGCTTCAAATTTACTGGCCCTAATTCTGTCAGCTACAGAGGAAGCTTCTGTCAACTCTTTGTTTAAAGAAGCCACCTCTCTAGCCCCCCTGCTACTGAAAAAAAAAAAAACTGGCCTGGTTTTGGCATTTATTCTTTCTTGCTTGTTTGCAGCCACATTTCTGCACCTCAGCATCCCCATGGAGGTACACTTAAGCCCTTTACCATGACCTTAAGTATTGATTTCTCCAGCTCCTGCAATATGGAATTACTAGTCTGCATTCTGAGCAGATGCACAGAAAGGCTAGGGGAAGTACAGGCCCTCTGGAGCAGGGCATGGGCCTTAGTCTCTCTCCACCAAATGTCAGCGCCTTTGCGGGTAAGGTAAAACCTGCACACTCTCACTCCTGGCATAGCAACCCAAGCTCTCAGAGATTGCCGCACCCAGTTAGACAAACGGTCCCTCCATCCTGGAACTGTGCATTTGTCAGCATCCACCGCTGAGGTGGTGAACAGAAACTGTTCTTTTCTGCCTCAAAGTCCTCAGGCTTGGATTTATGTGAGTTTCAGAGAGAAGTTTCATTTTCTACAGTTTCATTTCCTCCTGTCTTTACAATTGAAAAAAAGAAAGCTGTTTATATTGCTATGTAGGAGTCAAAAAGATTTTCACAAGAGAAGAAAGTACTTTACATAGCACAGCAAAAAGCAGTCTTTCCCCTGGAAATTCTTACTGTGCTCGAACAGGACCAAGTATCTGTGAGGAAAGCCAGCTTGCTTACTCGCTCTTCATCTTCAAGCAGCTTGCAGCCTTCAGCACGTTCACTCTCCATCAGAAACTTTAGCACTGCTTTTTCTAGTTTCCAGACTTTCCGAGGGCTTTTTTGACAGTCAACAAGTACTGTGGAAGAGCGCTCTCCTTCCTGGCTTGTCATTTTTACACATATCTCTGAAACTAAATTCCTTCATGCAGATTTTGTTGATACAGCAAAGTGCAGTATTTAAAACATCTGTGAAACTCCCTTGCTTGGTAGAGTCTCCTTGGTGCATACTGCAAGAGTACTACTCAGTTTTGGGTTTAACACATTTCCAGTAAAGCAACTGAGTCACTTTTGCCAATGAGGCTGGGTATCCCATCTGCACAAATCCCATCTGTCTAATTTAGATCAAACAAACATTACCGGCTGCTATGTCTTTTGAGAGATTTTCTCCATTCTTCAAACATTCGGAGTGCAGAGCAGTGGGCAACCCAGCAGTTCCTTCATCATACAGGTTTTCAGTCTCACACTGAAGAATAAGCAGGTCTGTACTCAGCAGAATCATAGTTGTTACAAATTATGAATAGTGCTTATTCACAGACAAAAAAATCTCCGGTTTGTGCTGACAGACCAGTCAATGTCATTATATTAGTAGTGTACATGCAAGTGTAGTTCCAGTCATTTACCAGGCTTGTGGGAAGGGGAGCTGAGGAGCACTAAAATGGGGAAGTTCTACTCTACTTGAAAACTTCAGCAACTGCCAAAATATTATGTGATAGTAAAATTACTATTATATGCAGTATTTACATATAAGGTTCTTTGTTAAGACTTAAGCTTTTTGGTTGTTTCTTTTTCCTATAGAATCAGGTTGCAAAGCAGATCTGATAGGACAGTTCAGACTCATTTCAGCATTCAATTGGGGAAATTGCTGCTTTTCACCACAGCAGCAATGTTAGGTGCAACACAATGGTCTGGAACCGCTCCCTTCTTCCAATAGGCACCAGCTTACTGAGGCAGGGTAAATGACTTCCTTGTAACTTCAGCCTTGTAGTTTTAAGCTGATACATTTGATCACTCTTGATGTTTGAAGATTATCTTAACTAGCAATTACAGTAGGATTTAAATAAGTCTGACACAGAGCTATCAGATAAAAAGATGGCAGGCAAAGCCCTGACTGGTTTCTGTTGAGCTCCTTCTCACTTCCTTCTGCCTCTTAGGTTACAGATGCAACCATCAAAGGTGTACCCGGTGCCATTTGCCTGTCCTCCTTGGCAGCCTGCAGCATGTTTGCTAAACTTTTGCTTTAGCATCACAAGTGTCCTTTGACTGAGAGACACGTAATACAGGTGCATATCATTTTTGCTCCAGCTGCTAGACAATTCAAAGTTCTTTACATTCAGTGACCTAACTAAAAGTGTTTTCTACCCCTCTAGAACTGTTGTGATACCACTTTTACCCAGGGCCTTTCAGGGTTAAATCCTAGCAGCACACTGACTTATACCAATCAAATACGTTTCTCTAACACAATAAGGTGCTGACTCCATTATCCTCTAGCACTATGTAGCAAACTATATTGCGAATTGTCTATCAATTTCTCCCACAGCTTCTGGCACAGTGTGCTATGAGATTTCAGATGCGTTCGGGAAGGAAATCCTACCACAAGTAACAGCACAATATAGACCTGGCCTCGAAGATATAGATCCCCTGCCCTGAAGAGGTCTATCTCTAGACAGAAAGTTTGCAAGTCATTTTCATGTTGTAGAACTCTCTACATTTCATGGAGGAGAAATACACACATTTAGATATTTTACACAACAAACTTTAAGTGAAAAATATTCAATCTTTTAATATAGAATAAAAACTTGAAATATCATTTGCTTACACTTTTGGTCATCAGTTCAAAGATGTTGGTTAAAATTACCTTTTGGTACCAACTTCTTCACTTAAGAAGAGCATCAGTTTCAGGCATTGTATCTGTTTTCATTAAGTGAGGCTTTTTTGTACTTTGTTGTTTTAAGACTGAAAACTCCCATTCACATCAGCAGCTGGATGTGAATAGCATCAGTATAGGCACAATCAGCTTTGGTAATTACTGCTAGTTACAAGTGTTTTCTTCTTACCTGAGATTCGTAGAAGGCTCCTAGCATCAATCCAATTTGGAGTACTTAGTTTTTGTATGACCTATTTTTCCTTAGTTGATACCTTGCAACCAAAATTGCTGTCCTCTACAAACAGGTTTTCTATCTAGTCAGTCTCTCAGCTGCTGCCAGGGAAATGCTGACAAAATCCTCAATTTTATCACTATTCCCATTTCTCCTTTTACCTCTCTTGAGGATCAATTCCATATTCAACCTTAAAAATTGTCCAGTGTTACGTGTGTTTGTGTGTGTGTATGAAAGACCTTTGTTTTTGTTTTTTGCTGGGATGACAGAGCTATATTTGAAGCACTATTGCATTTCCAGATCAAAATTTGTTTGGGAGACAATGTAAGAGCAGCTTAAGCCACTGTCCACTGTCCCAGAGAGTTTGACAAGAAAGATCTTTGCATTTATGAACATGGTTGAAAACTCCTAACATGTGCTTAGCTTTGAGAGACACCAAGTTTACCTGCTAGGGCATTTCCATGTGCATCATTGCATAGAGATGGCTTCCAAATGACTTTGCTACTCACGACAACATTTTCACAGCACAGTTCAAAGCTGTTTTCAATTTGTCTTCCAAAACAATTTCTACTTCTATTTTCAGTGTGGGTTTTTTTTTGCAAGTACTGCTTCCTGAAGGGTGTTTCACTTGCTCCAGGAGGACAGCAAAGCTACTTTACATTTGCACACAGCAAACATAAGAAGGTGTCTGTCACTCCTGTGCCCTACTTGTGCAAGTTTGGAGGCCTTTGCCTCAGTCCTGGATGAGGCCATCAAACATGTGGCCCATGTACCTGTGCAGTCTTGACAAGCAGTGGCCAGGCTAGAACATCTGCTAATGGGTATCTTCCAGATGGAAATTTCACACATGCAGACAAAACAGTACTTGAAAAAATATCTGTAGACTGGAAGGAAAGTAAGAGTCTCTCTTACAAAGTGCTTTATTCTCACATGTCATGATCAAATACCAAATCATCCAGAGCTCTGACACAAATTTATGTATGTTTTCTCCATATGGTCACGATACCGAGTGACCAGTCTCTATTGGTTTATTATAACATCAACAGAAGAGGAAGAGGTTTTGGTTGAGACAGATGAAAACACAAGTTTCATCAATGACTCCTCTCCTTGAGTCCTTTCCTCCAGTCTATGTCTCATTGGAGCAACTTTTTTTCATGGTTTTCTTTGCAATCCATCAAACAAAGGAAAGCTTCTTTCCTGTCCCACAGCTATGTGGTTTCATTCCTCTCCCCAGGATTCTCTGGTTCCTGTTTCACTCCCTTCATGCCTCTCCCCTTCTGCAGCCCAGAAGACTCCTGTGGCACATGCACTGCTGCCCTCAGAGGCTACCACTATGAACACCAGTAAGACAAACCAATATCAACAGGTTACCCCATCTCTTGGCTGTGCTTTTTCTTTAAAAAAACACAAACTTTACAAAGCATGCTGAAACTAAGCCAGTGAAAGCAAGATCGTGATCCATCATAAATGTTTAAATCCATTTTTATTCAATTAGGTGTTTAGGGAATTACTTGATCCAGTGGTTGTAGCTCTGCAGGCTATGTAAGAGGGTGGACTGAGCACTCTAAGGGCTGAGCAGGCTGTGCCCTTTAAAGCAGTGGTGACAGCTGACTGGTTTCAAACCACAGAATTTGTAACTCTATGTTGGCTACAGACTGTAAACTTCAGTCAAAGCTGCTTTGAATGTGTTTTGGGCCTCCTTTTCTTCCGAGGTCTGGAAGATACCCGTTTGAATATCAACATTATTTTACTAAAAGAAGGAAATGTTTATTGGCTTAGCACATGCTCATCGGTCATTGTTACTATATCAGAAACTGAGGGTTTTTTTCCATTTCACAGAGGTTTAAATTTGTGTTTCGTAGTTTAGTCCTAGTCTTCAGATCCACTGTCAAGGCTAACAGTCAGTTGGAGCAGTGCTTGTGCAATTAGGAGTAGGGCTGATGGACTTACACTAATTATACAAACTACAAGATGGCTAACATTGGACACTGGCCTGGCAGACTGCCTCTGGTAACTGTCTGAATCACCTAACTTTGCTCTGTTTGGTTTTGTTGACTGCTTGGATATCAGTTGTTTCCATGTTCTGGTCTGGGGAAAAATAGTGTGTGTGGGTGAGGCAGCCACTACCTCAAGCTGAGAAACAGTTGCAGCAACAAAAAAACAAAGCACAGATCAGAGTGGATGAGGTTGGAAGACCTGCCAGAAACCCAGCAGACAACATACAATTGCAAGGATGTAGAATGACCACTGCGCTGCTGGAAGTGAATAGGAAAGAGAATCATGTTTGACTTATCTCCATAAATTCACCCAGTATCAGAGAAATAACATACAGTACTATCACAGGGAAGCTATTCAACTCTCAGTGACCCAACATCCTCCTCTCACACATTTTCAAAGCGCACTGAGCAAAACAAAGAGCAACAGGTTTCATTCATGGTTATCAGGAGGACTCAACACAGATTCATCAAGAGGAAATCATGCTTGACCAACCTGATAGCCCTCCATACGGGCATAACTGGCTGCATAGATGAGGGGAGAGCAGTGGACCTACATCTTCCTACTATCAAATGCAAGATGGAATTTAAAAAAAAATAAGAAAAAGGATGATATATTAAATGCTATTTTTATACAGGACAATCCACTTGGGGGCATGGGGATTATAGTAATTCACATGCCAGTAGGGTAAGCAGCAATCTGTAACTGTTCACTGTATCAGATTAATGGAGCATCTGTGATGTTTGCCCATATTCGCTTTTCCTTTCATCAATTTATCAGCTGTAGCATTCTAGAAAAGAAAAGCTTAACAAATTCTGTTTATGCCTCTTTTGCACACTCCTGTTGTAATCTATATTTATTTAAATGATGTTCCTAATTTCTGACATTTTCCCTGGGGCTTGAAGAACAGGTGTTCAGACGTAAATCCAAGCTGTCAAAAAATGAAACTGGCAGTGATTTAATTTAACAGATACAGGGCTGAGGAAACACAAGAAAGTAATAATTTTGGATAATTAAACAGCACACAGGATTTGTGAAACTACATCATCACTACCCAAAGGATATCTTAATTTAGATTCCACCATAAATGTAAAATGGGATGATGATCATGGTGGGACTGACACTGGAGACTTGGAGTTCTTGTGACCAAAGCATTTATTTACACATCTAAGGAAACCACAATGGATCTGAACCAAAACCTATCAAGATCTCTTTTGCTTCCCCTCCTGGGCCAAAAACTAGGAGTCCACTTAGAGAGCCTGCTGTGGGAAGAGCATATGGTTGTGTAGCACTGTTCCACCTTGCTCTCCTGACTTTCTGGACTAAACAGATACATGGGGTGAATCTTTAGCACTTACTTTCTCACAAAGCAGCAGTGCCAGTTTACTGTGTGGCTAATTCACAGCGTACACAAACATACGGGAACATCATGAGTAGATGTAACCTGGTATTTCCAAAAGGCCAGATCTTTTGCTCTTCAGTCAGTTAAGCTTATGTATTTATTTCATGAGCAAGGTCTGCTCAAGACTAAAGAGAGGCACAGTAACTTAATGTTTTTGACAGTAACAATGTTTTGAAAAATGAAAAATAATTATTTTCATACTTTCAAGGAAATCATTGCTTCTTGCCAGCTGAATCATCATCAAGAATTGGCATCTCTCACAGGTCAAACATCGCGGACAAAACACATCATTTACCATCCTTCTAACAAGATACTTTCATCAAGGAGCAAAGCCTCCAAAAATATTTTGCAAGAAACCATCAAGTGACAATAAAACAATGAATGCATTCTACTGCTGGCCAAAGAAAATGAAAAATAAACAGAAGTTGCAGCCATTTCTTTTTTTCCACATTCAGGTTTTCCAACATTTCATTGAGCTCTGACACAGTGCTTAATATAGCCCAACTAACAGTAAGAGAATTCAAATAGAACAAAGTATTATTACCAGATCAAAAGACTCTGGAGTAACAAAGAACATGGCAGTCCTCTGGGTCAGCGACTGTTACACTTTGGACTGGTAATTGATCAAATTCTTTTTTTGTCCTTAAAGAACTCCATTACTTCAGTTATAACATCAGAACAGGATTGCCTCCTGTGATCTAAAATAACAAGTGCTATTAGTTGCAAACCCACAGCAATAATTGGGTGCTTTTGAGTTGTTAGCCCACTGCTTCTGTCAGCCTTCAAGTGACATAAAGCACACCGAGTACGTATGCTGATGAGCCACCCTCGTGAATAAAGTAAACCAGGAGCCAAGAGATCTACTAGTAAAAATCTGGCAAAGCTGCTTACTCTTTGCCCATACAATTTGGGGATTTCAGTACTTGAACTCAGAAACAGGAAAAGCAGGAATTGCACACGTCATAGGAAACTACCTGAATCAGTCTCAGCCAAGACTGGCACATGGAACTTAATTAATCTCCTCTACGCAGAAGGAAAACCCCTCACCCACTACCACACTTCTGGAGAGGTGCATTTCCTGCACTTTATTTTTCAGGTTGGGTCTATGTGGACTATTGTAAGCAGTATAGCAAGGTTTGAATTGAAAAGTGGGACTGAAACGACGGAGAGTAAACTGGAAACAGACAGGTTACGCTTCTCATCAGCTGCAAGAGACACAGCCAGAAGCTGCTGCTGAATGACCAAGAAACAGGCATGCTGAAACACACTGCTGATTTGCATCATCAACCTATAATCATTTACCTGTGTTAACACACACATAATGGAAATGTAGCAATTGCTGTAATACTGAGTCACAGGATCTTTACAGTTGGAAAAGACCTTTAAGATCATCAAGTTCAACCACTAACCTCACACTGCCAGGCCCATCGCTCAACTAAACCTGTAGCCAGCAGATTGAGGGAGGTTCTCCCCCCTCTACTCTGCCCTGGTGAGGCCTCATCTGGAGTCCTGTGTCCAGTTCTGGGCTCCCCAGCTCAAGAGGGACAGGGAACTGCTGGACAGAGTTCAGTGCAGGGCCACCAAGATGATCAGGGGACTGTGGAGCATCTTCCTTAAGAGGAAAGGCTGTAGGAACTGGGGCTGTTTAGTCTATAAAAAGAGGAGACTGAAGGGGGATCTTATTAAACTGAAAAATATACCTCCCATGTAAACTACTACTTTCATACCTATTTTAGTATTCCAAAACACCGTAACATTAAATCATTGTAAATAATTTCAGATGAATAACATCAATGTAAACGGTGTCACAGGACCATCACCTCCTCTTACAATTCTGAGCTGTACTAAAGTAGGAGTCTGGGAACCAGAGAAGAGATGATGAACAAAGAACTATCTATGAAGTCTTAAATCTTATATTAATAAAGTAGAAATTGTACCTAAGAATAGGGCCCAAAAATTGCTTGCTAGGAAAAGTGTGTTCTCTTTTGGAACACAAATAGTAATTTTTAAGAATTCCAGCCATCACCGTCCCTGAATTGTTTTTAAAAACTAAGACTGAATGTTAAACTACAATGAAGGAAAGGAAATTTAAAGCTTGTATCTTGATATTTCATGTAATGAAATCCTATTTTGTGACTTGTTTAAAAAGCCCCAGCTTTATAAACTGAGTTTCATGTACCCTGAAAAAATACAGAGAAAAAAAATTGAAAACAATTGTTTCTTTGTTCTCTAGATTTTGGGTATCGTACCAAATCAGGTTACTGCTGCACATCTGTAACTTGTATGTGTTAAGATACTAAACCTTACAAAATGGACAGGACAAAGTCTGCATTTCCAATGGTTAGTAAACAAAACCTCAAACCGCCAACAATTGAAAACTGCGAAAATACTGATGGATCACCGTATGTTTTGTGATGATAGAAAAAACCAAAGTTCTCGCAGAAGAAAAACGCAAAGTAGACCACTATCAATTTCTATTTTAAGAAGACATACTGTTACTTTTCAAGGTTTTTTTGGTGTGTGCTTATATATATTCCTTGTTTTTCCAAGGTATCATAGAATGGTAGGGGCTGGAAGGGACCTTTAGAGATCACCTAGTCCAACTCCTCTGCCAAAGCAGGTCCACCTAGATCAGGTGACACAGGAACACATCCAGGCAGGTTTTGAAGACCTCCAGACAAGGAGATATTCACATTGTGTGGATTTGCATTATTTGTGCCATGGTAGCATTTACATGCCAATATCATGTGCTATCTTATTATGCAGGACACTCAGTCTAAGAATTCATGATCATCTATTTTAAATCTGACACATATCTGCATGACTTCTATTACACAACAGACTATGGGTCACTACCATATTGATTCCACCTTCACATTAAGTATCTGAGAACCAAAACCTCAGGAGATGTATCTATTTTTAAAAGACTAAACATTCAAGACTACATATTTCCTCATATTTATTTTGTAACTGTATTTTTCTAAAACATATTAAAATAGAAAAGATGTTCATCTGATTCATCATACAAAGAAAATACCAATGTAGTAATAAAATACCAAATATATATGAAAGCACCAAAACATTAAAATATTCATATTGGCAAAGACTCTAAGAATATATTTCTGTCAATTTTACGGTAAAGTGCTATTCACTCAAATTAAGGAACTGGCATTTTAATAGCATGGTTATTTTTAAGGTTACAAATCACTTCGTTACCTTTCTCAATAAGACAACAACCCATTTTCTCAGAAGCAAAGCATTTGAGTTGCACGCACATGAAAACAACCTAAGTAACAGCTTCATAATAAGCAGTGAACGATTTGAGTGGCCAACTAACTAAGGAAACAAAATACTGAACATAAGCAAACTGAACAGAAATTAGATTAGTGAAAAAAACAAGAGAATGTAGATATGGTAAAATATTGTATAAATTAAGAAAGGACAGAAGATTTCACCAAACAGTTCTACAGACTTGCCTTCTACATGGTAATTTCTTTAGTGATCACATCGGTGCTTTATTAGTTAATCTGTTTATCAATGGCTTTTTTTAAACTGCTCTTTTCTATTTCCATGCTACATCTGAACCACTCTGGTGAGACATCATAAGCAATGAAATTGAAGCTGGGTACAATCTTTTGTTTTTCCTCTCTTCTCATCTATTGAGGTAAACAGACCAAACTAAATGATCTGTTACAAAGATAATTTGTGGCCAAAATTAATTCTAGTAAATTATTCTAAATTTTCAGACCTCATCAAGAGTGAAAATTTTAAATGTATTAAAGATACCATCAGTCTCCTTTTAACTGTTTATAATTTTAATATACATATTTACAGCAATGAGTACAAAGAATCTTGTGGGCATAAATTCTCATTAGCTTCATACACCATTTCCTCAACGCTTTGAGAAATGGCAGATTTAACATTTTTGTGTTGCCTTCAACAATATTTAATCTTCCTTTTTTCATCTTCCTTTACTTTTTTCATAAATTCACCTGTAATTTAAGCATATTGCACCTCTGAGGTTAAGTTCGTACGTTGACTATTTCTTAGCCTTTTTATGAACCAGTAACAAGGCATCAAAAGTCAACTCACACTCCTTTGAGTTGGTTTCCAACAAAAATGTAAGAGAATAGGAATTGTGTCTCATCACGATTATTTCACTAGTATCTTTGGACTCAAACAAGTGTTTTGCATTCCTGCTCAATATGGCTGCGTATTTGGTAGGAAATATTTACAATAACTGTGCATACAGAAAAAAAAAGCACAAAAATAAGGGATTTAACCAATGAAAGCCACGAGCTTGAACTACCAAAATAATTATTAACAACAAATATCTTCCTTTATGTATGCTTGTACATAATTATATTAAAAACAAATCTGCCTTTACTACATAACTTCGGTAAATTTTCCTGAATGAACACATTAATCTTTAGAACAAACTAAGCTGACTGCTTGTACCTTCCATGAGAGTAATTCTGAATGTAAGAATGAATATGATGGAAAGAAATTAAATACTGTGTTTAAAGTAGCTGAATAGTGGAAAAACCCCTAAACTGTTTTAAATAACGCTGTATTTGGTTTCCTCCTTCCAGTTCAGTAGTATCCATTGAGCTGTACAGTGAGAACAGGCCCTAGTTCTAACATCTTTCCCATGCCCTGTTCCGAGTGTCAACTTTCAGTCATTTCCTTTGCTGGTCATTCTTTTCTTCTTTTATTTCTTGGTTTTCTTTTAGCAAATTGTGACATCATTCATTGTTGTGGGCTCACAAACCTCATTTTGGCAGTTCCAGAATCCAGGTGCAGCACTGCAATCTCTTCCATTCACACCAGCTGTGATAGGCAGCATATCTAGTGCACAGTAGCTCTTTTTAACTTCCCTGTGTGTATGTCAGGTAGAAGCAGAAGGCAACAACAGTGACTGACAGTAATGATAAAACAACTGACAACTGCTGGAACCAGAGGCAACGATCAATCTGTTCTTGAAGTCCTTTATTAATTTGTAGTAAACGAGTTAGCTGAAAACAGAAATAGTTTCCTTTAATCAGAATTACTGCGCATGAACGTACTTGTTGAGAACTTTTTAGCTAATAACTGTATGCACAGAAAAGAAAAAATGCTTCTCTCAGTGGTATCTTCTCTATCACTACATACACTTCAGGCATCTGCTCCACTAAAGGAACTCATATGGATAGTTACGGATTCTCCATATAGCCTATATCAAGTAAGTGACATCCTCACTCTAAGAAGTAAAAGATACCACTAAGGCTCATTGATTCCCCAGACTTGTAATTTCCACAAGAGACATGAGCAAACTGCATTGAAAGTGGTAAAACCGTTACTATTCAACAATTCAATTACTATCAATGATTTAGTTACTTTCAGTTGCTGAGCTTTTCGAGTAACATAATTTACAAAGTACCAAAGACTTTTAGTGTAGATTCTTATCTCTTCCTGTATTTTCTAATTCTGTTAAATATTCAGTGTAAAGCAATACACTCTTACCTGTATATGTAAATCCTCATTGGTTTTTGCTGGATTATTAAATGCATTCTCTTTTAATGTCAGAGAAGAAGGCTTACTACTTTCCACAACATGACATCTGAGCCTGTGAAAGGGGAAAACACACATATGCACCAAAAATCATAGATTTAATGTAGCCTTGTATAATTAAGAGAAAACAGTCCATCTAACAGCCATTATATGTACTTTATCATCTCTCATGATTCATTTTCTAAATGATGGTCTAAAATGGCTTCCACAGTCTACCAATTACGTTTAAACAGCTTTTGATATAGAAAGCATAATCAAAATAATCTGTATGGACAATTAAAATGTATCTTCATAATTTCAAATTCATAGCACAAGCAGCACTGAACTGGTCAAATACTATCAGAGATGTAACAATTTATTCAACAGCAAACGAAATCTAAATGCTTTCTTTCCATTTTTAACCTTAGCACAACGTTTTTCGAGTCCATCCATTCCACAGTTGAAAATGCAGGAACAGAATTTCAAGCCACAATGGAAGGCAGTGGAATGCTATGGAATTTATAAGATACAGCAGAAGCTCCTCTGATAACATGGAACTCAATTAGCTTGGGAATAAATTCATCTGCTAAAGAAATGGTTAAATTGCAGCTGTGCCATTTTTCTATTCCAAGGAATGATAAATGCTAAAACTTCTCCACAAAGACAAAATTTAAAAAAGGACAAATACATGTAATACAATCTAAGTAGATTCCTCAGATAAAGTACTTGGCACATATAATATTAAAGAGACAATAATGATATTTTCCACTACTTTTAATCTAAGCTTAATAAAAAGCAAAGGTCAGTTTTGTATTCATCAGCAATGTACACACATAGCACATTTTGTAAGTGACAAATTTCATGTCATCAAATAACCACTCCCTATTGTTTCAGAGTCTGTCTTAAAAAAAAGGGCAATATTTATACAAGCAAGCTTAAGGCCATTCACACGATGTAGATTTTGTTTAATAGGGAAGTGAAAAGCATTTGAAGCAAAGACAGAGCAAAACCTTGGCATCAAGTTCCAAAAATAGTTTTTCCATGTTCATTTTGGCCATGTTGGGGGTCAAGGTAGATCAAAGAAAGCAACAAAAAAAACCACTTCACCCCCAAAACCAATCTAAACTAAAAGTACAGCCGAATTATGGAGCTTTTATTAAAGATGAAAGAGCATCTCAATACCATGGTTTTATGACTCCTAGAAGAACTATAACGAACTTCTCCTAGAAACATACAGTGATACAAGTAGATGTGAAAACATGGCAGAGTGACAGGTATATTTAGAAGAGATATGTGGAAACATTTTCTTAGGGGTATTTTTTCACCATTAAATATGGGAAACACACATATGAACATGTAATAGGTTCTATAGAATCTTTTTACAAAATTATAATTTTCAGATGACAATGGCTCAGAGAAACCCCCATCAGAAGAAAAACACATGATCACCTATGTTCCATCACTTTGGTCCTAGGGACTTCTTTCCAAAACTGAGTCAGTTCTGGTCCACCTGCTCCAGAAGATTGGTCCATTTCTGCTGCCATTATGAGGAAACGATCCTGCAGAGAAGCTGCAAAACCTGCCCTCAAAGAGAACAAAAAAAAAAAGAGACAAAGGTGTGCTTAGATAAAATGACAATATTACAAGAAGCATTTTTGAACAAAAATGTTTTACAATTAGAGCTTGTTTATTGCACTTATTTGTTGGACACTGACTTACTAGAGATTAAAATAATGAAAACGTTCTCTTAAGCTTAACTGTGATTACAGTTTTCCCAAAATTCTAGTTACATTTTAACAGGATTAGTTTCATCTGAACAATTCAAGGATAAACCAGAATTTTCTAAAGAATGCACTCTCCAGCAAATCCATCCATCCTTGCAACAATTTAGCAAACCCATTTAGTGCAGATAAACTCCTACTGTAACAGACAAAAAGAGAAAGCTGCCACTAGGACCTCTTAGAAACAGAACAGGCTGCAGACAACAGCTGCTTATGCCTAAGTGGAGCAGTAAAACAGTACGAGCAGTTATTCAGTTGCTGACATCCATATTCTTTTTATAAATAGTAACATTCTTATACAACAGTCAAGTAAACGTGAATTTCAGTCAGTCTTACACCCCAGCAAACACATATTAAGGTTAGTATCCAGAACATCAGCCTCTCTTGACTTGTCCAGACTTCTTAAAAACTGTGTTCAAGATACTACTTACCACCATGAAGAGAGACTATTATATCCAATGACGTGCCAGGTTCACAGCTGCTGTTACTGGGTTTAACTCTGTATTTTTCAGGAGCAGTTGTTCTCACCTATAAATGAGAAACACCAAACAAACAAGTATTAAACACATGTACAAACTGTGACTGTTTCATAAACTCTCTCATTCCATAGTAACTAAAATCCCTAAAAGCTTAAATATTAAAACATGGTAATGGATACAGTCTATATTACCTATTTTAGGAGCAATCAGACATTGGCATTTGAGTTTTTACTCTCAACCACTTCCTTCTTTACTCATGCACGCTATATTCTTCTGTTATACTTTGGAAGAGTCAAGAATATCAAATGGACTATCCATCAAAACTTTTAATATGAAAGTATAAAAACCTTAGTTGTGTGTGCAGAGAAAACAAAAGATATGGTGGCAAACCAAGTCAAAATGCAAGTCAACTCAGTATTCCTGAAGCAAACATAACTGCAGTCACTCCTGTAATGGTGATATTTGTAGATGGAGCTACATTATTTTTGAGCATTACCAACTCTTTAAATATGACTTTTCAACACCAAAATGTTTCTTTTTTAGGAAGTATTAGACTCTCCCTAAAGAACTAACCATCGCTACACATCTTTTTCAGTCAGGGTTCCAAAGATTTGTCTCATCCCTTTGAGGGTGGTACATATGAGGGATAAACTCAGCCAAAAGATTTATTTGATTTGCTTCAAACACAAGAGAATAAAAATTTAGACTGGAAAGTGGGTTTAGTAGTATTTTTTCCTCTTTATCCAAAATAAGAAAAAGTTACACGTTTAGTAAAGTAGGCCTCACCACACATAAAATACTTACCTTAAAAGCCACTATATTTTTAGTGACATTTGTGAGAACTATCAAACATTTTTTCTCTCCAGTTTCTTTGGATCCAAAATACAGCTCTTCTGCTGGGCTAGAAGAAATTTAAAAATAATTAGTTTTCTCAAACCATCTTTACTACATATCACAGAAAAAAACTATTTTCACACCTACAGGAAAACAAAACACTTTCAAACCTGCAGCTACAATCACTATAAACAATTTTTCATCACAAAAGCTGTGAAAACAAAATGCTAAGTTTTTTAGTGAAGCTCAGGGTTGACTCATGACCACAAGTGGACCTAGCTGCCTCAGCTGATTACTGCCCTTCATTTCTTTCATCTGTAAGAGCATGACCATCTGCAACAGCAGAAATAGCCAACAGATACATACAGTTGCTTCAGGTGCTGCATCTTCAAGCAGCATGTTAATGGAAAGTGTCATTAATGTTAATTTATGCTAATGTTAAAAAAGTATAATGTTTCACAGACAGGCAGCAATTTCCACCTCATACATCTGTCCTCGTAATGGGTACAGTGCACACATAAAAGGATCGGGCAAATATCTGTGTGTGGCAATCATTTCAACCACTACAGCTAAATTAACTTGTACTTATGAGTCAGTCTTCACATAGTCTGGTGACACATGCATAAATAAAGTTATTGCTTGGTTTTAATACTCTTATGCAATTAGGAAAGTCATGCATGAGATCCTTTAAACCATATCAAACTAACACAACTCACTTTGGAATAAGCATTGAAATGAACACTACTAGGCAGAAAGTAAGGCATGCTCATATACTACAAGTTGAGGAAACTCAAGTAACAAATAAAACCCCATTTTCTTTCAGTATATCACATTAGGAGTACCAAAAGAACTGCCAAACTATGCAGAACTACAGAATCACAAAATGTTCTATTGATAAAAATCTTTTTGAAAAAGGTGTTACATTTTTTTTTCCTTCTTCCTTGTAAAATACCAATTTCATGTTAGTTTGGCCTCCTCCTCCTCCAAAGATCGCCTTTTATGGTACCAACCCATCTTTTTCTTCTCACTTAAAAAAACCCAGTGTATCAGCCAAGAGGAAAAATCCTTGGTGCTGTAAGGCAAACCTGAACATCCTGAGAGAAGTAGAGTCCAGTAATGATTGTGTGTAAAGGGAGTGCCTACATCTTACAATGTGTTACAACCCACCCAAAAAAAAGGGTGCTGAGTGAGGGATCAAGTAAGAAACTGCTAGATTTGAAACAGATTAATAGGGTAACTGTATCCCTTCATTATTTTTTCCTCTCCTGGGTTCTCTTATTACTGCCATAGCCTGGCCCTTTTTTCCACAAAATGTGGCAACTGCCAGAAACTTGAGGCTCAAGGGCCACTGCTGTGAAACCAATCAGTTCCATAGCATCAGGGGCGAGTGGCTTGTAATTATTGGGGGTGCATATTTCATTTTAAATGAAAACAAGCTTTTTAATTTTTACAGATATGGTACTTCACCCCGATGTGTGTGGTGTAACCATTTCAGCTTGTACTAGACATTCTCATGTAAAAAAATACACTGTAATGCCAGCTAGGCTTCTGCCAACCAGTCCAAGCAAACTGCTGCTCTTTGTCTTATTAAATAAGCTTAGGTATTGAAAAGGAAGGTCAATAAAGACCATTCTTTCACAGTAGAGTATACAAAGCAAATGCACTACTGGCCTAAACCAGGAAGAGGATGACTACTGACTACAACTATGAAAAAGCAAAAGATCGCAAGAACCCAGATTTGATCACACACTCAAAAAGCAGTGAGACAGGTAAAGAGTAACCCCACAGGGAGTCTATGGAAGCCTCACTGAGTCTTCTGCAGCAGTAGTTCGAGAGGCACAGAAATGCTGGTTCTTGGCCATGCCACAGTGCCAGAGCTTCTTTTTCCTAACCTCCCCAGCCAAGGCTCAAGGCTGCTCCCTCAACAGGGCCATGCTGACATCAGCAAGGACACCCATCACCTAGTTACACTCGCAGAGGTTAAAGTCTCTGAGAGGCACATGGGATTACTTCTAAGTGGTACTATACGCTATCTGTTGAGTAAATTTCAGTTCAGATAAAGAGTGCAGGGAAGTAAAAACTTGTTCCAGCTACCAGAGTTTGAGCATTAAAAAGTAAGAACTGCACACACTCTTGGGACCTTACTTAAAAAAAAAAAAAACAAAACAAACAGCAAAGATAATGGAAACATCAGTATTTTATTTTCCATTACAGCAAGACTGTAAGTATTAGCACCTCTAGAGTTGACTGAATATTACTCTTCCATATAATTTACATGAACTTTGAAACTTCTATCCCCATGGCAGAACTCAAAATATATTTTACAAGAAGAAAGGTACAGTTTTGTGTTGAGGTTTTGAGTGTGCTTCTGTTTGTTTGGGGGTTTATTTTGGTTGTGTGTTAGTGGCTTTGGTTTTTATTGGGTTTTTGTTTTTTGGTTTTTTTTAAAAAAGGATGGAAGAAAGCCTCAGCTTTTATTCTAGGGACAGAAAATTTTAAAACTTGGTTTCAAAAAAACCTCACAATTCTGACTTCGTCCTGCCCTTCAAGGATGTCTACATATAGAAGAGTTTTTAGCACAAAAGGACTGTAAAGAAAATTTTCATCTCAAAACCCAGAAAATTTGACACATACAGAATATATTTTATGCTAATAAGCATGTCATTATTCAAATTCATTCCAAAACTAATTCAGTACAGCATTTACAAAATTATCTAAGGAATTACCTATAAATTAGATATTTTCTTCATTCATCTAATAGCAAACTGAAAGTGAAAATAGAAGTTAACATCTAAATCAATTTCTAAACAAGCATTTTAACTTGCAAAGCGGTGAAAAGAAAAAGTGATATTAGCCAATTGACTTCTTTTCTAGTTTAATGATAAAAAGCATATTCAATTCAAGACATAAGCATCTTGGGTGATGAAATCTTCTTAGGTATGCCATTTATGGAGCACTCCCCTCAAAATAAATTGGGCCCATTAAGTTTAATTGCTGCAAACTATTGGTGTAGGCATTTCTACCATCTCAAGTCAAAAGAAGTCATGAAAGATTTAACAGTGAAAGCTGCCTTAAAGTACTCTTTTCTTAAGCCAATGCAATCAGTGTCAAACCATTGCTCTCAGTACACTTAAGCACAGGTTAAACTAAATCCAATGACAGTTTCTCAATATAAGTGAAACCATGACATTCTTCTACAGTTCCATGAAATGTACACCTACTAATCAGTACAAAAAGCGTGACAGTGGTGACACCAAGATTCCTTAAAGACATGTGAAACCAGAAAAATTCTTTTAACTTTGTAAAAATAATTCTCAAAATCATGTTTAGAACTTGTTTTGCTCTATCAGTCTGAAAAAGTGGTTTTACTTTTCAAAACAACTAGTTCAGTACTCATGTCCAAGGTACACTGTAAATGAAAAAGAAATTTGTTTATTACCTGATGTGTAATAATGGTCCTTTAAAAGTGGTTAATGCTTTCTTTGCATTTTTTGGTTTGCTCTCTGTTTTGTCAGTTTCCTCTGTTTTAGAAATTTGTTCTACAGAATTCATCTGAGTAAAAACGACAGTTACAATGATTAACCAAGATACCTAGGTTACACGTGACAGCATCATGCAGGCATTTCAAAAGAATATGAGGAGACTTATTTCAACAGTTTATATAGTTACAGACCAAGCTTAACATTTGTTCATTCCCTGAATTTGTGAAGTCAACTCAATAAGGTGATTTTTATAGAAGCTACATGATGTACTAAGCTTGCATGAAAAAAAACTTCTTTTTCCCCATGTATTTGTGATGCCCGTATTTGTTATTCTTGAAGACTCCAGACATCTCAGTGTCTTCAGTATCTTACTACTTAAATATTTGAAGATTAGAAAGCATCGATGCTATTCTTTCACTGCAAAACGTCTCAATTACTGACATCAAAACAATCATTGCAACCCTGAACACAAAACACAGTAACAATTCCATACTTTTTATTTAGTAAGTAACTCTGCAATACAGCATCTTCACTGTTTTTAGATGGAACTCAGAAGTATTGGAGAACCTAAGAGAAATAAGGCTGATCGAACTGGTGCATCCAAAACTGCAGATATCTTGGGTTCTGTGGGTTTTTTCCTCTATTACGTTAAGAAAATATATATCATTGGGCCTGGATATTTTATTAAAAACAACAACTCTGAGATTAAGCGCAAAATTTCGGACAAGAAGAAAAAGCCTCAAATTGCACCAGGAGCGGTTTAGATTGGAGATTAGGAACAACTTTTTCACTGAGATGGTTGTTAATCAGTGGCACAGGTTGCCCAGGGAGGTGGTGCAGTCACCATCCCTGGAGATACTTAAAAGCCATGTACATGAGGTGCGGAAGGACATGGTTTAGTGGAAAGCTCGGCAGTCCTAGGTTAGTGGGCTTGATGACCTTAAAGCTCCTTTCCAACCAAAAAGATTCTATGAACCGTGGTGGCAGATGGAATACAGAAGAAGATGGAAAGAATTACTGACATAGTTTGCTTAGCCTTGTTTTTATTCCAAGACAGAGAGAGAAGACATGAGGAGAATTCACTTAATGTAAATTAGAAATATATGTGAATGAAAGGAATACAAAATTGTAGAAAATAGGTTTATAAGAGGAAGTCACACAAGAAATTAATTTCATTTGTAATAATTACAGTTACAATAAAAAGGATAGTGAGTAAACACACTGCACTACCTATGTGTTGGGCTTTATCCTATATAAATTTAATTACAATTACCAGAGGAGATACTACAATAGCACATATTAAAGGTGGAGGGATCTACATGACAGGCACTTAAGTAAGTTTATCACTCATGGCTTCTTCTACTCTGTGGAAAGAAACAGGCACTTCTACGGGATAAGAGGAGGTATACATATATAAATCAGATGAATTCTTAGAGATTAAAAGAGTCTGCATATTGAGACTAGTAGTGCAGTAAATCATTAATATCTCAACAGATCACTTGCTATGTGTTAGTTTGGAAGCTGGCCTTATTTAAAGGGTACTAAAGTATATTCAGACACAGTGAAGTAAAAAGTAGTTAACTCAGAAATGCCAACCATTCCAAGACAATAACAGAGCATTTCTGAAACTCATTTTGGAAAAATAACATAACATTGACATGTCAAACAATAGTGTACTTGCTGGGGAAGAAATAGAAAATATTATTCTTCAATGTGAACAAAAGAATAGTTATTTGAAGCAAAACAATACTTTTTACAGAAACACTACACCAACAGCAGTGAGATGCGGTCTCAAATTTTAAAAATGTTAAAGGTAAGGCCCTAAATGTGCCTGAAAATTAACATGATGAGCATAAATGTCAATCTTACTTCACTGAAAGGTTGAGTAGCAGCTTGATTACAGTGTATAAAAGAAAATACCACAAACCAAATCATTATTTTTATAGTGAAAAAATTAGAAAGACGCTTTAAACAGAAAGTTGAAATCAGTCAAGCAACTTAAACATTGATGCTATTAAGCACCAAACCCAACTCACACACTAAACAGGAATTCTATTTCCATATCTGACAATCAGAGAAGAGTAAGTGCTACAACCAAAACAAGCTACTGAGTCTGATAGTCAGGAAGTCATCATGGTTATGGAATGCCTCCTTTTGACCTTAAAAGTCAGGGAAGTTATCTTTCCTTGAATAGCTGGCCAACTTGCAAAGAATAACCGGACTACTTAAAGTGAATTGTGTGTTTCAAGTGAAAGACAAAAACGTAAGCCATTAATTAAGTGAAACTGAATGCAGAACATTTCAATATTACACACTATTAAACAGAATATCTACTATTTATATTCCAAAAATAATTACAGCACTAAAATGGTGAATTTCAGGTTTTCCCACTGTTTTCAAACAGTAGTGTCCTCACTGACTACTACTGCATATTTCTAAATATTATTTCATATGTATTTGAAAAAAAATGCCTTTATATTTCTGGACAAACACCATTTCATTACACAATTCTGTGAAACAGAATTGATAGATTAAGGATATAACTTCTTCTGAGACTAAGTGAAAACTTTTATATGTTGAGATAGTATCCATAATTTAAGAAAAAATAGCATCCAGTAAAGTATGAATATTTAACTGTTAGTATTTTCTCATGTACATACTGATTTAGAAAGCTAGATGTATTTTAAGATGTACGTTACCAGATATTCCAAGATTTAGAAAAAATATAAAAATCAACCAATCAGAAAGGCATAGCCTTTGAAAAGAAAAGGCAGAAGCCTTTTAAATCTTACTGTGCAATTAATTATATTCCAGAGATATAATATTTGATATCCATTTTACGTATTCGTAACCATGAAACTAGTCTTAAACTAAGCAGTAAGGTTGAAATTGCAAGAATAATTCTCAGTTTTACTGGGTTCTTTTGTCAAGCTGGAGGGCACAAAGTGAAAAAAACAAAACCAAACACAGAAAGTATAAGAGCCAGGTAAGTAAAAAGTTAAATGCCTCTTGTCCCACTTTGTAGTCATTTAACTAGTCTTGCCTCAACCTTCACACATTAGATACCTTTTTCTGATTAAGGTTTTGTTCTTCATTCATCTCCCCAGTCTCCTTGGTGTCTGCATCTATCTCTTCCTTACTTTCGTGTTCATCTTCACTAGTAATGGGCCCATTTTCACACAAAGGAGTTTGAAAGTCATCATCAACCAATGGAGGATAACTGTACTTGAAAGAATCCTGAAATATAAAGGAGATTTTTAAAGAATCGGTTATATAAGAAGATGAAAGCTGCATTTTTTTTAGAGTTCTTATGGATATAGTATCAATTTTTTTGTTATGGATGACTTGTATGTTTCATTTACCATTGTAGGTTGGATCCCTGTGCAGAAAGCTGACCCTACCAATATTTTCTATTATATCATCATTAATAGTCAAATATTGTCACACAAGGAAGCCACTAAACCATATCTATTGTTATTTACAGTCACAACAGAACTGCAGAATCTGCTATCAAGGATTCATAGCCTTAAAGCTCAAGTTCTCCTCTCAGTTCTGGAAACATGATTTAAAACCTATGACAGCAATTTCTAAGCAATGTCAAAAAAGCAACAAAAAACTTCAACTCTTTGTCTTTTAGTTTCATATTAGTTTAAAACACCCACAACAACAAACAAACAAAGTCCAAAACCACGAGACAACTCCAATCAATCCTTCAAGTTTAACCTACCATATGGACCTTTAACATACCCTGCAACACAGATCTCAGCCTCTGGCATACCAAATTAATTTAAAGACCATGTTCAAGACACCAAAAAGATACTGCTTCTACATTACTTAAGTTCTGAATGCTTCTACAATAAAGGTTTCGTCTCTATTGGAAGATTAGTGAAAAAACAAGATTTTGCTAACTTGAAATTCTCTTCACATTCTCAAAATAGTTCTATTACATCAGATTTTAGAAAGAGCATTTAAACAGAGGTCTCTACTACTGCATGCTCAAACTGTTTTAAACTGTCTGTACTTCTGATCCCCTGACTTATAAAAAGTGCTTTCACAAAAAACAAGCTGTGGGCTCGCAATTCAGATATCCTCTTCAGGTGAAGAACACAGCATTCTAGTTGCACACATTGATGAATACTGGCACAAGCAGAAGCAATTTTGGGCAATTCACCCTTGTTACATCTCAGGAATTAGACAAAACATCTGGTGGTTCAAAATACTCAAAACATCTTAAAATGTAGCCCTATAGACAAAAGAAAAATAATTGCAATATGATCCTCTTCACTGAATCATAGCTTTGGAGCAGGATGAAAACTGAGGGCCACGAAACCTATTTTCTGTTCACAGAAAATGTTTCATAAAATAATACATTATCTGTAACTCATTAGGTGGGAGGAAAAAAAAGTATAAAGGAAAAAATGACACTTAAAATGGATTTTTTTTTTAAAGTTCTGAAAAACAAAGTGGTTCCCAATGTCTTGAAAGTAGATGAGTCAGAAACATTCTTTCTGTAGTTAAGACTGTCAGATATCACATTCTTATGAAGTTAACCTATTTTTGTTAATGGGATTTACAAATTATTATTGCCAGAACCATTTCAAGAAACTTCACATCCACAAAGTGACAACCCAAACCCACGTGTGTAATTTGTACAGGCTCATCTCAATTTTTCACAGGACAATGAAACATTAATATACTTACAGTTCCACCCATGTGAGGTGGCAGATACTCTCCACTGATGTATTCCTGTACGTCACCCTTGTTTGTGAACTTCAACATGCTTATTGCATCTGGGCCAAGCCAACCCTTCACAATTTTAAAAGCAGCTTTAAGGAAAAGAAAAGAAAAAAAGTATACATAAGTTGTCGGGAAGAGGTTTTTGCAGTGTATTGGAGACTTTATAGAATACAAGTGAGCTACACTGCCTAAGACATGGCAGGATCTGCTTGGAAAGTATCTAATATTACAGGGATACACAGTACAAGGAAAACAGTAGTATTTACAGAGAAAAGTATCTTAGAGATATACAGATACACTTTTCTGTTGATGAATTCAGATAAGACTTTCCATGAAAGTCTGTGGTATCTTTGATCAAATAAATTACAATTTGGTTGCCTTGGAATTTAGTCTAGAAAGTATTAAGGGTATAAAATCAATTGCATTTTCACATCTGAGTAAGGAAGCCTGGGAAAGATATGTATACACTCTTCCTAACTGAGATATTTTGCTGATTTAAAGGACACTTGTTTAGATCTACAGAGATTTTTCAAACATCATGGGTATTTCAGTGACAGCAAGACATGAATACACAGAGAAATTTTAAAAAATTGGTGTAAAAATATGTATTTAGATGGTAAAAATAAAGGAACAACAAGTTTACCCCATACGTTACAGTAAAATATAGTTATTGAAGTACATACACCAAAATATATGTAACAATGTCAGTGTCCAGTGTCAGGCACCTGTGTCAAACTATCATTTCTACTTTTTAGCTGGTTATAAAAGAGTTCATCATTTGTTGATCATTAATAAAAAATAATAAATCATTAATAGATCAAACTTTGAAAGGATTATAGTTGGAAATATCCAAGGAACAGACTATGAAAGTCTCCCAAGCTTTAAAGACAACCAGACGAATATGGACCCTATTTAATATATGATCCAAAAACACAATGCTGGAAGGAAAAACAAAAAAGTATGCAACTTGCAACTTGATAGATTTGAAGATGCATTTAACAGATTTCACCATTCAGCTGTAGATTCACAGCACAGAAAAGTGCTTCCTATTTATGCCACTAATTTTAGAAAAAGCTATCATGAGCTGAAAAGAAAACCCCAAACGAGCACCAAACCACTCACCATTCATTATCCATGGCATTTCAAAGATCACTATTTTTGCTGAAAAGACAAAAAGAAAAGGAAGTTATGCAAATATCTGTTTAAGAGGAAGCACAGTGGTAACAGTCATGTAAAAAGCAACTACTCATTTTTTAAAAACCTCCATGTTTACTTCAATGTAAAAGTGCTTTTTATAGTTGTTTTCTACATGTGTAAACCTATTTCCATTACTATATAAGACCATTAAAATTTTATTAACTGCTTTCCAAGGAAACAGCTAAGTTACACACCATTTATTCACTCCTCTGAGATACTGGTTTTCTGACATACTGCTACTAGTAAGTAATCTCTGCCAAATAAGGCCAAGAAAGGCAAGATCTCAACCCGACCTACAAAAGCAATTATTGAACAGAAAAGAAAGTTCCAATAAGTATATTCAGCACCTCTTCTTCCCAAAGAAACACATAACAAGAGTTTTTATAAATCTACCTTTTTTTTTTGTCAAGCTTTCTTTGTTTCAGAAGTCTGAAAAGCTAATACTTTGACTCAAAGTGTTTGAAAATTTTTCTCTAAACTGTCAAACACACAGAAACAATGTTGCACTTGCCTTTGTGGTATTTGACCAAAGGTCTAAAATTTGATGTGCAAGCTGAAACCTAATATTCAGAGTTTAAACAGCTGTTGTATAGAATTTCAATAGTCACATGCACATTTGCACCTCAAGTGAAAAATCACCTAAGATGAGCTTGCAAAAACTATTTGGTGTTTGCCTATCCATAAAGACAATTAGCGGGTGACTACACAGGTTTTTCCAAGCATTATGTCTTATTCTGGTTCAGAGTAAACCATTGTTCCCTAAGATTTTCTACAGCCATTCATTATTTGTCTCTTGAAGAGTCCTAAAAGATACAAATGTCATGTAGATTTGCAAAGCTTCTATCCAAGTAACAAAGGAAAAACAGGACAATTCGGCACTACCAGATACTTATATGCAGGCCAATATGTATATTTTCCCTTAAAAATGTTTCTTATGATTATTATTTCATGAGAATATTTTTAATCAATGCAAAGTTGATTTTAAAATAAAGTTGTGCCAACTTATGAGCACAAAAATATTCTGAATCTATTTCCAAGTGTTCCCTGTAGTTGCCACATAAAGCACAGGCAAGAAGACTTAGTCTCCCTCATCATCTGTAATATTATGCAACATTACTACACACGTCCACAGTGCTTGGATCTTTCACACATAATACTTACTGAGAAAGTTTGGGTAATAATCTGTAAAACAGTTGACAATAAACCGAACAAAATCCAAGTCCTAAATAAAAGCATAGACACAATGTAAATCAAAACATTAAAAATACATGCTTAGCTAAGCTAATGCATTTCTTGAATATTACAAGATACTTATTTTAATCATCTATACTCATATTTTACACACACAACAAACATCATCCTAACCCAATGCAATGCTTTTCACTATATTAAGTGAAATTAAGTTGCTGCAGGATTGTGGGCAAATTTAGCTTTATGATCTAAGGAAGAAGTCAGTCCTATCACCAATGCAGTAAGTTATGTGTCTGAGCTACAACAAAGTACCAACTGGATTCAAGATACACAGGAAAGATACAGGAAAAATAAATCTTTTGGCACTAAAGAAGTTTGACAGGTTATATTAAAGCTTTACAAGGGAAAGTACTAAATATACTGAAATTCCCCTTCAATACTTACCTTGCATATTTTCCCAATAAACCAATATAACTCTGCACTCAGGATCTCTCAGAAAAAAAAAAGTAAGTTTTCTTTAAGAGAATTTTCTTTAAGAGAATTAAGCACTAGTTTGTGGTATGCAGAGAAGTTGTGGACAGAAGCAGCACTCAAAACAGCTGCTTGTATATCACCCATTTTCAGGGTGCTTCCAATTCAAGGTGCAGACAGAGGAATAGTATGGCTGAGTCATTGCTGCAAAATCCAGAACTGACTACATAGTTAGGAGCAAAAAAAAAAAAAAAAAAGGCATTTTATGAAAGAGGTATAGGTAAGTAAGAGATATAATTCCACGTTAAGGTACTTTGGTTGAGTGAGAAGCCTGCCATGTACTTTCCCAAGTCCTTCTAACAGAAGTGACCACTACTGATATTTTCAGAAATAGTACAAAAATATATTCCTGGTGGAAGATCTAAAGTCTGCTGTAACTGCTATGGGATACAGGCTCCTAGGCAACATAAACACACTATTACAACATCTGTAGATAGAGAGAAAAAAAGCCACCTTCTATAAGAGGATTACCCAAAGCCTAAAAGCTGTATTAGTAGTTTCAGTAATTAGATGAAAGCCTGATATCTTTCAAGTCAGAAGGTAGCCTTTAATAGAAGCATTTATCCCAATTGGCTGTCACTTGTATCAAATGCAGTATCTTTCACTTAATAGCACAAACACAGTGACAGATTTCCAAGTAACAATTAGAATCTCCTGTGCGTTAAAAAGGATGCTGCTCTTTATTCCACTGCCTAGCAGAAGCAACTCTATCAGATATTAGAATGGATCCATCATTTTGATGAAAGTCTAGAATTAGAAATACAGATTTCAGCTGACCGTTCAGTAACTGCATTTATTCAAGTTACCTGAACTGGTGCAACGAGGCATGAGCTATCCTAATTACCTGTCTGCATACCAGTGATAAAAAGCTGACATTGATGTCCACAGCAATCAAACAAACAAATGATTCTCCTCGCCATCCTGCTGGGTTGGGGAGGAGTGAGTAACTGGGTGGTTTGGTTATTGTTCAGTTAGGAATCACCACACATCCTATTTAGATAAGGTCAGGCTGGGAGGAAGTGGTCTTCAATAAAGCTGACAGATTGGACAAGGAACTGAAACGGAGTGAAAATATTATTCCTGAAATATAAACTTGAGGCTGATAGACTTCTGAATTGCAGGCCTATATCACATCTATTCAAATTCAGACACCCTCATTTTACCTCTATCTGTACACAGCAACAAGCACACAAATTTCTTCACCATATTGAGTCTCATCTCATAACTTGTTAAGAGACAGAACTGGGCTTTATCTCGTTAAGATGAATACTGAAAGCAATGCTCACTTGATGAACTGCTTTTTGCATCCAGCTAACTTCACAAAATTCTATGGGTGGAGAGAAGTGCACACAGAGATTTAAGATATGAACACAATTTCAATATACAGGGACCATACATATAACATGCAGGATGGAGAAGCAGGACAAGTATCAGAATTGCCAATTTGACTTGTCAGAACAGATCCAAGATCTCAGTGTTCCACCAGTACTCCATTTTTTCATCCTTCATGCTCTTCACTGACTGATTTGTTGAAATAATTATAGAATGGTAGGGGTTGGAAGGGATCTTTAGAAGTCTAGTCCAACCTCCCCTATCAAATCAGGTCTATCTAGATCAGGTCACACAGGAACGCGTCCCGGCAGGTTTTGAAGGCCTACAGAGCTGGCAGTACTTGAAAACAAAGATTATCATGACTGACAAAATCAAGCTGGTGAACAACTCCTATATATACTCACTTTGGCTCAGTCACCAATCTAAAAGCAAGTTTTAAAGTGTGCTGTACAATGCAAAGTTTAACATATAAGAAAAAGTTTTGGAAACTACTGATGCCATGAGAAGCCACCCTACATATCACTGACGTGAGCAACTGTTATTTAGGCTGCACAGGGACTCTCTCTTTTCTAGGGATATAGGTTAAATAATCCAGAAAGTAAACAGAAAAACACAATAAAAATACTTACTATGTGGCTGATTCCAGTTTCAGCCATGTCAAATACCACTGTTAAGGGTTTTCCATGATCTCTCTTGGCATAATGTTCTAACCAAAAAGCTACTAGTTTCTTTTTCTCAAGTTGCTGTTTAGGATCTTTTATATGATACTTCACTCTGAACCAAACTTGGGAGAAGAAAGAAAAACACATACAAAAATTGAAACAACGAATCTAACATGTAGAAATCTAATAAATAAAAAGTCATCAGAAAGCATTACGCTAAAAACTACACATGATATCTTGGAAGTTTAGACACATTTGAGTTTGTATTCTGTATTTCTATTGATTTTGTGGCCACTTACGGGCCAGAAAAAACAACTGCTTACTTTTCCACATCTCGCCTTCTCACTCCCTCTTTCCTTGCTCGCATTTTTATACAGGAACTTTTTAAAAATTGAAAATACAAATAATTACAGCACAGAAAGAACAGTAGAGTGGAAAAATACTTTCCATGTATTTAAAGACTACTTTCTTATCTAGATTATTTCATATGTTCAAATTATATCACATGGTCCTCAGATATGATATGTTGTGCATATATCCTAAATCTTGTTGTGGTCATGAAATGTGTGTTTGTTTTTCTGCTTCTTCTACAGCACTGTATTTGATGTGTTTTGAAAAACTAATTGCTTTTTAAAAAAATATAATTCACAATGTATAAGCAGACTTGTCCAAAGTGAAATGAAAAAAATCCAGAAGATGAGCAACATCATGCAAATGAAAGTCCAATACATACCCTTCTGGAATAAGAAATAAGTCACGTAGATAAAAGTTTTCCCATGAAAAGTAGCATATTTCAAAATAATAGACTTTACAAAAATGTCTGAAACTGGATTACTCATTATACAATGAATAGATGAAAAATATTTGGGGCTGTAATGTGAAGATCATTCTTCACTTTTAGTACTTCTACAATATGAAAATTAGACAAGTTCTGAAAATAATTGTAGATATACTCTAATATTTTTTCTCCCCGAAATTTAGAAAGTCAAACCAGAAAATTATTTTTCTTCTCCACGTCTACTTTACATAACAGAATGAGAATGTGGCCCAAGAAACATGTTTCTCAAATGCTGACTATCTAGGAACTCTTAATTACAATGCAATCTGAACTCATATACCAAGTCAGATACTCTGACCCAATTAACACTCACAGAAGAAACATTTCAGGTATGAAAAATTGAGACTGTTATGTTTCAGTGACAATAAAAATCAGAAATTTACCCAACTTACACATTCTTGTCTTGAAACAATTGCATCATTTTGACTAACCAAGCACTGATGCAATTCATTGTTTTTCTACTTCTTCCTCCTATTTCCCCAGTCTCACTAAACCACCCAGTATAACCATGCTCAGTTTTCTAAATGGTCTAAAAAGCTACTGCCACCACTTATCCTTGAATACTTACCTTGAAGGTTAAAAGAAAAAAATAAATCACGAAGCATAACAAAGCTGCTATTTTTTGTACAGCATCAATACCTTAAAGTAAGGGACAGTTTGACGAAACAGGCATAGAATAAAAGCTATATTTTTCTGGTGTGGTTTTGTTGCTTTAGGGTTTTTTAAATAGTATAATTGTGTTTAGGATAGTCATTTCTGTAAAAGATTTTATTGTCAGCATAATTCTAGAAGTACAAACTAGCACTATTAAGAAAAGAAAAATTCCAGATTTTTGGTTTCTTCAAGGTTCAAGATCATTGCTTGGAAACCCTCATGAGTGATTTGTTTAAAAAGCCTCTTTAGCCTAAAAGTAAATGTGAGATGTTGCACCAGAATAATATATAAAAAAATAATACTGACCAGCTATTATACAGTACTAAAAAAATCCAGAGTACTTCAGGCAACATTTACTGTTTCCCTACAAGTCTTATTCTTGAATTACTACAAGTTAATCACGCAACTTAAGAGTTCATTCTCAAACAATTCTTAGTTCTCCACAGTTACTTGAACAGCCCAATGACATCAGAAAAATATTGTATTATGTGTAACTTACATAACTTATAGCCTTCTTTATCATATCCATGCAGAAAGAGAGCACCACTTTCAAACAACCATTTTGGAAGGACAGATTCTGCCAAGTCTGCAAAGCCAAATGAAAGACTATTTCAGTAATCATATTAATAATCACATTGTAACTTAATAGAAATGCTGAAGTCTAGTAATACAATACAAAAATCTTCATAAACTTCAAGGCAATTACTAAACTAACTGGAGTATTGAGCTAATTTGAAATCTTTACTGTCCTCTTCCTCTGATTCTGTACAGTAGGATCTATGTAAGAAGAAATAAGAATAAAGAAATGATGTAAGAAAGAAATACTGCAAATGTGTTTTTCTTTTACTTGCATTTGCCATCTCTCTTGCTTTATCCTTAATTCAGATTGTGAAGTCCTGTTGACAGAGATCACCTTCTAAACATTCTCACAGCACAACAAGGAGATTTATTCTACCCAATGTATCAGACAAGTAATAAAAATAGCAGAGCCCTGTTTTTGGTGGGTTTCTTCTGTTGTTGTTGCTTTTTTTTTTTTTTTAAAGGACCCCATTTTAGCAAAAGAGCAAAAATAAGAGAGCTGCCTGCCTTCCCTCATCTTGAACAGTCTTTCAATATGGAAGCACAATAAAACAGTGTGACAGTACTGAAGCAATACTTTTTTTTTTTTTTAAGTGGAATACAAAAGTTCTCGCTGAGCTGTCTCTGGTACTTACATAAGGCATTTAATGAAAGTATAGATAGAAGTCAGCTGTAGTTCAATAGGAAAACAGTATCCACCATCAAAACCGCATAACATCACTTACCATTCACTGTATAATCTTTCCTCCACTGAAAGCTTTCATCAATCATCTTTAATGCATCATCCACAACATCATGACGCCAGATCAGATAATTTTCAACCCATTTATCATCTTGCTGAAGTCTTTCCACATCTCTAGAATCGTATTTGTCCGATTTATCTATGAAATAAATCAATTACTGTAAGGATATAGTGTTTGCTCTGAAAACATGAAAAGGAAATTTATCAAGCTTTAATATAAGCATCCACTAGGTACACAGGATTTCTTGGTCTCAGACTTAAGCAGGCAACACATAGCATGAGGAATTGATCAAAAAATGTCTATCTACTGTGACAATATTTAGCAACACTACAAGATTATTGTCACTAGAAAAATATTTTATGTGATTCTTAACAAAAAAAACGTGGAAATAAGGTGTATGTAAGGCAGGTGGATTTTTTTCTAAAACCAGTTTTCTATAATTCAAAAACACAAGTATATAGTCTAAGAATCTGTGCACTGATGAATATATATATTAAGCTTTACTAGTTCAAACTTGAGTTTTCAAACTTGTAGGCATCAGCATGCCAGACCAAGAAGTGTCAAACGACATTTAACATCTGTTTTCTGACCACATACTATATACACATCATTGCATTAAACAAAATTGCTTTCTTTGAAGTGATTACACATTCTACACTAGTTATGAACTGTTATCTCCCCATATACCGTCTACACAAAACTCTAGAGCAATACAAAGCCCCCAAGTCAGACTCTTCTTGTATCAGGTTAGCATTAAGGGTAACAAGTTGAAATCCTACAGGAAGTACTTTGGATGACAGGGATCACTGCAGTTCCTTACCGGTTTTGTTTGTTTGTTTTAAGACAGGAAAGGCTGCAAAATACAAATGCTGATGTGGACCTATTTTTATTGTAGATGTGATTAAACAAAGTCTCAGTTTTTAGATCAATACTCCTCTTTGTTTGAGATATCTGCATATTTGGAATGTAAGTCAAGTAGGAGTCCATAACAGAAACAGGCTTCTGAAAGCAACACACACCAATACACATCTCTGCTAACTAAAAACCCACTAGCTCAAACTGTTCACTTAAATTCATTTGTGATATTAGCAGGAAAAACATGGAGACTTTGTTAATAAAACAGATGTTGATTTTCACATACTGGAAAGACTAGGCCTCTGTCAGCAGCAATCAACTCAAAACAACTGCTTTCAGGACCATGATAATTAAAAAAAATAAATAAATAAAAAAATAAATATTTAGAACTGATAGGATGGTTTAGAGATTCATATTCCTATCAGACATCTTTTTCTAAGAAAGACATTAAGATACCACTAAATTCTGTTAATATATTCAGTTTTACTGGCCTACATGCAAAGATATATGACCTAGTTTACTTGTCTTCTAATTTATATTCAGTTTCCAGTCACAAAGTAGTCAACAATACACCATTTAAAATGTGCCAATCCACCAAGAATTTCCATCAACGTATCTCTTCATGTGCATTTTCAATGTGCCTCAATGAATCTCTTCACATCTGACTGCTTCTCACAATCTACTCAATTCCTTCTTTATCAGATCAAATTTCTCCCTCCCTTGATCCCATCCCACTCCCTTACTTTGTTCCCAAGACAAGCCTTCAGTGAAATCCCACTTCCCGTAGTCTTTGTCCATGACTTGCTCCTCTCTGCTTCAATTCACTAAAAACTCTTTCAGTTCTGTTCTCAGCACTTTCGTGTCTGCTCCAGACAGTTCATTCCCCATATTCCGACTAGGCCTAGCCAAGTGAACAGTCAGCCTAAGACTGAAATGTTGTTCAGCTCTGTGCCTCTGAGTCTACCATACATGGATCAAGGGGCAAAGTTTACATTTTGTGAAGTCTCAACTGTTCTTCTAAAATTTAGTTATTTTCTCCATGATTTATGACTTGGACAGTTTTGCCTGAGAAACACTAACAGTACCCGGTTTTGTGGTAGAAACATAAAAATTAACATTAATGAGGATTTCTGCAGGTCATCTCAGTCCTAACTTCAGCTCACAGCAAGGCTAACTTCCAAGTGCAAACAAGTTGTTAATTACCTTTTTTTCAGACAAGTTTTGAAAACTCAAAAGAGTAGAAAGATTCCATAGCCCCTCTTTTTAACGTGCATTACAACACAAATCCTCTTCAGAGGTATCATCATGTATAGTAACTAAGTCTGCATGCCTACAGTCTGCTTAAGTAAGGGAAGCACTGGCTTCTCTTAGCTATGATACAGTAGCTATTCTATGCCATGGATTATTCAATATCCTATATTGGCTACACACAGTGTGTGTAGCTACTCATAGCCACAGTAAACAAGGGCTTTGCAAGAGCAAAGATTTACTTCAACATCAATATTACAAGTCTCCTGTGCTTCAGCTATCTTACTTCAACTTGGGGTAGTAGTTTTTAAACATACACTACCTTCCAGCCAAGGGTGACTGCAGTTAATCAACTAACCAAGAACTTTTTCTGAGATTGGTCCCACATATCTCCCATTGATGTAAGGGATTCACACACCGCATAATTAAAGAGAACCACCACCATGTAAAAACTAAGAGGATAATGTTTCACATTGCTTTGAGGCACTCTCTGTGCATCTATGTGAGAACAGAACTGACAGAATGACAAAGTAATGGATTGTCTATCAAACAGTTTCAAAACAATCACAAATTGTGAAGTAGGACATCTCAGAACACATTTCTGAGCCACTAACAAACCTTCCCAAACTTTTAACTTAGATATCAAAACACATAAATTTAACTTTGTGATTATTTTAAGAAAAATCGAAGAGGAACGGAGAACACATTTTATCTCAACCTTCAATGTCAATGAACCATAGAATCTTAAGCCTTAGAAGGGACCCCGAAAGATCACCTAGTCCAACTCCCATGCCAGAGCAGGACCACCTAGAGTAGGTCACACAGGAACTCTTCCAGGTGGGTTTTGTCTAGCCACTTAAGATACCTGTAAACATATACTGATGTTTTTCTCATTAGAAAATTAAGTGCCTGTTTGTTCCTGCTTGCAGAGTTGCCACTAAAATGCTGAGATAGTAAGTATAGTCATCCTTTACTCAGGGAGATGGACGTGTCTGTAACAAACAGACTTTTGTAAGGTATTCAGAACACACTCCACTTGCCCCAAAAGTAACGCAAGGAACACTCACAGGCACTTCTGCTCCCAAAGAGCTAGCAAAAGCCACATACGTAACAGCAGTGACACACTTTTGTGAAACATTCTGTGGTCAAGACAACTGTCCAAAAGTTTGAAAATCTCGTTCTTCCGTAAGCCCAAGAGACTCAAATCTTACCATATCCCATACTAGTTCCATAGCCAGTGGCAGAGGCAAAACTGAGATGCTCTGAGGCTTTTCTGTTGAACTAGTGATCCGTGTAGAAACTAAGCAAGACTCAGATCCAGAAAAGCAAGAGAAAGCATGATCTGCTTAGGAAATCTGATATTTACCAGAGCATTAAAACCAAATTCCAAGTTATTCCAACCAAAGAATAACAGTGATAACAGCAAGAAGAGGCCAAAATTAGCTCAAATGCCTTCAGGAAAATTGAGCAAGAAGATGGACCAGGTCTGCAACCAAACTTAACCTTTAAGTTCATAATTTTATTTCACCTTATTTTTAAAATAGCTATTTAAGGTTACTTTAATTTCCTTATTGAACATTTGGAGTCGAAGGAGAAGACAGAACAAGTTCTGTCTGAACCACAGCTTCTTCCTATTACTCCCCTTCCTTTCTTGCTTAAGTGAGCAGTTCTGTTCTTTCTATGACCACATTCTGCCCTTTTAATAGCTGTCCTCAAGCTGAAGGACTTACAGTGAAACTCTTGACTTAAATACTGCCTTCCACCATGAAAAAAATCCTGATTAACACACGACAACAGCTCTGAAAAGAACTCAAGCCATGCAAAACTACAACACAAATTTCACTGCAATATTTTCAATAGAAGAATGAAATTTTTATGCACAAATTGCAACATCTCTTCACTTTTTTTACAGTGCTACCTACATTAGCAGAAGAGCAATGCTGCACTGCCATGTTTTCTTCTGGCACCCATGCCTTAGGAAAAAACAATCAAATTTTGAGAATATTCAACATGAATACAGAAGACAGACTCAAGGACTGAAAAACGGGCAGCAGAGATGAGTGTCACACTAAATCCAGAGCAGTTCAGAATACACACAGCCTGTAGGAATTATTTCTCCATTGAGGAAGAACTCTCATCTAGGAAAAAAAATGCTATAGAACAAGTCACACACAAAGCTACGTAGGGGTAGCAACATCTCTAAATAGAGGGGAGAAAAAATGTTAATACCAAACCAACACACTTCATTGTACAAAAACTGGGAGAGAAAGCAATTTAGTAAAATATGTCAAGTGCTCCACTACACACTGACTCACAGCTACTGCCTTGAACTATTTCAGCCAATAAGTCTCAGGTCTGAACAGTCTGATTTTGGCCAGAAAGAGGAAACACATTTTAACTGGCTGTTGACACCTAACATCTTAAGCTGTACTATAACTGTTCAGCTATGTGCCTTCAATTGTTAGTTGAAAAATTGGCAAGACTGAAAATAAAGAAGGTCAGTAACCATACAGAAAGAAGGATGAAGAAAATTTTTTTCCACCCAATAGAGTTACATTTCAGTGAAATAAAGTAGCAATAATAAGTACCTATCTCCACAAAATGTGATAAATTTAAACTATAAATAAAACTGAACACTCTGTGACAATGAGGGACACTTTCAACAGAAAGCTCAAGCATTAGTATCACACAGCTTTCTACAAAATTACAAGTTCTATCCTTATCCATATGTTTCCCATCTTATCTTTCCAGCATTTCTCAGTGTGAAAGCCAAGAACTAGGGAATAAATTTTTCACAGTCTAAACAGACAATCAGATATTCAAAACATTACCTTTAACATTTAC
>WBNH01007082.1:0-11626 GCA_013401255.1 Urocolius indicus
CCTGCCCTGCCCTGCCCTGCTCGCCGCTGCCCGCCCCTGCCCTGCCGTGCCCGCCGCTGCAGCTCAGGCTGTGCGCGGCTCCTGCTCGGCCTTCGCCTTTTGTCATAGCTGGTTTGCCTGAAGGTGGATGGTTGCTGGCATCTGTACTGTAACTGTTGCCTGTGACTGCAGCGTGAGAGAGGCTCCGCTGGTCAGTTGTCAGTGCATGAGAATCTGAAAGTTAGGACTGAGTGGTCTTACCCCACACTGATCAAAAGGAAAAGAGCGTAAGAACAACCCATGTAAAGACAAGTAAAAGTTAGAAAAATGTAGTAGTCAAAGTTAAAAATGGAAGAAAGTTGTTACAATCCTGACAATATTCTTTTAGGCAGATGGTAATACAAACCTGGTGACTACTTGCACAGGCTGTGCTTGTTTTGTTTAGTTTTTATACAACAAAGCAAAGAATGAGAATTCAACAGAGACAGCAGGTGAGTTTTGACAGAGTCAGCAATTTAGGTGAACAGTGTTGCCCATTCACCAAAACTGAAAAATCCGAGTAGAAATGAAACCCCACACCAGTCTGAGGTACGCAGACTCATATCAGCATAAAAGCCTCAGGCTGATTTGACTCTATCTTGATGTCACCAAGGCCAATACTTTCCCGATACCACTATCACATGCACATTTGTACACCGAAGCAGTTAGATGCAATCACCTCAGGCTTCAAAGACAGAAACTGTATCACTAGATATTTTCACAAAGGACCTCTGTTTCACGACATATGTACATGACCTGTCTAGGTACCCATTCCTCAGATGGTATTTTTTATTGCAAGTCTCCCAGAGCAGAGAGCACTCCTCTTTACTTAGCTACAGAACTATGAAAAAACTACAGACGCTACAGAAAACTGTTCACGAAATTACTCAAAGACGCTGTGTTGGGGTTTTTTTGTGTTAGTTTTTTTTTTGGTGGGGTGTTTTATTCCCCTTGACACGTACATTCTACCAGCACAGGCGCAGCTGGCGGCGCTGAGGTGCTTGTAACTGCTTCAAGTCAGAACTGTGGAAAATCCACCAAGCCCGGAATAAATGCTCGGTACAGAGCACAGGCTCCGAAACCCGCTTTCCTCGGTCTGGGGCCGAGCACCGAGGCCGCCCGTCCCGTCCCGTCCCGTCCCGTCCCGTCCCCGCGGGGCGCTGCGCGGAGGTCGTGCCCTTGCAAGATGGCGGCGGCGGCGCTTTGCCCGTGCCGGCTGCTGTTCGCTCGCTGTGGCGGCGCCTTGCGGCCGCTCTGCGGCTCCGTGCGGGGCCTCGCCGCGGGTCAGGACACGCACTTCGGCTTCCAGACCGTGACGGAGGCGGAGAGGAGGGAGAAAAGTGAGGGCGGCGGTGGCGGTGGCGGTGGCGGCGGGGTCTGCCGTGGAGCCGGGCTGCCGGCGGCGGCGCCGCGCCGCGGGGAAGGGCGGGTGGCGGCGTCGTGGCGCTCCCTGACAGCCGGCGCTTCGGCGGTGGGGCCGCAGGGGATGTATCCGCAGCTGAGCCCCTGCTTTGAGCCGTTACCGGCACTCTTGGTGAACAGCATCGGCGGCGTGCCAGCTCTGTGCTGCTTAGCTCCGGAGGGATTGCGGGAAGAGGCGTTTATCGGGCAGCAGGCACAGTACGATGAGATTTGATTTGATTTATTATTGGTTTTTTTGGTAAGGCTTTTGCAGGGGGTATTTTTCAGTTGTTATCCGAAAAGCAGATTCATGCCCGGTGTGTGCGGTAAGCCGATCTACACACAGAATGGAGATGGTGCTTCGCTTTGTGTCTGTGCAGGGATGGGTGCTAGGGAGTAATTCTCAAGGCCAGCACACCCAACAGTACATCTCACGCTGTATTTATACAAAATCTTATGTAATACAAATTGTTATTCATTTAGTGAGTATTCTGGCAAGAGTATCCAGCCTCTGGCGCCCGATGAGGCAGGGGGTTCCGTACTTGCTAGTGTAAGTCATGCCTATCAAGTAACCAGGCCCTTCCCTTCAAGCTGCTGCTGATGGTCAGAGTACAGTCATTACCAAGTCATGCATATAAAGTCACTATCTCATTGATAATGCACTCTCCCTGTTAGGCAGAGAAACTTATTACTGTTCCAGGGGTTCCTTTATAAGGATAGCATGTCTGTCCTGAATCCATTTATGTTTATTTTGATCAATACCATCTTACTATTAGTTCTAGCTACAAAGCACCTATGCATCTGGACCTAGTACACACTGCTTTAACTCCTATGATCTTTTATCTGGTTACAGTCCCACATGGTGACAGACCTCCACGTGGCAATAAAAGACATGTTTACTTCCACAGGAGCATTTTTAAGTAAATGCATCTCGTTATTGTATCCTTTCTTTGCAGTTTACCAGGTCTTCGAAAATGTGGCAAAGAAATACGATGTAATGAATGATTCAATGAGTCTAGGGATTCACCGAGTGTGGAAGGATATCCTCATGCATAAAATGAACCCCTCTCCTGGAACACTACTTCTCGATGTTGCTGGAGGAACAGGTAAATAGTTTTGATGGGTTCCACATAATGCTACACTGTTTTTGAACTGGTTTGAGTCTGCTCAGACTCAAGTTACCTAGCATTTTGTTTGTTTTCCCCATCAGCTCCCTGCCTTTAAAACTAGTGAAACATCTATTTTATTTTAACAGAGAAGGATTGAGCTTTTTTGTATTTTGAAATATCTGGCTCCAAGGCTCTGAAAACATTATAATACTGCCATGATATGTTACAGAAAACTGTGTCCATTTCTAGGAAGTTACAGACTCTCTGCTTTTACTATATCCCCTCTGTATGTTACACATGTACATACACACACACATACTCTCTCCACCCCTCTATACTGTGTGTGTGATTTATTTTATTTTTATAAATACATACAAATAAAACCTCATTTTGATATTTCCATTTCCTGGAGTAGGAAACATTCCAAAACATGTATCCTTCTTTTACAACAAATGCAGGAGACATTGCCTTTCGATTTCTTAATTATGTTCGCTCTGTAAGAGAACGCCAGCTCCAGCAGAAGCTGAAGCACCATCAGAGTTTATCGTGGCAGGAAATTTCTGAGAGTTACAAGGAAGATAAATCTGAGTCGCCAGGAGATTCCCAAGTGGTGGTCTGTGACATTAACAAAGAAATGTTAAAAGTTGGGAAGCAGAAAGCACAACATCTTGGCTACTCCAAAGGTAAGATTTGCATTCTACCATATCACTAGCATGCCTGATACTGAGAATTTGATGTATGATAGCCATTGGGTAATTGCTACTTCAGGATTACAATATACGTTAAATAGCCATGGTATATGCTATAGCTGTGCTGGCATATTTGGCAATGTTGAGTTACTTTTTCAGCAAGCACTCATGTAATATATTGTTCAGATGTATAGCAATCCTCCTGAATAATACCTAAAACTTTCAAAAATACATCTATGGAAGTGTCTGTGAGGTCTGATATACAGCTATGCTTCAAAATTGGTCAAATAATCTAAACTACTGTTGATATCTGTGCAAATTAATCTGATTTTTATGAAGGCAGATAACACAAAATAGCTCAGCCCTAGAATGGTTACACTAAAAGTCTTGTAACAGGTGTTTTAATAATGAAGGCAGCAAATAAAAAAAAATCCATGAACTAATAAAGTATATTGAGAACCTATAAAACCTTCCATGGTTAGAGCATATGCTCACAGTATTCAGGGAAACTGAATTATATTGAATGTTAGTTTGCAGGTAAATATCACTGATATTTAGAATTTGGTGGGTATCGTGGCAATCCTGATTGAAAAGCCTGATTGTAAGAAGTAAGACATAGAGAAAGAAATCCTGCTTATGGCTCAGTGTTTGTGTGATAGTAGTTTATTCATTTATGGCTATTTGGCAAATGTTTTAGCAATTCAAAGTATACCGGGGGTTCCCAAACTTTGTTTGTCTGAGCCCTGTGGATGTATTCTGAGCTCTCCAACATATCCTTTCACTGTGCACTGCTCCCACACCCCTGTTGCTGGGTTGTGTGATGTGTGGGTGGAGATGGGGCCTTGTGACAATGATTCCCCAAAACAGCTGCAAGTGAATTTCCTGTCTGCAGATTGTGTAGGCTGAAGGATGTACGGAAAAACTCAGCACAAAGGGGCTGAAATATAAGCTGCTGGCATAGGTTCTCTCAGCTGCTCTTGCTTCCTGCTGGTGGGTTGCCTCAGGCCATTACCTGCCTGCCTCTTCCTTTTCTTTAATAAAATAAGTTGTCAAAGCATTGATTCTTCCTGCTCTGGCAGATTGCCTGCATTATGCTTATCTGATCAGTTTTCCAGACAGTCTACAGCTCTTTTTATGTATTATAGTTTGAGAACACCTGAAATGTATCAACATTGTAAGTATAAAAGTTTTATGATAGTAGTTTAGCACCTGAAATAAAGCTTGATGCTGTTTCCCACCTACTACAATGCAATTTGTGTAATGGCAGGCACTTTTTAGGCATTTTTGTAACTTTCCAAATTCTGTAGATGAGGATTTATAATTTTTTGTTTTCTTCCTCTGTACATAATAGCTGTAGAAGCCTCACTCTCTTCTTGTTCCCTGGATTGCCTTATTCTCCACTGTGCCACAATTCTGACTTCTTGCTCACTTTCACTCCCTTGTTTGGCAAATACACATTTAATATGCCCTACCGTGTGTTCTTCAAGTGATTCCTCCCTGCTGTAGTAATCTCATTTCTGAGCTTCATTATATGGTGATTGTCTGAGGTGGTTTTTTTTTTTAGTTCCTCAGAATGGGCAGAGTTTTCCTTCACTGCCTTCCTATGCACGTTTGCCAACAGCAGGCGCTGTGAGAGCTGTAAAGAAACACGTGTTGCCAATGGCTGGTTGTGTGTTTTGGTCAGCAGCAGTAGCAGGCTGTGCTGCACAGGCCTGAGTTCCACTTGTTGGACACCTACAGTCCCTTCTGTGTATCTGCTTAAAAACTGTTGGCCTGTGACTTTTCCTCTCAGAATACACTGCAGTAGTTTTCCTGTTGCTCCAAACCTTTTTTTGATGCTCACTTCTTCAGTGTCTTTTCAAACTGTCTACACAAGTAATTACTGCTTTTTTAATGTTTCCTGCTGTTTTGCATACAATACTTTCTACAACTATAAATACATGTATATTAAAAATTAGATTAAAACACTTGTTGCCAAGAGACTTTAAATACTGTTAAGCTCTCATCCATGTCACTTTCTAGCATACTGCTCTTTGAAACTGCTTATCTGTTGCAGAAGGCTCCTGGGGCTTTTCTGTTAGTTTTTTTTTTGTTTTGCATTTGAGTCACCACTTTAAAAGCTATTAATTTTAAATTCAGCAATCTTATTTTTGGTACAAATAATCTAGACAGCCATGCTGCACAGATAGGCATGGCCTTGATCCATTGCAGTTTTAGGAAACAAAGCAACTGCAACAGGATCACGTGCTGACAGTGCTGAGGGAAGTGATGTGCCTTTTCATGCTCCTCAGTCGGTGTAAGTTTTCTGGCAATCTGGCTTAGGTGTTATGACAGTTACTGCACAGCAAGACATTAATCATTGTTCATAGTTATTCTTTGAGCAGAAATTCTTATTTTTGCTGCAAACAAATGGCAGCTAGTTTCTGGAAAGCCAGCTGCTTTCCACTACAATGCAAGACTTGGGTGACATCTTTTTGGCAGACTAAAGCACCGTGAACACAACAGGCATATACGCAGAAGAATGTTTTGGCAGATTTGCAGCATTGACTACTTTTCTCAAAAGACAGCTGTATAGTCAGAGCCTTGAAAGATTTGTGAGTATAGACTAAGGTGTCTGTCCTCCAACAGAAATGCAAAATTGAAATATTAGTTTCAAATATCTCTTTCTATTCCAGAGGAAACCATATGAGTTCTAGTTTTTCTGGAGCAGTCTCAGTTGTGTAAGATCTGTTCAATATTTTGTCTTTTACTACAGGCTTGTCCTGGGTGCTTGGGAATGCTGAAGAGTTGCCCTTTGATGATGATATGTTTGATGTTTACACAATTGCCTTTGGAATCCGAAATGTAACTCGTATTGATTTGGTAAGTTGCTACATTTTATCCCAATACAAAGTCCTTCTAGCTGGAGAAGCAGAGGATTAATTCCTTTGGATAAAAGAACATCTTTGTCTACTCCTGAAGCATTTTAAATAAGTGCCATGTAGCGTGGAAGTTGCTTGAATTAAGTGTAATTAAATGCCTCACCTTTGTTATAAAAAGTTAAAATTACACTAGTTGTGCCCAATCCTTCCAGCTTGGCAAGCCACACAGTCTCTTCCTAACCAAAAAGGGCTGAATGCTACAGTCACTCCCTACCTCCTTCTGTCCTGTGATGCTGCTGGATCTACACATGCACAGTGCAGTGTCTGCCTGTCTCAAATCTTCCCAAAGCAGCCAGTGTGGGTCCAACACTTCCTGCCCTGTTCCGTTTGCTGGCCTGAGCCAGCAGAGCTCCCAGAGCAGAGAGTGGGAAGGAGCTGGCTGCTGACAGCACTGCTGTTGAACTAACCTGTTCAGCCCACTGCCACCCATTGTCTTTACACTGGCTGGTAGTAGTTTCCCATTAAGAATTAGAATTATTTTAATTAGGGTAAGTAGTACTCTTTGTTCTAAACCATATCTGTCCTTTCAGAAAGATTCGCTGTCTTGTGGGTGAAGATAAGTTAGACCACCTGTCTAGCTGGACTAGTTGTCTGTGTTTTGGAGGGGCGTGTTACAACTTTGGCAATACTGTGGAAGATAATAGCATTTGTATCCAAACCACCTTAAACTGTATGCCTTTGAATTTCTCCTGCATGGCCTTTCATGATGTTTGGTCTGCACCTTTCTGAAGCACAGGCTCTTTGCTTACATGGATACACCAGTCTAGTACTATAGCTCCCTGGAGACCTGATACAAAACACATCCAAACTTTTGAGAGCTCTTGCAACATATGTGTACTGTTTATATTTTATCCCTTAGGAACATGGCAGTTGAAGCCAAGCAGATGTACAACCTACAGAGGTTCTTGAATACAACTCTGCTGTGCTTTTATATGAAAAAAAACATACCGATGTGAACGGAATTTTGTCTTGGTGCTTTAATTTGGATATAGGATGGAATTCTTCCAAGTAGCCAAAGGTTTTCTTCTCTTTCCTTCCTCCCTGTTCTCACACATTGCTCATTCAAAACCCAGTATCATTTCTTCTTTGGTCCTTTGGGTGTGCCTCCCAGTTAAGTAAAATCTTTTCTTTTGTTTAAAAAAAAATAATCTGTCACACCCTCTTCATTTTCAGCTTCCTGTAGCTGAGACATTTTCTCCCATTCGGGTTTGGTCTATAATTACAAGAGCTCTGCTGGCAAACATTCATCAACTAAGAGTAGGGAGAAAAAAGAAATATTGCAAACCTGACATCGTAGTTTCGACACAAAGTTCAGTATAAACTTACTTATGTTTTTGTGGTTTGGTTTTGTTGACTGAGCTTTTTTTTTTTTTTCTTGTCTTGGGATGCTTCTCCACAAGTAAACACTGGAGACTGTGAATCAGGATCCTCCTTATTCCCCTCAGTTCGTCACTGAGTTGCCATCTCATGGCATAATAGGCAGGTGCTGTTCTACAGGAATAAACTTGTTGCATCTGCTTTGTCTCAGGCACTTCAGGAGGCCTATCGTGTGCTGAAACCAGGAGGAAGGTTTCTCTGCCTTGAATTTAGTCACGTCAGCAATCCTGTCCTGTCCAGGTAGGAACATGGTGACACCCTGCCATGTTACAAGGCCCTCTTTTTTGTACTAAGCCAGAATGAGAGGTGGAGACACTTTGAGGCCATCTCATTGAGCACTTTAAAAATCAGATAGAGACTCCATTGCATAGTGGTACGGAGATCAATTTGTGTTGGAGAGGATTGGTTTAAACTTGTTTGTATTAATCCATATTTGCTGTCTATCTCTGCAGGCTCTACGATTTATACAGTTTCCAAGTGATCCCTGTTCTGGGTGAGGTTATCGCTGGGGACTGGAAGTCTTACCAGTATCTTGTGGAGAGCATCCGACGTTTTCCCCCTCAGGTAAGAGTATTCTGAATTCGCTAACACACAAAACACAGTCCCAGCATCATCTTGCAGGCAGCTGGCTTGTAGGCTTTCAGCTTATTGTAACTATGACACTGTATTTTTCAGGAGGAGTTCAAGGCAATGATAGAAGATGCGGGCTTTTTAAAAGTGGATTATCAGAATTTAAACTTTGGCATTGTTGCCATTCACTCAGGTTTCAAACTGTGAGCCTGCTCTGTAGCAAAACACTGAAGTGTAAATTTTCCTGAAACTTGTGGAATTGTAATGCTGTTAAGATTGAAGGGGAGTTTTAAGAACTTGTGACACATGCTTGCTGAGCAGTCAGACCCAGAAGAACAGCAGTTACCTCTTTCCTGCAAGAAATCTGTGGATGGAGCAGCTCCTGTGTTGTTTCTTACACTTGCATTTTCTTTCAAGTGCGACCTAAAGAACATGGCCAAAACTGACGGGTTTGACAAGTGAAGTTACTTCAGTGGTGTGGATACACAAATGGACTGACTAGTTTTCTAATAACATGCCTTTTTTTTTAACTAAGCTCCAAGGAGGATATCATACCACTGAGAAGTAACTTGGATGTATTAGATTTTTATGAAGGTGCTATTATCATGTGGACTGTAAGGGATTTTTTTCGCCCCACAATTCCTTTACTTCTTTCAAAGGCAAATGGAAGGCTTGTGAAATAAAAACAACTCGGCATCAACTATTTTCCTCTTAAGTCAGTATTTTAACTTTTGTAAGAAGGTTTCTAGTTTAAGAAAGAAATTTTCTTCTGAAAGAGAATGACTGCATAAGTACAGGCTGGGATGAGATTACCTCTCTGTTTGTCAGTGATAGATGCATAATCTTGATGTAAAAATACGTTACATTTTCTTCTGTTCCTTAAACTGGTGAAGAGCTGATGCTTCTGTAGCAGGATACAAGGACAGATTAAAAAAGACATCTAGAGAAATTTACATTCTAAAGAGACGCTCTGTAATGAACTAGTATGAAAATTCCTCTCTGAAAAGTAGAAGATGAGAAGACTAGTGCTTAAGTAACACCGTGTATCTAAACTCCAGAATTTGCACTGAAGCTTGTGCAGAGTGAAAATATGCATCTCAAGAATGGAAAAGCAGTCTCTCTTCTCTCAGAGAAAGTATCTCCTGTTGTTCTCAGTTACTGACTGGCAGCAGATTCATAGATTAGCTCTGGCTTCAGATGCTGTGGAGTGGTGGGGCAGATGGGGAATGGGATGTTCCTCCTTCATTCACCATGGAGTAAGTAAGGTAAATGCAAGCACTAAGAGGGCACAAAGGGAGAAAAACTCTTAAAGGATAAACATTTTCCAACACTTTTATTAGCAAAGAAGCTGTCTTTTAAAACAAAATAAATACAAGGAAGACGTTTTTGCCTTTTTTATAACCACAATCAAAATACCAGCTGCTACAGCAAAATCCCTGACTATTAACAATACAACAAAAGACCTGAAGATCAAGGTCTGCCTCCTCAGGAGGGCTGAAGGAAGGAGGCTGTTTGGAGTTGGTGTGCAGTCCTATAAGCAGGTGCAAGTTTTGGTAACAGTCTGGGGTTCTAACCAGACTTGAAAAGAAGAATAGCGACTTGGCCGAGGTAGAAGTAGATGAAGTGCTTGGTCTCATGAGTCACGTAGCTGCCAAAGTTCCTTCCCACGATGCAGTGCCAAGTGGGATTGTATTTCTTGTCAAATTCCTACAGAAGACAGAACTAGAAATTCAGCATTTTCATGAGAATTCTACTACCATTGTCTAACAGGGTTTTTTTTTTCCAGAATGATACATCTCTTGTTAACCAACTGCCTTCTTCCAGAAGTAAAATTTGTTAAGGAGCAGCAGCTACTCTTTAGTGCAAAAATCATCTATCACTTTAACTCATCTGCTGATTAGTCAGACCAAAAAAACCAACCCAGAAAAAGCACTTTTGAGCCGGAATAACCTTAAAACATGTCTTACGGGAAGTAACTCTTTCTCAAAAGTCAGTTTGAGAGAAGAGTGACTTTTAAAGAACTTCATTTCTTGTTCTGACTCACTACAGCTTAAGCCATTGTTTTGAGTTCATTAGCTGTTAGCAACAAGAATGTTTTAAAGGACTCCTGATAGAAAATTCTCTTCCACATCCTTAATACCAGGTCATAAGACCACATTCTTNATAGCGACTTGGCCGAGGTAGAAGTAGATGAAGTGCTTGGTCTCATGAGTCACGTAGCTGCCAAAGTTCCTTCCCACGATGCAGTGCCAAGTGGGATTGTATTTCTTGTCAAATTCCTACAGAAGACAGAACTAGAAATTCAGCATTTTCATGAGAATTCTACTACCATTGTCTAACAGGGTTTTTTTTTTCCAGAATGATACATCTCTTGTTAACCAACTGCCTTCTTCCAGAAGTAAAATTTGTTAAGGAGCAGCAGCTACTCTTTAGTGCAAAAATCATCTATCACTTTAACTCATCTGCTGATTAGTCAGACCAAAAAAACCAACCCAGAAAAAGCACTTTTGAGCAGGAATAACCTTAAAACATGTCTTACGGGAAGTAACTCTTTCTCAAAAGTCAGTTTGAGAGAAGAGTGACTTTTAAAGAACTTCATTTCTTGTTCTGACTCACTACAGCTTAAGCCATTGTTTTGAGTTCATTAGCTGTTAGCAACAAGAATGTTTTAAAGGACTCCTGATAGAAAATTCTCTTCCACATCCTTAATACCAGGTCATAAGACCACATTCTTCCTAGACATTGGAGTCAGAAGCCTGCTAGGAGTTTCAAATAAACTTGTGTGTACAAGTCTATGAGTAAAACCATACAGTCAATGGTTATATACTGCGGTATCTCACAGCTGTCAACTGAAGAGGCTTTTTGTGAGAGCATGCAAAAGTTTGTGTTCTGCTAAATCAAACCCTTCAACTACTTGCAGCTCAATCAGGCTCCCAGTAGGAGTCAGAGAAAATCTGACAGTCTGTGAGCTATGAACCATCTGTTCGACATTAGCAGGAACAGTTTGTCTTACATGTGTGGGGAGAAAAAAAAACCAAACCACTTCTCACAAGACCAGCAAACCACCATTTCTCAAATAGGCTCCACAGAGCCCTGGTGTTTTGTACCAGCTCATCCATCCAGGGACAGTCACCTGCCTCTCTATTCACCTGGACAATGGGACAGTGGTAGAAAAAGTAGAAGGTATTGCAAGAGGAAAGCAGAAGGACCTGGAAAAGTCCATGTAAAGGGTGGGGAAAGGAACACAAGGACACCAGCCTACAGAGAAAGTCCAACTTGATTATGTAGTGTCTACAGAACTTGTTTCTCTAGAGCTACTTGCCTAGCAGCATTCTCCCTGTTTGATTTGTGTGTGTGTGCTGAGACTTCAAGAGGTAAATAGAAACAAACATTTACCTTCTTTATGTGAGCAGCAATGTCCTTCTCGATGTTGTACTTCTCTAAGGCCTGAGTGGCACACTCCACGGAGTCCTGCTGCATCTCTTCTGACATGTCCGCATTCTTGATCACTGCCTTCCGATCGCTCATGCTTGCTTCTACG
>WBNH01007083.1:0-32000 GCA_013401255.1 Urocolius indicus
GGAGAGAAGAGACCGACTCTCACCTCTCTACAATTCCTTTTCAGCTCAGCTCCAGCTCAGCTGTCCTGCTGCATCCCTAAGCCCAAAAAGGCACAAGGGACATTCCTAAGTAACAAAACATCCTACTCCTCTTTACCCCTCCCTGCCAGCCTGCAGGCACATCTCCCTCTGGCACAGGCTGGAAAAGCCAGAGTTCAGCAAGGGCTGGTGTTTTCTTAGAGGAAGCACCAGGGAGCACTAGCACACTGGAAGCGAGCACCTCCTTCACGTAGGGCTGTTATTAGCAAAGGAAGAACCATTTAACTGCAGGTCTGTGCAGGGAGAGGTCGCAGGCTGCACACGGCAGCTGCAGGCAGCAGCGCCGGCAGCCATGCATCGCACCCACCACCCGCACGCTGCTCTGGCAGCACCTCCCTCCCTGCACCTGCCTCTGCTGCCAGGGACAGGGCCATCACTGAGGCAGGCAGGCAGCATCCCCTCCAGCCAGGCTGCAGGAGCACCCCTGGCATGGGGCTCATGGTCCAGCCCCTCTTGCTGCTGCTCACCTGCAGGGCCTGGTGAGCGACGCTCCCACCCCCGAGTCCCGGCGCTCCCGCATCTCGATCTCCTCGGCCTCGTTGAGGGAGTTGCCTGTGCTGTCAAAGTCGCTGGCAGAGGTGCCCACATCTGACATGGACCGCTCTTCGAAGTGCAGGTTGGAGGGTTCCCCTCCTGAGTCTGACTCCTCCTCGTCCTCCTCCTCCTCCTCCGCACCCTCCTCCGCAGCCAGGTCAGGGGAGATGGCTTTATACCAGAGCTCCACTTTCTGCTGCAGCCCCCACATGTGCTGCAGTATGTCGTCGAGGTTCTCATAGGTCACCTCCTCGTCCTCTTTGCAGAAGTCCTCGCTGCTGCCGAACTCCGGCACGTTGTCGTAGAGGCTGGCACGGCTGCCCAGGGAGCTGCAGGAGCCACGGCGCCGGTGGCAGCCGGAGCCCCGTGGCGAGGACGAGCCCTCCACGCTGCTGCTGCTGCCACCTCCCCCCGGCCCCCGCGGCCCCGAGCTCCAGCGGTCCAGGGAGCTGCCGCCCAAGGGACACAGGCTCTCGATGGAGAGGGATTTGGGGAAGGTGCCCGGCTTGTGGTCACGGGGGACGTAGACCAAGCAGTCCCCGCGGCGCGCTGGCCGCGCCGGGCCATCCCTGGCAGCCCAGGTGCTGCCAGCTGCCACAGCTGTCTCATAGTCCTCCAGGTAGACCCCACCGCGCCTCGGATCAGAGCTCCCCTTGTCCCCGCCTGAGCCCAGCAGGCGGTTAGTCCTGTACGACACCGAGAAGAAGTGCTTTTTGCCGTGGAAAGAAGAGCAGGTGCCTCTTTTGGAGGGGTTGGCCTTGGCGGCTGCGAGGTCACCATTGTGCTTCAGGGAGCCCCATCCCGGCGTGTCTGCGATGCCGCCGTGCGGGGTCACCTTCTCATCCTGGCCAGCTTTCTCTTTGTCCTTCCTCCGCAGGGACTCGATCCTCTTCAGGAAGCTGCGAGACCGGCGCTTCTTCAGCTTCTCCTTGCAGCCCTCCCTGCGGCACGGGGGCTGTTCCGGCGAGGAGCGCTCGCTCAGGCTGCGGCTGGAGGCGGCGGCGGCATGCAGCGGGGACAGGGGCTCAGGAGGCACGGCCCCACTCCCCAGCCCAGCCCCGCTGCCGCTGCTGTGCAGGGACAGGGCCTCGGCCGTGGTGCTGAGGTCTGTGAGGACGCTCTCGCGGCTGGACGTCGGTCGCACGGTGGAGCTCAGGACCTCGGAGCCCTGGGAGAGGGCATCGACGGACCCCACGCGGGACCACCTCTTGCTGTCTCTCTGGAAAGCCCACCGGTCACTGATGGCACACAGGTCATCCTCCTCTGAGTCTTCATTCTGTGGGTGGTGGGGAACAGGGGCCAATCAGTGCGCTGTAGCCACGGAAGGAGGCACTCCCCACCCTGATCCCCTGGGACCGGCACCTCGGAGGGAACAGCCACCAGCACGGGCCCAGCACAGGGGTGGAAAGCAGCACACACACGCCCTTAAACCACGTCTGTCCCATCCCACACGGGGGTCACAGCTCCTGTGGCTCCCCGCCAGAGCCCCAGCAAGGCGCAGGGACACAGGGCAAACGTGGGCACCTCAGGGGCTGTGACTGTCTCAGGAGACAGTGAAATACATAAACTGGCAGCGCTGGGTGCTGCTGTTGCCAGGGCACTCCTGGGGCACCCCACTGCTGGTTCTGAACACAGGAGTGCTGCCCCATGAGCATGCACACGCTCCCCCAGCCCCAAACCTGCCCACAATGTACCTGCTTACGCTGAAAGTGGACCTCCAGCTTCATGGACGCACACGTGTTCAGGGTCATCAGCCTCCTGCAAGAACACAAGAGAGGCTTTACCTGCTCCTGGCACCTGCTGAGGCCCCAGCGCCTGCTTGTCCCCGTGTTTTCCTGTTTCTGCTCACAGCCCCTGGTTGCTGTCACGCCTGCAGCGTGAAGGGGCGTGAGGGAGCGTTACCTGCACAGGGATTTGAGGGAGTCCTGGTCCAGGAAGCTGTGGTCCTTCTTCACAGCGCCGATGTCGAGAGGGAACAACGAGTCTGGCAACAAAAGCAAGAGGAAAGTCAGTGGCTATTCTGAACCAGCCACTCCATCAGGCACAAGGGTGAGCCATCAGCGTGGGAGGAGGGAGATGCTGCAAGGGGCAAGAGGAGAGACACACCAGGGAAGGAGAGCTTGGCACGAGGGAGAGCAGCGGAGGGGGAAGGTGTGGGAGTCTCCTGGGCCACGATACCAGTCGGAAGAGGCTGGGAAGGCTGAGGGGAACCTACACAGAGGGACAGTCCTGCTGTGCTCCCTGCTCATCTGTGCACTGAGGCAGCTCTGCTGGGACGGGCTACGTAGGGCCTGGGCCGTTCACGGCACGTGTCTAAGCCCAGCTAGTAAGGAAGCTATGGAGTGCAATTGCCAAAGGGATGCTGGGCCCTGACAGCTGGGGAGAAAAGCAGAATGAAACACTTGGAGGATGTGGAAAGTTTTGCTCAGAGAGGCTGAAAAAAGGGTCAGTTTATTCACAGACTCAGCACCCAGCACTCCCTCCTCGCTGCCCCTGGCTGTCTGCACTGTGGGGGGCTGACACCTGGGGCTGGGGCTCCCCTGAGGAGCCCGGCCGGGCCTCGCACGTGTCCGTGCCAGGAGCCTGCCCCGAAAATAGAAACCAAACAGGCAGCCTGTAAAGCCATCACCTGGGGGCAAGAGCGTGACTCCCACACACGTGTTGCAGGGGGCAGTGGAAGTGCCCGGCTGAACAATGGCCGCGGCTGCAGCCGCCGGGGCTCGGCTTCCCGCTATTGTCCCGCCTGCGGAGCCACCACAGCCCCCTCTCCTGCCCCGGCCAGAGCCAGGCGACAGCCAGCACTTGTCCCCCTGCACAGCACCCACAGGCACAGGCACAGGAGGTGGGAGCAGGGCAGGAGCCACGGGACGTGTCAGCGTGGAGCGGAGAGGACGTGCACGTTCCACATTACCCACACCAGCTGCCTCTGTGCTCCCACCCCCTGCAAATGCTCACTGAACTACCCAGGCACTGAGGGCTCTCCAAAGCCAGGCTGGGCAGCCACCCTGGGGACTCCTCACAGCCCTGCCTGAGGGGGAAAAGCTCTGGGGTGCACAAGTTACCGGCACGGCTGGCTCTTCAGGCCACAGCCAGCTCCAAAGGCTTAAAGCTTTAACAGATGGTCATTTCATCAGTAAACGGTCCTCTCCGCCCTCTCTGCTGCCCAGAGCTTTGCTGCTCCTGAAGGGCCAGGCCAGGAGCAGGGGCTGGGGCTGGGGCAGGGGCTGGTCAGGCAGGAGGCAGCTCTCACCTTCATACAGCTGTGCATACTGCGGGAACCCCGCCGCTCGCAGCCAGGCGCACGCTCTCTTGGCTTCCACTTCTGAAAGAAAGCAAAGACCCAGCCTGAGCCTCCTGCCCAGCACGGCGATGCCCCCGGCTCCCCGCAGCCCGTGCTTCACGTGCAAAAAGCAGAGGAGGTGACCCTGGCTGCAGGGGTGGGAGAGGGCAGCTCGAGGGGATGCTGGCAGGCAGCAGTGCCCAGGGTCTCTGCCCAGGGCAGCACGAGCTCCACAGCACCAGGCAAAGGAGAGGAGGCAACACAATTTTAACCTCCCAGTGACACACCTCGTTTCTGAACCCACCAAACCAAACAGAGTACTTTGCCAGGCAAGAGAGGAAGGTCTTTAATAATTAGTTCAGAACTCATCAAAGCTTACAGCTGGTCACTTTTGCAAACATCCTCCCCAAGAGCCTGCCAAAGAAACCTTCCCTCCTCCTTCCTCCTTCCCACCGCCCCGCACCGCTCCACCTCTTCTTCCACGCTCCGCGTCCGTCCTGGCAGGCACCACAGCCCGGCTGGTTTCCCACCCTCCCGCACGGCTCAGCTGATGCCTGAGGAGCCCCTCCAAGGGCCAGCACTGTTTCCTGGGAAATGTCTCAAATCTAGAGAGCTTGAAGGAAGCGGCCCAAAGCTCGGGCAGCCAAAGCAAGCGGCTGCCCGGTGTCAGCGCGTTGCTCTGAGGGTGATAAATGTTTGACCTCAAGTGTAGAAAAACGTGACGGCAGTCTGAGGGTGCTGCCTGTCCCTCTCAGAGGCACCACCCAGCACCAACGGGACTGAGGTTGGATCCACCCAGAGTGGACTGCAGTGAAACACCCCAATTTCATCACCGCCCATCATCAGCCTCAGCTGAGAGCTCTGGACTCATTTCCAATTACAAAGCTACAGCGGGAGGAAAACACAAGCCCCGAACAAGTAATTCAGTTAATGCTGGGACCAAGCCAGAACCCTGCGCTCAAATGCTTCAGAAGGTTTGGAATAAGCATCTGCAGCTGACTGTAACCATGCCGTGAGCCCAGATGACACCTTGGGGCTCAGCCCTCCTGTCCTCACACAGTGATCCCAGTGCCGACCCCAGCCTGGAGCTCCCCAGCTCAGCCCCACAGCCGTCCCGAGCCCAGCACTGCGGTGGGGAGGGCACAGCTCCCTGCGGCTCTCTGGCCAGGGTGGTCCGTGAGAGAGGGCAGATGCCTCCCATGTGCACAGGGCAGGCAGCAGCCAAGCGTGGGCATTTCCCACAGCCCCCCTGCCCACTGACCTGCCAGACCCTTCTCCTGCTCCTCCCTCCCTCACAACACAGTCACTGGCCACTGGGCCATCACAGCCTGAGGCTGCAGCTCAGCGTGTCCCCAGCCAAAAGCAAACCTCAACCTCCCACCCACTGCTGTCCCGTGACATCCCGACCCCCCTGCCCAGCGAGGGACAGGTTCCCCTGCAGAGGATGGCGGAGGGAAGGGCAGCCAGGAGCAGACATGGAGCCAAGCTTACCCCTGAGGGCAGAGGGGCCGAATCGGTAGAAGAGCATGTCCAGGGAGCAGCAGGGCCACGCCAGAGCTGGGGCACGGGCAGCCCGGCCGAGCCCACCCTGCGCAGGGAGCGGGGCTGCGGGATGCTCGGCGCAGCACTGAGCTGGGCCGCCCATCGCCCCTGGAAATGAGGAGTCAGAGCAGCCACTTCCTTCCCCTCCACTGCCTCCTCCCAGCACAGGGGCTGGCGGGGGGAGCGAGGGGCAGCGCATCCCTCCTCGTCTCGTCTGGGAGCCGGGTACCAGGCTTTGCCTGCCGTGGCGAGTCCTGTAGCTGTCCCCTGCCATCAGCACAACCTCCAACCTGCCACCAGCATCACCTCAAATCTGCCACCAGCATCACCTCCAACCTGCCAGCAGCCCCTTCACCCCCCTTCTGACAGAGCAGTGAAGCACACAGAGCTGCTGCAGACAGGGAAGGTAGAGGAGAGGTTCCCTTATCTCTCCTGCTTCAGGGAAAGCTCTCCATGCAAGATGAGCCCTCAGTAAGCACCTGGACAGCCCCGTGGGAGAAACCAGCACTGACATACTCAACAGAAAGTTCCCAGCAGTGCACAGCCCTCACAAGGGCCAGAGTATCCACAGCCCTTTCCCAGCACCAGAGGCAAATGTAATTCCAGGCCCGAAGGAAGCTTCCTAGAACCCCAGCTCTGCTCTTTCCCTTTAACAATCACACCCTGGGAGGTCACACCCAGTGTCACAGCTTCACACAGCAAGGACTCAAATTCCCCACAGAAAATCCCACGCAGCCAGTTAGTGTGTGAAAGGGAAACCACACCGTGGCACAGCGTGGGCTCCCTCTTGCCAGGCTCTGGAGCGGCTGCCCCGTGGCTGTGGGAACCCCGAGCCTCTGCTGGCACTGGCACCACTACTGGGGCGAGAGCTTCTCCTTTTGGTGTGTTTTCCTCCCATTTCACCTTAAAATAAACCGTTGCCTACTACAGGGACTGAGAAGAAGTGGAGCTCAGCTTCCCTTCCCGGTCTGCACACAGAAGGACTTGCTGCTTCCTACAGAGAGGGCAGAAAATCCTGAGACATCTCCCCAAGGCAGGGAACGTGTCCCCAGTGCCTGACCAAGCTGCAACAGCTTCCCATGGAAACACGTCTCCAGCTGCTGCAGGAGGCTCTGGGGCCAGGGCATGGCCTGTGCCGCCAGGTTACAGAGGAGCTGAGTCTGGCTGAGATGCTGCACTCACCGGCATCAGCATTGCGTCTTGTAACGGGCCATGACCCACATCTGAGGGCTGAGCCCAGAGCCTTCCATGCTGAGCATAGGCACCTCTGTCCTCCCAGTGCCCAGCAGTGCCCCCGGGGCTGCCCCGTGCTCTCCCAGGGCTCGCTGCCCACGCTGACCCGGAGCGGGACCCACACGATGAGTTCTCCGCAGCCACAGGCATCCCCCAGCCGTGCAGCTTGGCACTCAGCACCAACAAGCAGCAGGTATCTGCTGCCAGCCCGGCCAGCTCGCAGCACCGTCCAGCAACAAAGCTGCCAGCGCACGGAGGGCACACGGACAGGAACGAGAAGCGCGGCTGGACGCTCTCCCAGATGGGTTTCCATAATTAACTTTCACACAGTAAATAGGCCTCACAAGTTTTGGGAACTGCTCCTTGCTGTGTTGCCAACGAGGAATTGTTGAAATGCCTCCCTCACCTCCGGCCCCAAAACGCCCTGTCAGCTCCCAAGGACATTGCTCCCCTGGGCATGGCACTGCGGGGCTGCGGCGGGTACCAGGGCACACGCTGCCCTGGGCACAGCCCCGACAGCCCTGCGTGGCACAGACGGACATGAGGGAAAGCTGGGGGTACCAACCATCCCAGAGGTAGCACAGAAACTGCTGGCCAGTGTCTGTGTGGGTGGCAGTACCCAAGCACTGACCAGTGCAAGCTGAGCAAGAAGCTCTCTGCCCACCCATGGGGCAGGGAGACCCGAGCCATGGGCTTTCTGGGTCACTTTGTGCACCACACTCAACTTTACTCTGAGCTCCTCTACTCCCAGCTGCCCTCCAGCCGGGGCTCTCCTTTCCTTCCCCCATCCCTGGGCAGCACTCGGGCCGTCCTGCCCCATGCCACGTGCCTGGACAAGGCTGCACCTCAGCTGGGCAGCAGCTCCTTGGCCAGGACAGCGAAAGGAAGGGCCCTGGGACATCAGGCAAGCTGCTGCTCTATTGTCAAAGCCAAGTTTCCAGGTATGAAAACAGGCCCTGTCCCAGTGGGTACCCCTGGCCTGGGACAAGGGGGCTCTTTTGGGGTGTCCCCATTCATCTCTGCCCGCTCATGCCGTGGCTCAGCCCCAGGGCTGCCTGCAGCCACCGTTAACAACTGTATCCAACAGCTTTGGCTTCCTCTCCTGCAAACCAGCCTAACAGTATACTCAAGTCTGCTTTATTCTGTCCTAGAGGAAGTGAGAACAGAGCCAGCCCCTGGCACCTGAAGTGAGTACAACCTTGTGCTTTGCAGTGCTAAGGGCACGGCCAGGAGCACACCCTGGGCAATGCCCCCTCAGCTCCGCAGCTTCTCCTCTTACAGGCTGGCACCCGAGGCAGGAGCTGTGGCTGGTCTGCCTGGGGAACACCACTGCTTCCTCAAAACACCAAGCTTCAGCAACTGAAATTCCCATTTGCAGCCTTTGCTGTCTTTATTACAGACTGCAAGGCAGCACCATGGTAGCCCCGTCAGCCCCAAGCAAACGAGGCCTCGTCACGCCTTCCACACACAAACGAGTGTCACCTCCTTTAGAAAGGCGAGAGAGCAGCTCTGACTCCAGCATTCAGCCCTCTGCAACCACAAAAGCAGCAGCGAGAGTCTCTCCCTGTGCTGGGTGCTGCTTAATGCAGCGGTGAGCGAGTGACACGTGCTCAGAGCAGAGCACACACCAGGCTGCGCAGGGAGCGAGTCGGCATCGCCAGCACCACCGGGACAGCCCTCCTCTGCCAGCCTGCCCCGCTCCCTGCCCATGCCCGCAGGCAGAGGGAAGAGGATGTGGCCAGTGCCCTGGGGCTGGTGGCTGCTCCTCTCCGCAGCTTTAGCTCCGAGGCAGACCTCCGAGACGCTCCCCTAAGGGCTGTCCCACAGGACATCACAGATCTCTGCTCCCCACACTCTTGTAGCCCCTTTGGCCACCTCAGGATGCCTCCTCCTGGCCCTCCACAAGTGCTGTGGTAGCTCAGGGGTTAAACACCCTTCGTTTGAGTGCTGCAGCTGTACAGCAGATGTCTGGTGGAAACAAGGGGATGGAAAGAGCAGGGATAGGAACAGAAACAAAGGGCCAGGAAGGTGAAGACCCTGATCCATCCTCCTTGCCTCCCCCACCTGCATTCTCGTAGCTGCTCCAAGCCCAGAGGAGCAGCAGGGGCAGGAACAGACCCTCCTGTGCCCCAGCAGCACAGCAGAGCCCAGCAGGAACAGGCAATGGGAGAGAAGGAGCCTCCAGCTCCAGCCCTCACCATACACCACCCTGAGAAGGTCCATCAAGGCCAGCACGACCAACAGCTCACCCAGACCTCAGCTTGGGGTGAAGCTGCCGCGCTTTCTTTGGCACAGTCAGGTTATTCCCTTGCTGGTTTCCAGGCTGGTATCACCCTGCTGAGCTGTCTGCAGCTCTGCAAACACAAATCTGTGCCCCGGGTAAATGAGGTGGGCAGCAGACACTGCCATGGCTGGAGCCCAGCAAGAACTGCAGGTCACTGCCCTCAGCCAAGCCACGAGCACCAGGACACTGCAGCACATCACTCACCAGCTGAAAGGAAAAGATGGCACCTAGCAGCAGACTGGAAAGGCAGAACTTTGCAGGTGTTCCCCCTTCCACAGGTTCTTGCTCCAAGCTCCCTGTGCCTGCAGCCAGCGAGCAGCTGCAGGTGGGCTCAGGGACCCCTGCCCTGCGCACACGCTGGCACACGCAGTCACGTTTCTGCCAGGCAGAGGCCGTGGAGGCGGCTGTTCCCACTTCTGCTTCTGCGAATCCAGAGGAGAAGCGAGATCAAAACAGCCACTCAGATGCTGAAGAAAACCAGGCTGCCTCGCCCATCCTGTATCCCACCCTCTCTGAAGCTGCAGAGCTGTTTTCCTGTGGATGGTCCCACGGGTCCCAAGCGCCCTGCCTGGGCCCACGGCTGCTGGCCTTCCCACCCCAGGCTTTGGCAGTGCTGCAGCACGGCTCCACCAGATGCCCCGGGCACAGCCTGGGCCCGCACTGCCCCGATGAGAAGCGATGGCATCTCGCCTTTCTTCACACTAGCAACACCACGAGTCCATTGCCTGCTGCCCGGGCAAGTGCTGGAGCAGCATCAGCAAAGCAACACACTCGCAGCCACCCCAACCTGCAGCACGCTCCGAGGCTCCAGGCCAGGAGCTGCATCCCGCTGCTGCCTTCGCCACCACACTTACACCACACGCTGTGCCAGGCCCAGCACGAGCCATCACCAGAGGCCCAGGGAGGTCAAGGCAAAGGAAAACGACGACACTGTTGCTAAAAAGCCACAAGAAGAAGCAGCTCTTGGCTTGGCGGAGCACAAACGACCCTGCACACCGTGTCTGCGCCGAGCCACATCTGCTGTCAGTGCAACCTGCTGCAGCTTCTGTCCTGTCAGCCACCCTCAGCTCCCACTTCTACATCTAGGCATTAAAAATAGCTACTTGCTTAACACAGAAGGGAATTTCCCTCTGCTTTTTGTGCAGTTATTTAGAACACACGCCAGCGGTGTTACCAGATGAACCCCAAGGAGCACCGATCCCCCGCAGTCTGTCTGCAGCCTTTGCCACGTTGTACAGCATTGCAGACCCGTCCATCTTCGCATCAAGGCACACACAGGCCCCTCTGTCCCTCGGTGGGAGCCCTGCGAGCCCCTGGGGATGGTGAGCCCAGAGCCAGAGCTATCACACCCCATCCGACAGCTGCTCAAGCCAACAGCCCGGCGCTGGCACAGCGCTGGTGCAGAAATGCATCCTCAGAGCAGGAAATGGGCACTGGTTTCCCAGCAGAGGCACCACCAGTTGCTTTAGGGCTCTTTTCTTCCCTTTTTAAAGGCTACAATAAAAAAATCACCCAGAGTCTAGAACATCCGCAGCTCTGCACGATCATCTGCCTCCTCCCTCTGCCTCACCAACCCCCTGCGGCTGTCCTGGCAGCGTGGCTCCACATCCCCCTATGAGAGCTGCCCCGGCTCTGATCAGGCTCTGAGCACCAGCAGCCGCCGCATGCGCCAAGCCGAGCTGCGGGAGCCGTGTGAGCGACAGCGCTTCTGCACCGACACCTGCAGATGCTCATCGTGAAACACCTGAAAATCCAGCTCCACGTCAGAAAGCCTCTGCAGAACTCAGATTGTTAAGAGCAGGAAGCTCTGTCCATGCACATGGGCCCACACCAGCCCCCAGCCTGTCAAGGGCACACGCCGGGTTCCCCCGCAGCACAGCACAGCGTCTGCTCCCGGCCAGGGAGGTGTCCCACAGTCCTGCCCATGCGAGCTACAGACCCAGGAGTAACACCAAAACCCAGCCTTCAGCTTCAAAAAGCAACCAAGCAACGTTTCTCACTGGGACAGGAGTTTCCCCCTGCCCATGGGACCTGTGCCACCTGCAGCATTCAGGGCTCAGAGAGAAGCCAGAGCCCCTCGGCTGCATGTGGTGCCCACCGGCATGGCCTGGCATCGCTCACCACATGGCTGCCAGCAGCCACCCTGCAACTCACCCCCTGCAGCCCTGACACCCTCTTCTCCCCACTCCCCCTGCTGCTCTCCTTTCCTCTCGCTTAGAACTGCTTTTAAGCAGCTGAGCGCTGGCATCCTGCGGCATGGCTGGCACCGGCACCACCGCGCTCCCAGCCAGCACCAGAGGTCAGGCCCACCGAGAGGCACTTTGGCTGTGGCTCATGAAATAAAAGCAGGTTGGGAGGAGCTGGCATGCCATGCAGCCACGGTGCTCTCACCAGCTTGGCTGACCCTGTGAGACGTAAGCCCAAACATCACCCCAGCTGCAGATGTGTTATGCCTCCCACATCTTAAGCGGGGAGCAGAGGGGCTGAAAGAAAAGCCACACACTGACAGCAGCCTGTGCTGTGTCACATCCACTTCCCCTCTCCTCTCCCACAGCCGCACCCTCAGTAGCAGTGCCCTGCTCCGGGGGCTCAGGGCTCTCCCCGCAGCCCCTCTCCTCATGGGCACGTGTTCCTTGGGGCAGGAGCTACGGATCATTTCAAGGAAAGAAGGAAAAAAGGTAAAGGAAAATCTGGTCTGGTTTTCAAGAACACGGGGAAAGAAAAGCCTAACAATTACCTCCTAACCCTTCCCTCACCCCGCTGCACAGAAGCCGAAACACCCTGACTCAGTGCAAAGACAAACACTGATCTGAAGAAATCTCTGACAAGAGAAAAGGTCACTTTACAGACTATCCCATCTCCCCTCGAGAGCGTTTGCTGGCTGAAATCTCCTACCACAAACACAAAGCTGGGACACGAGCAGACTCACCATGGCAGAAGCTGTTAATCCGGGCTTTGTGCATTGGAAACCGTGGATTAAATGCAGAAAAATAGATCAGCATGACCACTGGCCTCCCCGGTCCCCACGGCAGCCACCCAGCACCAGCCACGGCAGGACAGAGCACGCTGGCTCAAAGACCTTCCCGCAGGCACTCCACGGCACAGCTCTGGTTCTTCCAGCAGGGCGATGGCTCTGAGCTAATAAAACCTGCCCTCAGTGCCCCCGCCTGCCCCAGCACCGGCTCATTTGCCGTTAGAAGCAAACAGGACATCCCCTCGGCAAAGGGCTGAGCTGCTCGCAGCACGAGGGTGGGAGCAGGAGCCAGAGGGAGTTGCAGCTAGAGCGGACACACACACACACAGACAGACACACAGACACACACAATCACACACACAGAGTCACACACACACATGGCTCAGCTTCCCCCAGCCCCCTGAGCCCTGCCAGCCAGCAAGGACAGGCTCGCTCCCCCCACAGCACCCCCAGCCCCCAGGGACATGCAGTGGATGGTCGTGCCAGGACCAGCCAGGCACAGGATGCCCGTTCCAGCCACATACGCTGCAGCTTCCAACTGCAACTGGAGAAGTCAAGCACTGAGATGATGCCCAAATGTGCAACTTCCCCAGGGCCACATTTCGGTGGCACTGGGAGTGACCAGGAGCAGGTGGCACTGCCCTGCACTGAGCCAGGAGAGGGGAGAGCGATGGAGACCACCCAAACCTCCTTTCCCACCTCGTCAGCCGCTGACCACTGAGTGCAGGGCTCAGCCAAGGGCTTCTCTCTGTCAGGTGTCTGCAAAGGGCAGGAGCTGCTGTGCTGGCAGGCAGGGCAGTGCCTGGAACACAGCCTCTCCCAGGGAGTGCCAAAAGCAAAGGCTGGTACACCACAAACTTCCCAGTCCCTCAGGATACCAAAGAGCTTTGGAAGCAGGTGGTTCAGGGACAAGAACAGCAGCACCTGCTACCCAAGATATCTAGACTAAATTGCCTTATTGTCCACAAATCCATGGTCTGCACTCAGCCCACGGGCGTTTCACGCTGCCCTGGGAGCGCTCCCTCCCTCCACACAGGCACAACTCACCCAGGCTCTTGGGGCTGACCCAAAATGGAAGGAACCGGCACGCTCCCAGGGACAGGCTCTGGTTGACACGGGATTAGTCTCTGTCATGAACACCCCATTCTCTGCAACAGTACCTCCCTGAGCCGGTGCTCTTGGCAATGAGTAGTTTATAGAACGCGCCTTGGGGTGCCCTCAGCCAAGCAGGACCCGGCAGGGTGGTAAATCCATGGGTGAGCAGCCATGGTCCCCCAGCAGCGGCGGGGGAAACGTCCCACCCCAGGCACCAGCCACCATCTGCAAAACCTCCACCAACACAGGAGGAGTCAAAAGCCGCTTCCAAATGTGATCTCACAGCCCAGCGATGCAGGGAAGGACCGGGCCCCAGCGACAGCAGTGCTGCTGCCCTTCAGCTTCAGCACAGGCTTGCCTGGGCTGCTGCCCGACACCTCCTGGGATGGAGAGCCAGCGCTGCCCTTGCGAAGGGAGACTTGCTAAAAGCCAACAGGGGATTTGGCCAAGCAGCAACAAATAATAACCTTGTTTTACAGTGAAAAAGACCTTTCTGTGCACACACAACAGCTGACCAGCAGCAGGGCCCAGCTGACGCCACAGGTGCAGGCTGGAGACGCGGGCTGGTGGGGCCAAGCCTGGCTCCCCAGGGCTGGTGGGGCCCCAGGCTGGCTTTCCAGGGCTGCTGGCAGCCCAGCCTGGCTCCCCAGGGCCGGTGGGAGCCCAGCCTTGCTCCCCAGGGTTGGTGGCAGCCCAGGCTGGCTCCCCAGGGCCCCATGCACCCACCCACAGCAGCAGTGGCACCAGCCCCGGCCAGGGCGGGCTGGGGCTCTGCGGGAAGGCACAGGCGGGCACACGTCCTGCTCGCTTCAACACCCTCCCCCTCGACAAGGGGATTTTGTTCCAATTCTCCTCAGGAACTGCTGTCCCTGGCCGGACCTTCCTGTCATTAACACTGCCGTGGCGCCACTGAAGGAAACCAGACCGTAATTTCCAGCTGCAGCGAAAGAGCAGCAGCTGCCTCCTGGGTCTCCAGTCAGCCAAAATCTGTAGGTGGGAGAGAAGAGAGCAGAGAGCCTTTGCTGGCTCCAAAGTGATGGGAGAGGCAGCTACACACCACTTCATCCAGAGCAAACTGACATGCTGCCCAGGAGAGGAGGCTGAGAGGGTCCCTGAGCCTTGTGGGACACAAGGAAAGCTCCCAGTGTCACCATCCCCTTCACCTGTGGGAAAGGGAGAGCTGGCACAGCCCATCTGAGGGGCTCCCTATGTGTCCTGGGGGGCTGCCTGGCAAAGCAAGGGAAGGGGACCTCAGTGCCAGGAGGATGCCCAGCACAGGGACCCGTGGGCTGGCCTGCCAGCTCACACCTCTTCTCCTGTTGCTCCCATCCTAGTCCCTGAAGGCCGGCTGTGGGTGACTGAAGGAGGGAGGACGTGTTTACCACACATATCCAAGTAACAAGTGGTTCTGACTCAAACCAGACTCTCCATTAGGTCACACCGAGGACTTCAACACCAGGTTCTCTCTTTCTTGCCCTGTTTCTGACTCCTGGTGGGTCTCTCATCCCCTGTCATGGGATACAGCACTGCAAAACATCCCACCAACCCCTCAGCTTGCTTCCCCACCCTGGCAGGTAAGGAAGAAGAGGCCAGTGCTAGAGGCAGGACACCAGCCTGGGGACCACTGTGGTTCCTCTTCCAAAGTTCTCATCCAAAGCCAGGGCCCTCCCAGACCACGTTGTCCAGATGGGTTGCAGCAGCATCAGAAGCACTACTAACGAGCCCCTAATCACCACAAAAAGGAGGTGGTCAGAGCAAACCCTTAGGACAAGAGTGGAACCAGGCAGCATGGAGCTCATCCGAGGCAAACAGCAGCCCAAAACTCTTCCGCTCTTTTCTCCCCCTTTCTCCCCATTGGAAGGAGACAGGGTTGGGGTTGGAGTCAAAGCTCAAGGCTTCACTCTCTTCATGAAGCTAACAGGAGCTGCTAGAGGGAGTGGGCCAACAGACCTGTAGAGAAGCAGCTTGAAAGGATGTCACAGTTCTGCAGACAAAGGAACATTGCAAAAACTAGAGAAGTCTCCTTGTCAGGAATGTGGGGAATGTCAGGGAATATTATACAACAGGATGGAGAAGCTGGCCTCAAGTGATGTTACAGGCTTCAGATGCTGGACTGACAGTTGAGTTGCTGAATCCTGATGGCAGATGAACCACGGGAATGGTAGATTCGGTTTCCTGGGCTTGGTCCCATCTGTCCCCCACCACATAAGCCATGTCTTCCAGCCACCCCTGTGCTCCTGCCCACAAGCAGGCTGTCCATGACCCAGACAGTCTAAAATGGAGCCTTTAATGTATAACATGGTGTGTTCTGAGGAGCTGAAGCAAGCAAAGCCTTGTAGAACTCAGCCAAAGAGCCTGTTCATGTTACAGCAGAGAGAGGATCTGAGGATGCACTGAGGGAACCCGACTGGTCCGTAGCCGAAGGACAGTCCTGAACCCCAGACCTTGGCTGTAAGCCGCAGGAAATGCTTCCCAGAGGTGGTTAAAATGACTCTCTTTTTCAGTTTTATCCATTAACCAGGTACTTCCCAGCCTTCCAAGCGACTTACAGGCACATGAGCTCTCACCCCTCACACAGCTATTCCAGCTAAGGGGAAGTTACGACAGCGAGTGCATTGCAGTCAGTGCTTGGCTGCAGACAGCAAGGGCAGCAGCAGAGGAAAACCTCCCCAGGGTCAGGCCAGGCAGAAACCCGGGGGCTGGAAGACAGCAGGAAGCTCCAACTCAACACGCCAATCGTTTGCAGCAGCAGCATTGAGAAGCAGAGGCCAGTCAGTGGCAAAGCAGTGCCTTCTGGCAGGAACGGGCAGGGTTCCTTCCAGCTTCGCTTCCACGTGAAACCCCTGTGTAAGTGAAAGGTTTGTCACAGCCAGACTTGCTCGGGGGGCTTCTTGTCTGGCCGAGTACTGCCCCAGCAGCACAACGGTCTCACTGGTGCTTGCAGTCAAGACACAGTGAGGAGGGGTCTGGGGTCTGCTGCTCACAGGAGACCAGCTCCCCTCCTGCCGACGGGCTTAGTGTGGGGGTTGGTGACAGCCCCAGCCCACGTCCAACATGTTCCAGGGGTTACAGCAGGAAAACTTTGCCCTAAAGGCAGTGACACTGGAATATCCACCTGCAATCACACACAGAGGAAGCTCTCCAACACAACCTTTCAGGGCAGGAGGAGCAGAGCAAAGGCTGTCACAGTGCTTGCTTGGGCCTCCCTGGCTAGCAGGAGACCTGCCAGGGAGACCTCTTTTGCACAGCAGCATCTGACATGTGTAAACTTCCCCTGCAGTCACCTTTGCACCCTCCAGAACGCTTTACAACGTTCAGCCCTTCTCATGCAAGCGTTACTCCTCAGTCTCACTTGCGTGTGGCAGCTCTCCAGTTGATGTTTCTGAGGAAAACCTTTGCCTCAGAGAACTTCTACCTCAGAACTGCAGGGTAATGAGCTCGGGCAGCTCATGTCCTTCTGAAACTTGACGGGTCTGCTCTCCTGAGTCACTGATATTTGACTCGCACTCTCATGTTTTCTGAGAGGGACTCAGACACTCCATTAACGCTCAGCTTCTGCAAGAGGTTAGAAAAATGAAGTGCTGAGCTGCTCTGAGCTGGCAGACTGTGACAGTCCTGGTTCCCTGCCCTTTACCAAGGGCTGGCCCCACGTGCCAGCAGCCCTGGCCAAGGTCAGCATCCTCAGGGGCAGCAGCACCAGCCCCCCAGCCACAGCAGCCACTGGCCCCATCTGAGACAGCCTGAACCTCGCTTTCATCCCAGCAAACCCACGTGTCAGTGTGATTCTGTGAGGCAGTCCTGCTGTGCTGGTGAGCTGCGGGCAGCGGGCTGGGCACAGCCCCACAGCACATGCAGGGTAAGAGCCACCCGCCACCACCAGCCCCGTGGCTCCTGCTCCTCACAAAGCCAGCTGCTGGATTGGTGCTTGGTCTCCTGCTTTCTGACACAGCTTTGGCTGCTTATGCCACCAGCATCATCAGAAAGGTCGAGCCATGCTTGCCATGCTCATTTTCCCTTCTGTGCCCTCCTTCTTTCCAAGCTTCCCCTCCAGACAAGGAGCCATCACTGGATAAACTACTAGTGCGCACAGGGTGGGCCAGAGAGATAAGCAGGCAGTGAGCAAGAGGCACTGGCAGCAGGCAGGACATGCCCATGCCCAGGGCACCGACCCACCGGGCAGGGCAGCAGTCACAGCAGCCACCAGCTCGCTGGGCACCTGCGGCTTCTCCAGTCTCTGCTGGAGACGGGCAAAAGGGGATTAGCGACAACAAACGGGGAGAGCAGTGCCACAGCCAGCAGCACATCACTCAGTGTGCTTGGGAGCCTGGCCAGGGAACACGAGGGCCTCGATAACCCGCACACCATGGGCTTACACAGCGCCAGGTTATATTTACCCGTCCTATCTCCCCGCTGCCAGGAGCCGCTTGCAAGCACAGCTCCTGTTTGAGGAGTGGCACGTACCACCCATGAGCATGCAGCTTCCCCAGGTGAGCAGGCAGGCAGGCCAGTGCAGCCAGAGAGAAGCCGCAGGCCACCTGTGATCCCTGTGTTCATTTGCAGTGAGGAGATGGGGATCTCAGAGGTTCTGGATCCCATGAGGCAGCACCCCACCCCAACCCTGAGCCAGGCACTGGGGGAGGGCTGACTCTGTCAAGACAGATGTTAATTCACCATGTTTTCCTCCTCTCCATGGAGACAAAAGATAAAAATGTCAATGAACTTTATCAAAACTAGTCACTGAGACTTCTAACTGCATCCTCCTCTGCTTTCTGTGGTGCCTGCACAGAGACACACACGCGCTCCTTTCCCAGGACTCTGCCTGTGAGACCTCAACCCAGCACCTCAAAACGAGAAGTGCCACCCAAAGCACAGCTCTGGCAGAGGAGGGAAGAAAGGACAGGGGCAGAAGCTGCCATGGCAGAGCAAAAGGCTCACTGAGAGTTTGCATGTGGCTGAGAAGGGGGCAGGAAGGAAAAACGTCAAACCACAGACCCTGCCAAGTGCCCGGCGCCGCTTCCGGCAGCAGTTTTGCAGAGCTTAATTAATGAGCAAACATCTGCAGCTTCACATCCCGCAAAGAACCTTCACAAAAACACTCTGCTCGTGCAAAAACCCCCATGCATACTTAATTGTTACAAATCAGTGCTGGTGGAGCAGGCGGGGAAACTGTGGAGCAGGAGAGGGGTCATCTCAGCATGGGCTGCAAGGGCAGCGGGACCCCTGCACAGCTCCCTGTGCTCCAGGGAACACTCCAGGGCATGGCCAGCTCCTCTGCAGCCAGGGCACAGGCTCCTCTGCAGCCAGGGCACAGGCTCCTCTGCAACCAAGGCTTTACCGATGCAGAAAGACAACCCACCAAAGATATACCTTCAGTCGAGTCTCAGCCTGCCTCTACCTCCCTGCTGCCCAGAATCCTTCAGTTTGCCAGAGCTATGGGCTGCCTATCACTTTCTTGCAAGTCCAAGGCCAAGGGCAACAGCATCTGTGTACCCAGAGAACAGAGCACAGGGCACAAAAGCTTTGGCTTACCAGCAAGCTCCAACATTCCACTCTCTTGACCACTTCTTCCATCCCACACTACACATCCTGCTGATACTAGCGGGGAGGGGGCAACGCTGCACCCCCAGCAGCCACATCTGTGGGATTTACAGCTTTTCAGCATCAAAACACAGATCCCCTCCACCCCCCACAGTCGCAGGCAGCAGCGGGCAGGAAGGCCAGCCGCCTCTTCCACCCATGCACACGTGTGCTGTATCTGGAGCAGCTGTTCAAGGAGCAGAGCCCCATTTCCTTCAGAAACATCTCCTGTTCAACCAGCCCACGACAAAATCAATGCACACTTGTTTTGCTCTCTGTATTGAAGGCTCAGAAGCTAACAGCCAGCTGGCATTGCTCCAGCTACCCAGCAGAGGCGGGTTTGGTGTCCTTTTGTAGCTGCAGGGCTACAAACCTGACTGAGGGCTGTGGGCAGGTTTTAGAGCCAGAGAAACTCTACAGGGGCAAAACCCAAGAGGAAAGGAGGACAGGGTACAGACACAGTCAATGCCAAATGCTCCTGACCCTGAGGCAGGGAAGGTTTTGGTGGCCCTGGCTAAGGCACCCAGGGGCATCCCAACCTCCCCTGCAGGGCCTAGGGAAGACTTCAAAACTATGCAGCTCCTTTTGCGCTGGGAAGGATCCTCATCACAGTGACCTGCACCATCTTGCTTTATTCACCCTCTCCTCTCAGGCTGGATGCCAGCCATTAGGCCAGCGGCTGCCATGGTCCATGGCCCAGCACAGGACGATGCCAGCCTGCAGCCCGAAGCTGTCAGAGCAGTGATGGTACCAGCACTGTGTTTTCTAACTGCTCTCTGGGCCGTGGCTCATCTCCCCTTTGACTGTGGGCACCTGAGCACGGACTGAATCCCAACGTGTGGGACTCCACCAGCAACTGTCAGCAAGGTGGATCTTTGGAGCACACACCTGAGGTGTAAAACAACTCCAACTGGCCTCCCCAGGCAGAGTCTCGTTGTAAGAATGGGCACACACTGGAAACCCTGGGCAGCGCTGGCTGGAGCAGTGGCTGCCTGGGCCAGCCCCCCAGCAGCAGCCTGGCAGCGGGCACCCGTGAAAAGGGACAGCCCCCAAAGAGCCTCCCAAACACTCTCAGAGGCTGTCTACACAAAACCAGCGCTCCCACCTCACTCTTCCCACTTCACCTCACCAGCAGCCTTTGGTGGCTGGGACCACCCCGCCTCAGGTTGCCAGAGCTGGGGGATGCTGCCAGTGGCCCCAGCAGAGACGGGGCCAGGAGCCAACCTGAAACAATGAGAACCATTTACAGAGCAGGAAGCTGCATCTGCTGCATGAAACGCTATCTTCAAACAAGACGTGTTTGGATAACTCCAGTTTCATAACTCGCCTCTTCCGATCTTAGGAAATCACAGTAATAAAAAGAAAACAACATGGGAGAGAAGGAACTTGGCATGGGGAACAATGGGAGCCCGGGGCAGGGGGCTGCGGCTGCAGGCACAGGGACCCTGCACAGGGATTCTGCTCCAAAGACATCCAGAGCACTGCACACGTTGATGGTCTCACGCATTAACACACGTGCTGCACTGGTTTTGCTTTCACTGGGAATCAAACCCATCTTGGGAGAGGGAACAGAATCAGACAGAGGTCAAGCTTTGGGGTCGAGCAGCACTTATCTTCATCATCTTAAAGGAAAGGGAAGGAAAAAAGGCCTTCAAGGGTGGAAGGGGATGACAGGTCAGCTCTTCTTGGCATTGACCGCTTCTGGGAGCCAGACAGACAACAGTGCTCAGGGTGGTGTTGGCAGTGCTCAGGTAGATGAAGACAAACCAGTCTGCTCCATAGATTCCAAATGCTAATCCAAACACCCTACAGACACTAGACAAGGACTTCGTGGTGTCTTCGCAGGTCACTACTTGGCAAGGAGAAGCAAAGAGAGGGAAGAGAAACACAAGAGCTCCTCAGCTCCAAGTCTGAGGCAGCTGCTCTCTGGCCCAGCACAACGGGAATCCCCAGCAGAGCTGCTGCCTGCACAGCGGGGTCAATGCCAGCCCTCACCCCAGACCACGAGCCCTCACCCCAGATCACACGCAGCCAGCAGCAGCTGCATTTCCCAGAGCACAGCTCCTCCCTGCTGGGGCTTCCTGCAGACAAGGAATGAGCAGCCCTCACCCTCCGTCACCCATACACCGAGGGCAGCGGCCAGTCCAGGATGGGAAGGTTGTCCTGCGGTTCCATGGCTGGCACGGTGTGGTGTGGCACAGCTTGGTATGGCACAGCAGGGCACGGCATGGCAGGGCAGTGCCACGAGAGCAACCTGAAGTAGGCGAGTGCCCAGTAACTGTTTGCAGAGGAGCCCAGGGCACTCACTGGGCCCCCAGCTCTGTGCAGACCCCTGTGCCGGGCATCAGCCCCCAGCTCTGACACGTGCCAAGAGGGCAAAGAGCCATGAGAAGGCAGGGGGAGGGGGGTTGTGGAGGCAGAGCTTGGTAACGGGATTTTGTTCCTATTTTGAAGGTGAAGCAGGGCTGGCCGTGCCCCCAGCAGCTTCACACTGTCCTGCTGCCTCTGACTCCTCGATGCAAACGGCTGCTTTAGGCCCTGATCTCCTGCCACTGCCCTGTCCCATGGCCACTGTGCTGCCACTGCCAGCTCCAACAGCTTAGGCGAAGGAGCCAAAAGTGAGATCACTGGGCTGGGACCGCAGGACCCTCCCCAGCACCCACCTCCTCTCCCCACCCTCCCCAGTCCAAATATAAACTTGCTTACAGGAAATGCCTTAAAGAAAAGGCACCTCCCTGAGACCCAGAGAATGCCCAGAAAATAAACTCACTCTCAACTTGAAGGAAATAGCTTTTTTCTTTTCAAAAAAATCCCCCTGCAAAGCAGCTTTAACCCTTTCAGTCCCTGCAGCAAACTGCCTCTCACCTGCCTCGAGGGACTTCGAGGTGTCTGTGCTCTGCACTGGTGATGCCGGAGGAGCCTCATGCCAGAGGTCCCCATGTTCTTCCAGCACCATCGAGCCTTCAGCAAAAATGGTCCAAAATTCCATAATCCAAATGCAAACTCTGTTTCTGACAAGGAGAGCACTGGGTGCTCAAAGCACACTCACTGGGACCAGCTCTGGACCTTGCACAAGCGCCAGCCCCGCTCCCAGCGCCACCGGGCAGATGAGGAGCTCACACGGTTGCTGTTGTTCCCGGGGCCCCCATCGCCCCATGCAGCATGGGGCTGGGGCTGCACCTGCACCTCCCCACCCCAGCCCTGCTCCACCAGCCCTCCCACAGGACACACTTGCCCAGGTTGCCCACAGGGCTCCCAGCGAAGGGCCGGCAAAGCCACCAACAGAGCCTCAGCAGGTACAAACGCTGCTGTCACACCAACAGCCTGCCCAGCACACACGAGAGGAAACACAGAAGAAACCTGGAGAGGCAGGACATGGCGAGGCAGCTGCCTCAGAACAGTTGGCCAAGGAGGCTCCAGAGCAAACAGCCCAGCACAGGGAGAGCAGAGCTCACTCCCCGGCCCTCTGGTGACCCAGGGCAGCAGCTGGAGCATCTGGCACGGCAGGATAGCTCTTGGCCAACAGTGGCACTGCCATGGGCACAGGCACTGCCATGGGCACAGGCACTGCTGGGGCTGCTGGAGAGGAACAGTGATGGATCGGGAGCAGTAAACCAAAGGGCAGGATTCGGGAGCATTCCCCAGGCATTCACAACTCACAACCTACACAGAAGGCAATTCTGCTAATGGTCTTCTCCAGAGGAGGAAGCTGAGGCAAAGCCGCTCCCAAAGCCGAGCCAGGAGCCCAGCCAAGAGCTCAGCCCAGCTCCCTGCGTTCCCTCAAGCGCTTCCCTTGTCCCCAGCCCGCAGCTCCTCCCTAAACGTGCCCCTTAAAAAATGTATACTCAGGGCTTTGGGTCTCAGATGCACAAAGTGGTTTGATACAATTCAGCTGCTGCTGCAAAATGCCTAAAATACTTGTTGTTTTTTGGGTTTTTTTTTCTGAACAGCAGCAGCAGCACTGGCAAATTGATGCTGCAGAGGTGTGTGCGGGCCCCGGGCGTGGGAAAGGGAAGCAGTGGGGTCAGCTCCCACTTGGCTGCAAAGCAAACGTCTGTCCGGAGCACAGGGCAAGGGTTCAGCAAGAGCTGACGCCTGCCAAGCCAGAAGAGAGGCCACTTCTGCTCAGGCCTCACATATGGAGGTACCCAGTGTGAGCAGCCCTGATCCCTACGAGCACAGAGCCTCTGGAGCTGGCCATCACCCTGGAGAGCTCTCTAGGGGAGAGACACTTCTACAACAGCCAAGCAGGGTGCAGTAGAGCAGGGTTGTCCTGGCTCAGCTGAGACAAGGACACCCAGTGATGGAGTATGCATTCTGTAGATAAAGCCTCTGCAGACTCCCACAGGGAAGGTGCTGAGGAAGAACAAGCCAGGCAGCAGAGGTCCCGTAGCCATGGGCAGTGTGCAGGTCGCCAGCCGCTGCAGCCTGAGCCATGTGAGGGCACAGAAGTGTGTGCCAGGAGCTGGGACTAGGTGAACCAGAGCAGCCCTGAGCACTCCCAGCCCTATCCCAGCCCTGCCCCCACAGCCCAGCACCAGCCGTGGGCACTGTGCCACACTCGCTCCTCTGCCACAAGACACATGGGGAGGAAACGCCGCAACGTCCTGCAGCAAATCACATGAGCAAATCATCTATGTGGGCTTCAGCTTCATCTCCATCCGCCTGTCACATGGCCAGTCCCGTTACAGGAGGGCCACACACAGCACTCACCCATCCTCCTGGCAGGATGAGGCCTCGGGAAGCCAAACTGCAAAGGCACAGGTCCCTCCTGCTGCCTCACGGGCACAGACTGAGGTGCTGTGCCACCGTCCCACAAGAAACATGCTGTGCTCCAAAGCAGCAGCAAAGCGATGAGAAGCGCTTGTAATTGGAGATAAGGAGATTTGGAGACGGGCACAAGGCTGGTGAATGAAAGCAAAGCAGGGGCTGAAGCGCTGCCAGGACACGCCAGCTCTGCTGTGCCATCGGCCCAACGCTCAGGCTGCCCTCGGAGCGCTCCTGGGGCTGGGGGAACCGAGGCAGCCGAGGGCACCAGGCAGGGCACTGGCACCCCGGCACACACCAGGCCCTGTCTTCTCAGATCTCAGGAGCACTTGAGTCCCTCAAACCACCTTTAAAAAGCCTGTTGTTTTTAGCTGGAGGAGAACCATTGCTCCTTAAATCCCAGCACCACAGCTCCCGGGGCTTCACCCCAGCAGAAATCCGGCAGCCCCAGGCAGCCACGCCGGTGTGTGCCATGGCCAGGAGGCTCTGCTGAGCCCTCGCCAGGGAACAGCCTCTCCAGAGCTCTGCTCAGGAGGCCGTGCAGCAGTCCCGGGGCACGGCTCTGCCTGGGAAAGTGAAGCTGAAACACCAGCCCTGAGTGCCCAGACGTCCAGCTCTCGCCCCATGACAATGATGAAACAAGGTCAAGTGCGCTTGGAGTCAATGCTGAGCGGCACCACCCCACAGCCTCAGGACACCTCTGTCACTGCCCCTGGCCTTGCCAGTTTCTCTGGGAGTAGCAGAAGGAACTGACCCCCATCCATCCCTCGCCACCCCCCCTGAGCAAGCCTCACCTGCAGCCCTAGAAACTGCTCCACCTCCCTCCCCAGCCTAACCCAGCCTTTAGCCCTGAGTTTGCAGCCAAGCCTCATCCTCTTCAATCTTTTTCTGGTTTTCCTTCCTTTTTCCTTTAAATACTTGCTTTCTGGTGCTCTCTGCCCACGCTTCCTTCCCCAGGCCCCAGCCGAGCTGTTGCCTGTCAGCCGCCCATCCTGCAGGCACAGGCCTCTGGTGAGAAGGCAGGAGGGAGGGGAACAAGCCCCTCAGCCCCTCTGTTTTACCCCTGCACAGCCTGCAGTTGCATGGGAGGCTCACAGCTTGGGACCAGATCCCTGCAGGTCTGCAGAGTTGCTGCCCTGGCTCCAAAAATGCCCAGTTCAAGGCAGCTGCCTGCCACGGGGCCCGCCGCTTCCACCTCCTCTCCCTAAAACACTTGGCAGCACAGCAGCCAGAGACCCAGCACGGGCTGTGGCAGAAGCCACTCGTTGCTGTTCCCAGAAGGAATGGGAGACAGCGTGACTCCTTGAGCAGCCCCAGACAAAAGGGCTTTCAGAGGCTGAACTTCTGCCCTTGACAGCGGCAAAAATATTCTAGTAAAATTCATGGCGGGGAGGGAAGAGACAACAGAAACCGCATCATGTACCGTTGCAAATGACTGGCACTTGAGCAGTGGCCTGCAGGGCCACCCCTCTCCCCTTGCCACCCACAGGCAGTGCTGAGTCCTTCAGCAGTGGTGTTGGTCCCTGGTGCTACAGTGGGTGTGAGCAGGGGCATCCCTGGCTGCTGCCAGCATGCTGCAGTGAGTGGGAGCAGTGGCATCCCTGTCTGCTGCCAGCGAGCTGCAGCTGGTATGAGCAGGGGCATCCCTGGCTGCTGCCAGCATGCTGCAGTGAGTGGGAGCAGTGGCATCCCTGTCTGCTGCCAGCGAGCTGCAGCTGGTATGAGCAGGGGCATCCCTGGCTGCTGCCAGCGTGCTGCAGTGAGTGGGAGCAGNCTGAGTCCTTCAGCAGTGGTGTTGGTCCCTGGTGCTACAGTGGGTGTGAGCAGGGGCATCCCTGGCTGCTGCCAGCGTGCTGCAGTGAGTGTGAGCAGGGGCAGCCCTGGCTGCTGCCAGTGTGCTGCAGCGAGTGTGAGCAGCACGCTGAGCCCGGTGGGCGCAGGCTCTCTGCATGCCTCGCGTGCACATGTTGCACTCAGATGCTTTTCCCTCCCAGATAAAGGGCAGGAAATCCCCCGGCACACCCGGCCCCGGTGCTGCGCTGGGCCCCTTGGGTTCAGCAGCGTGCTGTCCCAGGAGGAGCCGCCCAGCTCCTGCTCCCAATTAAGCAACAGGAGGCCCTGGCCCTGGCTGCAGGGTCCATGGAAATCCAGATGTTCACCCCAGGCCTGTGCTGCCTTCCTGGGTTACCCTGGGCACCCCCGCAGCCTAGGCACTCCTGCCACATTGGACAGACAGGGGAAAAGAAATGGCAGGTGCAGACCCCCCCTGCAGCACCCCAGGCTGTGACACTGCGTCCCTCCCCCTGCATCCTCCCCAGGCATGCAGCTTGGCAGAGGCAGAGCCGGTGCTGGACCAGGCTGAGTCAGGACCCCCACTCAGCTGCCACCTCCCTTCTCACCCCATATACAGGTCATGGATGGGTGTAACATCAGCCTGGGGTCCCAGTGACAGCTCCCGCTGCTGTCCCTGCACTGAGCACAACAGTCACAGTCACAATAGTGAGCGTTTGCCCACTGGCTGAGCTCCCAAACCCCACACAACTGCCAGACCCAGCTCAAGGAGGCTCTGCCAGGGACCCACCTGCACCTTGGCATCTCATGTACGGATGATATGACACCAGACCCCAGCCTGGCCCTGCCTGGCCAGCAGGCTTTGGTAGCCACAAGCTGCCCCTGACCAGCAGAGCAGGGCATGTCATGGGACTGGGGAAGGCACAGAAGGGGGCAGCTGAGCTGGGCCGTGGGACAGCACCAGGAACCGGAGCTGCACGTGTGCCTCTGCGAAGCCGAGACCTCCAGGGCAGAGGCCTGAAGCTGCAGCTCTTGGTGCTGCCCACTCCTGGCACCAGCCGTTAACGTTCACTCTGCCTGTAACTGGCACCGGGTGACGAGTGCCCTGCTCTGATAAGGGATCCCTCAACCGCTCGGCAAACCGCCGGGCGCCCACGTGGCACCGGGACCCTGTGGATCATTAACTGCGTGGCACAGGAAGAGCAGAGGGCTGGTGACACACCCGGCTGCGGTGCCACAGCCGAGCGACCAGAGCCTGGGGCTGCACAGCCCAGGGCTTGGGGGCTGCGGGCAGCATGTTCCGTGAGCATGAGGTTGGCACCCAGGGCCACCCGCAGGGGAGCAGCGGGCAGAAGGGGCTCCATGGCGCTGACAGTGCTGCGTGCAGGACCCTGCCAGGGCTCTGCCACGCTCACCAGAGAGCAAACAGACAGTGAGAAGCCACAAGCCGGTGCTCCCCACGCCTAGGAATGAACTTGCTCAGAACGCAGGAGAAGGCTCTGTCTCTTTAAAGGCCGGCAGCCAGCCCCAACAGCCTGCACGAGTTAATGTAATCACGCAGAGGTGACTTTCAGCAAGGCTCACACAACAAGGGTTATTGTGGCTCAATCATTAACCCGCGGGAGACCCCCGGCCTTGCTGGAATGTGGCCACACTGCGCTGCCGGTGCCCTGCGGAGCAGGGAGCTCGGCACAAAGGTGAGTGCCCAGCTCCTCCGCCACGGCTGCGGCTGATTCCCAAGCTGCCTAAATGCAACCCTCCCTCACACTGCCGTGCAGATGAAGGAAAGCAGAGAGAAGACCCAGCTTCCATGCAGCATCTGCCACTCGTGCCTCAGCTCTCATCCCAGCTGGCCCTGGGCAGTGCTGGCAGCGCCTGCAGTTCGGGTGCCGCTGCTGTGGCAGCACTGGCATGGCATGCAGCAGGAGGCCTCAGCAGCACCCCGGCCTCTGCAGCCCACAGTCTGCCCCTGAAAGCCTTTCACACACACAAAACCAACTCAGCTTTCCTCCCCGGGCTCTAGCAACACGTTTCACCAACTGTGGTGGGCAGAGGGATGGAGCGATGCCTCTGTACTCAGGATGGAAGGAGATACCCATGTTCGCAGAGGCACCCTGGGCTGACGAGCCCCGCAGCAGGGCTGAGGTCCCGCTGCCCTGCAGGACCCTTTCCAGCTGCCCACACAGCCAGGGCCAGGAGGCATTTCCTGCCCTCAAGCCTCACTGCCACAGCTGCCTATATTAGGAGGATTATACTCCCACAGACATCTGAATGCAAATGCCCTCCGAAAGCACTCCAAGTGCAAATGCGGCTCTGCAAACCCCTGCAATGAGCAAACCGTCTCAGGCTCTTTAAGGAACAAACAGCTAAGAAAGGAGACTCAGTTCTCCTCTCTCCTGGGGGGTGATTTGCCCTATTCCTCGGGATGATGCAGCTGGGGCAGCACTTGCCTTCCAGCACCTGCCCACCCTGGGCACCCCCCCCCCCGCAGTGCCGGCGAGCTGGGTGCTGATCCACTTGTCACGTCAGCTTGTTCCACCACTGCAAAGTCATGAAGCAACCTCTGCTATGCCCTCAGGGAAAGGGCAACCTTTCTTTCCCCTACTCCACTCCAGTTGACTTTGAGAACCCTCGAGTCTTTTTGAAGCTGGTACAAAAACCAAGGGAAAGTGCTCAAGTCCCCTTAGGCACAACCATATTTTCTTCTCTTGCGAAAGCCAATCGCTGGCAGCCCGTCCCACACATACACACATGTGGACATTTGAGACAATGCAGACAAAGAATGCTGAGCACAAGCACGACTGGAGTTATTATTTGGTCTGTTATTGGAAAAGTATTTCTCCAAGGAAGCACGAGTACGTGCAGTGAACGCGAGCACCTCCTCAGAAGCCAGGTCTGATACCTGCTCTGTGCCTGGACTCAGTGGTTTGTCACATAAGGAAATTACTGGCGAGCTTTTGGCATAAGGGCGAGAGCTAATTTTGTCCCTCCAAGAACAGGGAGAGGCTGAGGGCATTTGAGCTGAGCCGTGCCCCCTGCCTGGCTCATGGCAAGGACCAGACCCCTAAGCAGCCATGTGCCGAGGGCTCCAGCAGCACTGCCTACTGCCTTAACCCCCTACAGCTAAAACTCATATGGACACAAAGCCCATCCACTGATAAGAATTCCAGCGTGCCCGTGGAAAAGAGCACAGACTTCTGCCTTATAACATCACCATATGCGCTCCAACACCCTACAACCACACGAGGGTCTTGCAGAGAAGAGGCTCCCCTGCTGCCCCTCTGCACCAAGGAGCTGTTCCAAAACACAAGTCACAAAGGCAAACGCACAAAGAGCCGGTGTTGAAGTCAGCCAGGATCAAACAGCCCCTGAAAGAAACGCCTCTCACCTTGGCAGCGCTCTGACAGATCAGTGCGAGGGCACAGCGTGACACACTGCGCACACACGGCGAACCCATTCATTTCCATCAAAGACAAAGGTCTTCAAAAGGCGGCCAGCGCCTGGAAACACGTGCCCACGGCGCCGAGGACGCGGAGCGCAGCCTCCCTTACCCCCAGCCAGCCCCCGCCACAGCTCAAGGGGCCCGACCGAAGCCTCCCGACGGCAGCGCAGTTTTCCCTCGAACTCACTGACTCCATCGAACGGCAAACGTGCGCTTTTCCAGCCGCCGCTTTAATCGTCAGTAATCCCAGCTCCAGGAGGGGCCGGGAGCCCTGGGGAAAAAAAAAAACCTGTGCGGCCCCAACCCCGCAGCCAGCCCGTCCGTATCGCTGTGGCAGCCCAACGCGGGGGTCGCCCAGGAGCCCGGCACCAACCCCCCCCAACGCCGCAACGGCACGGGAACGGCTTGTGCCCCCCGCGCTGCTGTGACTCAGCCGGGAGTGACGGGATCCGGTCACATCCCCACCGTGCCGGGAAACGAGCACCAGCTTCTCCTCCTCCTCCTCCTCCTCCTCGCCGGCAGCAGCCACCTCATCGCGGCACCACGGAGACCCCGGTACCGCCCGACGGCTCCGTCCCGCGGCGGCAGCGGCTGGGCCAGGAGCGGACCCGGGGGTACCGCACGCCCCTGCCCCCCGTCCGCGCCCCCTCCCCAACAGAGACACAGCTCCTGTCCGTTCGCTACGCACCCGCCCCCCCCCGGGAAACCGCGCGTTACCTTCGGGCTGTGCCGCGTCCCCGGGGCCGNCTCCGCCTGCCCCCAAACCCGCCCCCCAAACCCGCCCCCCGGCGCGGCTCGGCTCGGCACGGCAGCTCCCACCCGCAGCCCACGGGCAAGGGGCTGCCACCGCAACCTGCGGGACCCGGCCCCATCCCTCCCCGCAGCTGCAGCTTCGCTGTGGGCACGCTGGAGCTCGAGCTGGTGGCCACAGGACCAGGACCTCGAACAGCTGCGACTTTCCCGCGGGGCTCGGCACTCGGCGGGGGTCCCTCGGAGAGTTGCCCCCCCCTAAAGATGAGCCCCAGGACGGTTTCTGTACGAAACCTCAGCTGCTCCTGGCTTTCCCTGCCCATCATACCGAGCCGGGCAGAGCTGCGAGGCACAGAGAGGCTGCTCCCGCGGGACTCCTTTCCCAAAAAGCTCCCTCACACCGCAGGGGATTTTCTTGCTCGGTAGTTACTGCTCCAACAGCACCCCGGGAGCAAGATCCTCCCCACGGCACTCACCCTTCTCACCCCCCGATTGCTGGTGTCGTGGGCAATGTGACCAGCTGCAGACTATTTGCAAGAGAAGGGAGAATAAAACAGGGGAGAGGGTCTGAGAGCTAAAAACGATGCTTCAGGTGGACAGAGGAACTTGTCTGTGAGAAAGAGGGAGCAAAAGTGCTGGAGGTCAAGGAAGCACCAGCCTGAGCACGGGAGGAGAGTGGAGGCAGAGCATGAGACAGGGACAGCAGAACACTGGGGCAAAAGGCTTGTCAGCAAAACCAGAGCACAATTCCAACCCGAGGAGGGACAGGCAGCGCTGTCACTGGGCGTGGGGACAGGCAGAAACGCAGCAGAGACCACAACAACCACTTTTCTTTTGAAATTACTGGCAGGGATTGGAGGGTTGCCCAAGAACCCTGACATGTGAGGATGAGGGGAAAAGAGCAGTGTTTTTTCCATTGTTTTCACAGGCTGAGAGGCTTTTGCTGCACATCTCCTTCCTTCCTTCCCACCACCTCCCAACCGCCTCTGCTCCCTGCCACAGCCTCTCCTCCGGAGGGAAGGGGCTAGCAGCAACAGAGGCCTCTCAATGAGGCCGTTGTTGACTTGAAAGTCTTCATACAGCTTTGTGTGAGTGAGCCTCTGGCCAGCCAGGGGCTGGGGGTGGGCAGAGGGGGGCCAAGGGCTCCTGCTGCTGCAGGGCAAGCAGCCGGTGCCAGCCCCACGGCCAGCCCTGGTGAGCAGACCAGCAGAAGGTCGGTTCAAGGAGCTGTCGAGCCAGCACCTCGGGGACAGATGGAGGACAGTGTATTGCAGCCACATCGCCGGGAAACGGGCAGAAAGCTGTGGCACAGCCCCACAGCACTGCTCCCAGCATGAGGAGGACAGCTGGGAAAGGGCAGAGCTCACAGCCCTCCGTGCTGCTCCTGGGCAGCCCAGCAGCACAGTGACGGCCAGTGGAAAAAAAAAAAAGCACTTGGCTCAGAGGATGATTTCAAGCATTTTCCACTCAATTTCCTCCTGAGAAGCGGGAACGGGGAGGATGTGGGGGCAGAGGCAGGAAACCTCCCGGAGACGGCTCTTAAACAGGCGGCAGAGACGGCAGGACCAAAGTGCGCAGTGGCAGTCGGGCACACGTTTGCCCCCCTCCTCGCACCGGGAAAGCCCGGGCGGGCGCTGGGAGGAGCAGAACTCAGTCCCACCGCACTCTCCCCCCAACCCCCCCATGAATGGGCCGCATTCATGCCCGGTGATATTAATAGATGCCAGCGCAGTGCCGGGACTGGCGCCTCGCCCGCGGGGCTCCGCAGGGCACCCAGCAAAGGGTTAACGCTGCCTGCAGCCCCCCCCCCCCCCCCAACCGCTGCCAAGGGACTGGGACCTGGAGTGCCGCAGGAGAGCTATCGAGCACAGCGACTGGGATAGGGCATGGCCCGGGGGCTGGGGAGAGCGGCTGTTCGGGGAGCCGCTGAGAAAGAAGAGGAAAAGAAGCCAAGAAAGACCCTTGGAGGCTGGGAAAAAAAATGTCAGGAAGGATGACCAGGCTGGGGAGCTGCCTCCTCCGCTTTTCTCCTCCCAGCAGGGAGGCTGGGAAGACCCAAACCGGGGAAAGCATCAGTAATGGGCTCTAAAGGGACCGTAAACGGAGCCTCAGAGGAGCAGCATTCAGCGCTGGGCCGGGTGCACGGGGGCTGAGCCCCCTCTGCGCCCCGCAGCCGGGGGGAGCCGCGTGGGATCCTGACCCTACAGCGTCAGACACAGCCCGGCCCGAGACACAGACGTGAGGGCAGCGCCAGTTCGGGTGCTGCAGCCTGAGCCCCCCCCCCCCCCCCCCCCCCCCCCCCCCCCCCCCCCCNGTGCAGCCCCCCAAAGCCCTGCCCACACCCGGGCACGGTCCGGCAGCAGACACATGGCACATGTGCCACACGGCAGCCGCACAGGCTCGTCCTGGGGTCCGACGGCGGCAGGGGGGGGGGCACACACCGAACGCCTGTGCCTGGCTGCAAGCCGACAAACACCCATCACTTGAGCCGGGCGAGCGCACGGAACGGCTCATCCCGCACACGCGGGGACGACAAGACGCTCACAGCCCCCTCCCCGGCCACCGCCGCCCCCCAGACCCAGAGGCCAGGGGGAGACCAGGGCCCCATCCCAAGGGAGCAGCAGTTTTGGCTACAGCGTCTCGAGCCCCCCCC